>CM062809.1:979732290-980277297 GCA_031772625.1 Pinus tabuliformis
TTCTATGAGTTCTTATGGGACAGAATTAGAGGATCGATTTCATAGGAAGGTTAGTAGAATGGCAGGTATAGAAAGCTTATTCACGGGTTATAACAGAGTATAGGTACAAGTACTGGTACTGGTACAAGTATAGGTACAGGTGTACAGGATGAAGACTATCATCTCTCAACTGATTTCCTAATCAAATTTAGGGACATGATATATGTTCCAGATAGTAGCAAGCTCTAGAAGGTTATCTTGAGGGAGTTTCATGCGAAATCATACTAAGGTCACCCACGATACTAGAAGACATTGATAAGGGTAAAGATGTTTTATTATTGGGTGAATATAAAGAAGGATGTGGTAGATTTGGTGGCTAGGTGTTTGGACTTTCAGTAGTTAAAGGAAGAATATAAACATCCATGTGGATTTCTACATACAATTTTGACTCCAAAGTGGAAATGAGAGGTCATCTCCATGGATTTCATTACAAGTTTGTTGAGGACATCAAGACATCATGACTCAATCATGGTTGTGGTGGATAGGTTGAATAAGGTAGCACACTTCCTTCCAGTGAAAACTGTGTATTCACTTAGTGATGTGGCATATGTGTTCATCAGAGATGTGGTCAGATCACATGGTGTTCCAAAGAAAAATTTGTTAGACACAGATGAAAATTTCACTTTTGAGTTTTGGAAGGAGTTTTTTGTAGCTTTAGGTACAAATTCGGCCTTTAGTACAACTTATCATCTGTAGACATATGGATAAACTGAGAGGGTCAATAAGATATTGGAGGACATATTGATTATGTATGTGATGCATCAATAGAGGAGATGAAAGGAGTATCTTATATTGGTTGAGTTTTCTTATGACAATGGTTACCAGGAGTCACTAACGATGAGTTTGTTTGAGGCATTATATGGGCAAAGTTGTAATACTCCCATCGTTTGGATGATCTGATGAATAGGGTATTGATTGGACCAAATGTATTAGCAGAAATGGAACAGGAAATCCAGGTGATCAAGAAGAATCTAAACGAAGTAAAAGAGAGGAAGAAAAGTTATGCGGATTAGAACATGTTGTTTAAGGAGTTTTAGGTTGGGGAAAAGGTGTATTTGTGCACCAAGCCAAAGAATATCTTCTTTCGGATTGGATTGTGTGCCAAGATGGAACCTATTTTTTGTTGACCTTTCAAGATTCTTGAAAGGATTAAGCTAATATCATATCGACTTTCACTGCCTAGGACAGTGAAATTCCATGACGTTTTCCATGTGTCATTGCTTAAGAAGTATGTCAAAGATTTTTATCATGTGATTGACTAGTCTATATTGCAAGTGGATTCTAAATGAGAATTCCACCCAAAAACACAATGTATATTACAGAGAAAGATTATCATTCTCCATAACTGAGAAATCGAGAAAGTTAAAGTGCAATGGAAGTAGTTTGGGCCCAATGAAGCTACCTGGGAGATGGTAGATCAGATGCAAGCTATGTATCCTTCTTTATTCGTTGGTTGAGCGAACATCCTTGATACATGTTTTGGTATATGTTTTGATGTAATGTTTGGTATATGTATATATGTATATGGATGTAAATACTGCCATGAGCTAGGTTTTAAAGGTCCATAAGAGGTATGGTGTCATGTCATTTTGGTTGTCATGTTGTTATGGTTATCATGTTGGCTTGCTTCTCAGTAGGTTTATCATTATAAGATATTGTAGCGGACTAAGTTATAAAGCTCCATAGGAAGTATGTTTTTCTTTCAACAATATTGTTGTTTGTAGGTGTCATTCAACACCGAGGATGGTGTTCCACCAAAGGGGAGGGTTTTGTAACAACCCTAGTGAAAATTTCGCGTAATAAAAGTTAATAAAGGAAAAATAATAACCACGATTATGGGACACTTATTCCAAGTCGAAGATTGAGCAAAAAAATCCTATTGTAGGTGTTGATTTGGTTTATTATGGCTAAGGAAATTGGAAAAGGATATGGTAAAGGCTTTGGAAAGGAAAAGTGGCATTAATTGGTAATTTATTTATGAAAATACGGGGAAATTATGAGAAAAGGAAGGTGAAAGGTCACATGTTGCACTCGAGGAGGAAAATGAAGGAATAATAATGGAATTGAAGAAAATAGAGGCCACATTAATAAAAATGCTTATGAGGACCAATTCATGGCTTTTTTCAATTCAGTTTTGGAGCTCCTTGTCTATTCTCTCTCTCACTCTTGGACACTTAGAGTTTCCTTGGAGAATTTTAGCTTTGGATCAAGACACGAAAAAGAAGGAAAAGAGGAATCAAAGATCAAGCAATGAAGATAATGATCAAGTAGCTACAACAGATTTACTTGTAGATATCGATTTTCATGTATGATTTCCTTGCTAGATTTGGCATTTATGGTTCTGCATGTGTTTTCTTGGTTCTATTCCTATCATTGGCATGGGTTTTTCCATTTGTGACATTGTTTCTTAGCCTTTCCTTGGCATTTCCGGATAGCCATGGTGTGATTTTGTTTTCATGTTAGGTTGAGCTAGATTTCTGGATGGACTCGAAGTTGAGTGGGGTGGTCTTAGGATTATTCATAAGGCCTAGGAATCCCATGATGGGATACATGGTAAAACCTGGATGTGAACACCTCAATTGAGCTTAGGAATCCCTTGATCAATTAATGGAGGGATACATGGTAAAACTCTATGTGGTACCCTTGATTGGGCCTACAAATTTGTTGTTGGGATACATAATAAATATGAGAGGGTGGATACCTCATAGGACTAGAAATCCTTTGGCCTGTAATGGTGGGATACGCGGTATAGCTGAGAGGATGAGACAAATAAATTCCTCATGGTTTAGGTGGAGAGACCCAGTGGCATCCATGCTTGTTGATGGCCTAGTGATCCAATGAGGATTGCGGCAAAGCCTATTTCCATTTATGAGGGTGAGGTGGTTTAGCCTTGGGAAGCCCTGGTTGGTTCTTTTAGTTTGATTCCCAAATTCATGCTTGGAATATGGCACGGGGATGATTCGCTAAAGAGAGATTTGGCTCCCCGGATGCGGGTGTCATTAAGCTAGTTATTGGTGAGCCACATGCCCAGCACGGGCTGCCACGTGAGGATCAGGGGCCTTCAATGCCTCTCGCCGCCGAGACTGCAGGCCGGGTGAAGCATAAGGGCAGTCTTAATGAGGGAGCTGGTGGCGATGGCAAACCTGCAGAGTGCATTCAATGCGGGCAAGTTCTGAGGGAATGATAATGGGTTTAAGTATGATGGAATGTTGGGGAGCGGAGTTCAGTGTGACGAGAAGGATACTCAGAACTCTGAGTGTAGATGCTATGATTTGGTTGATGAGAGCTCGGACGTGGTCCGCTCCATGCTTGTTTTTACTGGTCTTTGTCTATGCTCAATTGAGCTCAGCTTCGACTCAATTTGGGGAAAGCAAGCTTCAGGAAGGGAACGCAACAACAGCAGGCCCTCCTCTGCTCTCGAACAGGATAAGGAATTTGAGGATTCCATGGTGCGGCTGCGAGAAAGGATGCCTTGCAGAAGAGGCTCGGGGCGTGGAGAATCCTCTCGTCCCCTTGCAGCGGATGTCCACCATCACTGCTACTGCTGCTACTATTACAGAAGGGCAGGAGCCACCCCAATTCCAACTAGTCAGTTTCTGGATGCTGGTAGCTCTAATGATGGAGCACCCATTCTCCCAGCGTTTGGCTCAGTCATTTTTACACTGGGTAGCTCCAGGGACAATGCATGAATTAATGCACACATCTCAGTGCTTTTCACCAAAATTCCTGAGGAGAATGAGGACGTACTGCCACGAGCACCTGCTGAGGATCGTTCCGAGAGCAACAAGGGGAAGCGCCCAATGGTGGAGCCATCGAATGCAGAGGATAATTCAGAGAGGGAGCCTCAGCAAGCCCCCTTCCGAGCTCGAGAACAAGAGAGGCTAGCCCCCACGCAGGATCCCATGGCTGTGTGGGATGGCATCCCAGAGGGACAAGGATGGAGTAGAATTCTGGAAGAAAAACCAGAGGACTAACGCACAGTGGCACTCCCTCGCATTGGCTTCCTTCGCTCAGGCCGGGTACGGGGTCTTGGTTGATTTCAGGTTTTCGTCTTATGTTTTGGTTTGTTTCCTTCCTGTTCTGAGTCATGGTAACGGCTACTACAGTCTTGCTGGGTTTGGCGTCTTATGTCTGGTATACGTCTTATGTCTATGCTTGTTTCTTGTCTGTTCTGTGTTATGTTCTCGGCGTCTACAGTCTTTCTGGGTTGTGTGTCTTTTGTGGGATGCCCCTGCGTGGGCCGTTTTGTTGCAACATTGAAATATCACCGAGTCATGAATACTGATCTAGTCTGGATATATCGCCCTGTGAGGCAGAAGTTTGAGAATGATAGAGTCACCCAAGGAGCCACAGTTGGCCCTGGGCAGACAGTCTTTTTGGATGTAAAGTTCACCTGTATATAATAATATAAATTAGTTAGTGTTGCTGAGAAAAAAAAAAAAAGAGAGATTTGGCTCAACCAATCTATGGTCGGGTGGAACGTGGTAGTCCCATATCGGGTTAGCTTTTTCATTCATTAATACGAGTTATTTTCCTTGGTATTTTATGTGTAAATGTATTGGATTCTATGTAGCATTTATGGTTGATGTATCCTCAGTATTTCTGTTGTTATATGTTAGTTATGAATGTGTGTATGACATTGAAAATATATGGCTCTCGTCATGTTTTGATTTTTAAATGAATGAGCAATGACTATATGACCCAATAGATGATAATATAGCTAATGTTACAAGGCATCAATGATTCTTGATGATTCTCATATAAGTATGAGACCCATATGCTAAAATATATTGTTTAAACCTGTATAATGCATATTTGTGGCATGTTTGACAAAATCCCTATCATGGCTAGTAGGGGTCCAATCAATTTTATGTTCATTAATTTGCATTGGTATCATTTTTTCTATGTTTTATTTCAATTCTATAAATTCCATGAAGTTTTTGGCAGTGACTAGGTCCTATCCCTAAAATTTAGCATTAAATCTTCCAGTGCCTCGCATAGCAATATCATAAGAATACTATGGTTGCACTCATGCAGGCTCATGGGAGAGACAAGGGCTCTTAGTCACTTGGAGGGCTTAGCAAGAGAGAGATTGGGGCTCTAAGTCCTTGAATTGTTGAGTTCCCTCAGGAGTTGGTCACCTGGAAAGGTGGGTAGCTGCTGCAGATAAATGTGTGAGGAGGGTGTTACAATGTTAAATAGGGCATGAGAGCATGCAAGAACCGGAAATCTAAATCCACCAAGGCATATATCAATAATTTCCACTCTTGAAATCATCATATAAAATCAAATATTGAAATCAGATACTAATCTAACATGTTTAAATAAAGGCTACTTTCATAATATGTCATAGAAACTAATCTTAATAGCATACAATGAATTTTAATTTAAGAACACAAATGACAAGGAGTAGGGTTATAAATACAGTAAAAATATGTGTGAAGGCATCACATGTCTTCAGTGAAATTCATCTTGAGTACCTACCTGCTCACATGCAGATCCATAGGTTCTTTCTTTGATGGACCCTTTCCAATTTTAACTATCCTAGGACCTTGACTTTCCCTAATATTAACCTATTTGTGGCCATCAAATATGCCAAGTTGCTTCGTTTTTATTTTTCGATTACTAACTTGTTGAGGATTGACCTTGTTTATAACAAATAATCCATTTTTTATCTAATTTTTATTTTTCTATATTTCTCTTTTCTTCTTGGTTAGTTGTAGTGGCAATAAGTATGTGGAAAAAATAATATTTCTTGAGTTGTTAATTAAGAAATAATCAAATATATTATTTATCAAAAGATTAAACCTAATATAGTATGATTTTTTTATTATTTAAATCATATTTATTACTAAAAAGAGTTAAATTTAAACTAGCACAATAGTAAATAAAGAGCAAAAATAGCACCAAAATGTTACATCTTTATTACTAGAAAAAATTTCGCTTTGCCTTTTTAAGGGATAACTTCACAAGCCTTATTTTATATTTCTTGATCCTCATCTTTAGATAGAGAAATTTATAATTTAAATTGGTAAGAATCACTATAAATATTAAATTAAAATTGCTTGAAAATCTCAAAACTTTAGTAATAAATTAAGTTTTATAAAAATAGATTTTTTTTTAATATAAATTAAATATCAATTAATTGTAAAAATAATTGTCTTAAGTTTTTTAAATTTAGATTGAATTTCATAAACCATATTGAATTGTTAAATTTTATTTTTGAATAACTTATTATTAATAATATTTTATATTAAATTGGATGAGTTACACATTTTCGTGAAATTAAGAACTAACTAAATTATTTTACCTTTAATTATTTTTTCCTTGTGAGTATTGAAATATTTTACTAATTAAGTTAGAATGCATATGAATGAGCTATCTAAGCAATAGAAAAATATTTATCGTAGTTTTACAATCATAGTTTCAACCACACTAAACTTTCTAATTTTTAAAAATATCTTTGCAGTTTTTTAAAAATAAGTCGGTTTGCATGCAATTATATATATATATATATATATATATATATATATATATATATATATATATATATATATATAAGTTTGATATAAGTTCAATAATACATAATCTATAATAAATGTTATTCATAAAAATAAATGTCATGATGATAACCATCTCACAAACATAAACATCATCTAAGCTACACATTCAAATTCACTATCATCATATAATTATATACACCTCTAACACATATAAATTTCATTATCTAGGAGATAAATCTAACAATCTAACATAGCATCATCACCGTGATCAAATCTAAAAAAACACAAACATTGTCATCTGACATCATCACCATGCACATCCTCAAATTATTATACATATAATGTCAAATAACTTCTCTCACATACACATCCATCTACAAGCACATAAAATGAAAATATCTAACATGACCTAATAATGTACATTTCAACACTAACATATAAATTAAGTACATAAACATGAAAAAAAATAAATGCACCATATAAAAATAATTACATTAAGTCAAATAATTGCAATCAAATATGAGATACAACAAAAGTAGTAGTGCCATCCTAGTCTACAACAGAAGACGATGGATGGTTAACTACTCGCTCAATATCTGTCAAAATATGAGGCAGAGGAGGAGGAAGTTGGTCTACGACAAAATATGATGGATGGTCAACTACTGCATCAACATCTGTTGAACTTTGAGGTGGAGGAGGAGGTGGCTAGTCTGATATGTGAGGAGAAACATAAGGCACATCCTCTAGCAGTAGCATCTGATCATCAAGTGATTGAGGAGCATGTGTACTACCAAAAGGATCGACGACACCCTGACCATGATTCAATGCAGTAGTATTACCAAAAGAATCATGGACACCACCCTCATCATCATGATCTGATGTATTTGTCGCTATAGACCTCACATTCCTCATTGCTTCTAGTGGCCTAATAGGTCCAATGATATGATGCATAAGGGACACGCATCTTACGTGGATAGTCTCTGTAGAGATCCAAGAACTAAGCATCTAGGGTGATGTCTCGAGCCCTCGCATGGTGGACTCCCTTCTCAACTAAAACTCTATTCAATATGTTGCAGTAGTTTATTGTGGGCCTCACCCATCTCCTCATCTTCTCCATCTAGTGGGGGAGGAGGCATGTTCCCATGGAATTTGTTGATTTCTACAAAATATATAGTAAACATAAATAATTAGACGATTTCATTAAACAATTTAATAAAGCAAGTTAAACAATATGCCAGGATAAATTTTATTCTAATTAATTAAAGCATTAAAATGAAACTAGATTAATATAAAGAAAACACTAATATTACCTCTATCATTTGGAAGCTTAGCCGATGTGAAGAGGATTCTGGGAAACTATCTCCAATCAATACTCGTGAATGGAAATGACAACAAGAAAAATGCATGGTCAAACTCACTAGCTAGTAGCACCAGTGCCACAGAAAAAATCATGGTAAGATATTTTGGCAGACCCCTCTTAGGCATCATCTAGCCCAACATTCGCATCCGGACCTCAGTCATCAACCTAGGAGTGCGATGTCAAATGTATGCCTCATCTCTGGAAACCTCTCAAAAAATAAACAAAAAAATCTGAACCAAAATGGAAGCTCTCCCTCCCATGTATCATCAGACGTAATCTATCTAAAGCCTTACAAAACTGGCTCAAAAAAATGGTAGACCATCTAATACATCGTGACGCCTAAATAAAATAATCAACATAATACAAGAGAGGGAAACTAATGTACTTTCCATTATTGCTAAAGTGTGCAATGGTGGTGACTAATAACGAGAGGCATCTAACCTCGTGTGAAACAAAAGAATAAATCCACAATTATCCACCATGCACCTAAAAATTTGTTGGATGAACTACATGAGGCCCAACATATCTCTATGTGTATGCAAGATGACTCTCTATTGAATCCCATGGAGGTCATCAGGGAACTAGGTAAAATCCTCCCTCTCATAGATAGTTTAGTGATAAGGTATATGTCCTCCTCAGAGGGCCTATACCACACCTCAGTACCCACATGAAAACCATGTACCGAAAATCTCCACAGACGTATCACATGCACCAACAAGACAAAGTGTGCCTTCAAGGATGTAGTCTCCCATAGTACTTAAGGAGGCCTAAATTCCTCAAGAACGCTTGGGTCACTACGTTAATAGGGCAAGGGTATAAATCCTTCTTCCTCTCTTTGGCCTCCCATGATCAGACCATATTGTATTGGTCTGCTATTTACTACTGCTCCTGTTGTTGGCCCCTTTGTCGATGTCTCTTCTACATGATTGACATATAAAATACATCAACCTCACACATAAAATACAATTTTTTAAATAAATAAAAAATTTATTTATAAAAATGGAAACATAACTTTCAATTAAATAATCGAAAAACCCGAGTGCACCCAAAAAATAGTAGAGCACCAACTTCGGTACGCTATCAAATACAACCGCATTGGAATCGGTGCACACATATGTATGACGCACTGTTGTTGGTTCACATATAAATTTTCATCGCGATGTGTCTCACTTATGCACCAAGCTATATCTTTTAATATTATTTTTTCAATGCATTAGGTAAATAGAAACATGGCAGGCATAACCTAAAAAATGTACACACTAACTTACAATTTATAGCTTTCCCTAAGTGTTTTCATTTACGAATAGTTTCGCAACAATAGTAGTTTGTTATTTTCACGCACTGAAGTGTGGTGCAGCCTATAAATTTATAGGGT
Organism: Pinus tabuliformis; assembly: GCA_031772625.1. Lineage (NCBI taxonomy): Eukaryota > Viridiplantae > Streptophyta > Pinopsida > Pinales > Pinaceae > Pinus > Pinus tabuliformis. The sequence goes on from CM062809.1 coordinate 979,741,568, forward strand.
GCCTAGCGATTCTCTTTAGAGGACGCCTGATGGCATTTTAATAAATTAACAATATGAGTGCTTTGTTGGAATATAGCACCGATTTTTTTTTTTAATTTAAAAACTATAGTAGTGATCCTTCTAGGAATGCACCAAGGCGTTTTAATACAAAAGGGAACCGATGCTACGGGTGTATATAGAACTGGCAATTTTTAAAAGTTAACGTTTTTCCTGTGCTATCGACTATTCAAGTACTAGTGTGTTTTTTTATTTAGCACATTGTGTTTTGTTATTTAAAAAAAAACTTTCACAGTGCATGATGCTCTATCCAGAATCAATGTTTGTATGGATAGTAAAGCACCGATACATTTGTATATAGTAGATGCACTGTCAAAAAAACATCCACTAAAACTCCTTCCCACTCACCTTTGGTAGTGACCTCTACTACAAACATCTACCCGCTCACCTCCACTACAAACAGATTTTTTGGGCTATCCTAGAAATAGGTCTTCTTGGTATATGTATAGGGGAAAATGGGTACAATTATAATGAATAGTACATTGAAGGAATATAGTCTACTATAAAATGTAATATAACGATATTAATATCTAAGGATTAGTAAGAAATTTGATATGATTAACATGCTTTAATAAAAATATGGAAGAATTTTTTTATAAAATAAACAATTCCTTTCTTAAATAAAAATAATAATTTGTTTAAAATAGTAACTAGTTTTACATCCATAAAAGCTATCACCCTCTTTAACATTAACATTTAACATTTTTCCTCAAAATTAGGTATTGGATTTATAGTTCATCTCTTCATCGTGTAGCTTGAAACTAGGTTGGCACTTGATTTTTAAGAGGAAATATAATCATAGAAATTCATTAGTGTACTATTTTTACTATTTACAAATAAGAAAAAAAATATTTTTACGAGATCCTATTATATAACATTCACATGTGATACGAATGTTGGGGGGTTTATATTCTAAGTTTGGATATCAAAGTCATAAATTCATATTTTTATGTAAAATAGAACTTGGTAGACATGTAATAAATTCATTAAAACATAATTACAATTGACTCATTCAATAAGGAACCTTATAAAAAGAAAAAAGAAGAGATTAAGATCAAGAAGCAGAGGTCCCAAAACTGGCTTCATTGCATCTAATATCTTATTATTGACTTCATTAAGAAGTACAAAGCATTGATACACTGAAAAATAGAGAATATGGAAATATTAAATTACAATCATAAAATTTAATAAATAGATGTAATGAGCCAAGAAATATAAAACAAAACGAAATTATTATATTACAAATATATTACAAAGAAATCAGTAATATTAAGTTAATATTAATAATATCCTATTAATCAATATATGAAAGAAAACTAGTACTACTAAAATGTGAAGAACAAAGTTTATAGTTGTTCAACAAAGTTTATATTGCTTTTGGTTTTAAAAATTTTGAGTTCTATTAAAACTTAACTAGGAATTACCCTAAAAGGTGCAAAGGTACCTCGATAGGAGTGTTAAATTGGAAAAAGTTATAGACCAAAAACCTATATACACAGCAGATGTTTTTGCATACAAAAAGGCAAGTTGTACCAACATATATCTCCTAAGGCAAGTTGTACCAACATATATCTCCTTGAAGGAATTGCATAAGTCGAGGAACTTAACACTATAATCCAACTAGTCATTGAGTGATTTTTCATTTGTTTTCACCTAGAAGAAACCCCAATTCAGTTATTGTTTTGGTGACAAGAAATTACACTAATCTCAACACTTTACATTATGTGAAAACAACATCCAAATTATATTTATAAATACAATAAAAAAAATTATGCAATATACAAAGGGAAAAATCATTATGCAACTTTATTTCCCATAACTAAATACATTTAGAATAATTCCTTAATACACAATTAATGAATAGTAACCAAAAACATACATCTAAGAAGGCTAACTCAATGGAGCAATATGTAGAAAACAATATATTGATTCATTTAAATCTGGTTGGTAAAGACTTGGCAGCCACAACTCATCCTTAATCCAAGACATAATTGTTGGATGACAAATTATGGTTGTTGCAATAAAAAAAGTTAATTAAGGTTGGAGTGACCTACTCTTGCTATGTTACCAAAAATGAGAAACTACAAGGGGACTAGGAGTTTGGAGGTTTCGCATTCAAAAAACTAGGAGAGAGAGAAAGAAGTATGAAAAACATAAAACAAAGCATTGATCATTGATATTATGGAATACTATGGTTCATAAGTAGTTGCTCATAGGCTTTAGCTGCTCACATGGGCCATTCCTTAATACTTATAGTGATCAACAAAGCTTCCATTATTCACATGGACTAGTCTTGAATACCCATGTTTGATCGTTTAGGATGGCAAATAGAATAGTGAAGAAACCCTTGGGCAGATCCCTAGATATTTTAGAATGATTACATGATCCCACATACATTGTATATATTTTTGGATACATTGTATATATTCTTGGATGTGACTTGAATAGACCTCAAATTTGGGTTTCATTGTAGCATTTGGCACACAACCAATGGGCTATTGGTTTTGTAGTTAAGTAACAAGATGGTGGAGATTGAGTTGATCTCCATTAAATATAAAGTCAAAAATAGAAGGTTGTCTCAAACTATTGTTAACTAATTTATCGAAAAAAACCACTTTTCACTAAATTATTTAACTACTAATTTATAATATATATATATAAAATAAGCTTATACATTACTATTTAAATTTATAATTTTGTAAAAAATACACATTTTTAAATGCTAAATACAGTAAATCTACTTTTAAATAAAGGCAAAAATTAAAAAAAAAAATAAGAAAAAAAACTTAACAATATGCTATATTACACATCAATGGCTGCAATTAAAAAATTAACATAACTTTAACAAAGAAAAACCTTAAATGACCAACACTGTTAAGGATATATTAAGCACTATTGGGAAACGAAGACTTCCCTACATGATTTTTGGAAAACGAAGCCTTCCATTCCGTTTCTGTAACAGAGTACTCTTGTACCATGAGTACTCTTGTACCATTCTTAAAGGGATCATTTATTGGCTTAAGCTCATTGCACAAGCTCTGGATTTTTACACGCGAGACTATTTGTTTCTAATTATTGAATTAATAAAATAATAAAAATCAATTGAATTCAAATGTATTTTAAAATAATATTTTATTAATATAAATTATCTTCTTTAACAAATATTGCTTCAAATATAGATATTGCTTGATTAAAAAGGTCAATGAAAAATAAATTTAAAATTTAGAAATAACAGAGATCCATTTAAGCTTGCTAGCTTGCATCCCAAAGAGGGATCTTTGTATTGGAATGTAGTCTTTCCAATGAGAGGGTAAAGAAGGGCCGGCAGGATATACAATTATTGAACATAAAATTATAGATAAATTACAGATGCAAATTAATGGTGAAGATACTAAAAAAAATATGTTTCAGATCAGTAGGACAAGTGGAGGAGGATGATATAATATTTCAGTGTATAAGATTGAATTAATAATTCTTTTATTTCGGGAAGGAATTGAGAGTGAGAATTCATACAGGGATTTTTCATTGTAAGGGGTATTTAGGGTTAACTAAAATAATTTTGGTGATAATATTTGGTTATTTATTAGATTATTTTTATATTCAACATTAAATTTTATTTTAGATATAATCTAACCTTGAAAGAAAACAACTCTTTTCATTTTGTATATAACCATTTTTTATTATTAACAATGTAGGTTGTAGTTTGTTATTTTATGAAGTTTAAAATGTTAACATGTTTATTATTTTGTAAGTTTTGAATAGTCGTAGACAATATTTAAGTCAATACTTTTACCATATAAGATATTAACATGACAGATAAATTCTATAACAACCCTTATTTCCAATATTGGACATCGGGCGTTAACTATGCTGCTAACCTTTTTCTATTGTGACAATAGTCAACAGAGTTGCATTTATTTTCATAGTCTCTAATTCTCCAATATTCGTTTCTTATGATCATGTGAATTAATCACGATCCATCCATCGGAATCCGAATAGTTCCGTGATAAAATGGATGCTTTATTATTCACAAACTCTTTTTCGTTTGGATTAATTCACAAACTCTTTATTATGAAGCTGATGAATTATCATTGCTTACCAGATAATCCAACTCCAGCGCTTCTAACCTTTTCTTAAGCGGCAATGAACACGCCATTGAAATCAATGTGTTCGCATCCAAATCATCCTTCGGAAACCCTCTCAAAAACAGTAGCAGATTCTCAAAGTGCAATTTTAACAGATCAGTCTGAAAGAATTTTAGCAGCGCCAAGGCCACTCCAAAAACTGCCCTCATCCCCTTGCAGAGAAAAACATCCCAAATGGGAACAACTAATGACAATGGCAAGTCTGCGGAGAATGCAGTCATTAACCAACTGCTTGCATACATCGCTGGCGTGATCATCTTTTCCTCAAAATGGTTAGCCAGTTGGGGCAGATGCTCCCTCAGAAGCATTTCTAGATGAAAAAAGTACTGGTGGAGTAGAGGCAGACCTTTCAGATACACACCTCGCATTTGCTTGCCTTTCAGCAGTGCCACCATAACCCAAAAGGCTTCTTCCTCATTCATGTAAAGCAGAAGCATTGCAGCTATGAAATTCATCCCTTGTGTATACCCCACCTCTGTGTGGTAAACTGAATACGCCTTCAACACATTGTAGAGAGACCGATGCCCCGGCCCATCTTTCGTTCGAAATAATTCCTGCGATGCAAAAGTGCGAGGGATGTCTTTAACGATAACTTTATCTGATTCTGTTTTCACCGAAAATTCATGGGAGAGGAGCAGCCCTGAGTAAATTCCTGGGTTTGCCACCAGAAGGTCCCGTCCGCCTGAATTGAACTGCCAAACCACACGTCGCGTTGAACTGTCAATGTCATGTGGGATAGGCCTTGTAACTTCAACAAACTCATCATTATCATCTTCAAACTTGGCACTCGCATGTTTTCTTTTGACTCCAGTAATTCTGACCAAAATATTACGAAAGAGGAGTGAATTTCGGCCCATTAATGAAAGTTAGTGGATGTTATATTGAAGAGAGACAAAGGTGCATAAGCTGACGATGATGAGCTGCACAGATAAACAGATACTCTCACACAATAAGTCTGTCCCAGTGGATTAGATTGACACGATTCCCGTAAAACTCAGTGTTATTACAAAAGGAGATGCATTTATTTTGTGTTCCATTCGAACTTTATACGTAAGCTTTTATAGGTTATATGGTTGGAGAGACGACGGCGTTTTAATTTACTAAATATGTAATTTTTTATTAATTTAAAATGGGCGTTATTTTAATGTCGGTTTTAAAATAGACTGAGATTTAATTTTTTGGATTTATCAAGAGCAAAAAAAAATTGATAATTTGGAATAAAAATAGATTTAAAATAATTTTACTATTTTTATATAATTTTACCTAATTTTTTTTTAAATTAAATTAAGTACATAAACATGAAAAAAAAAAAATGCACCATATAAAAATAATTACATTAAGTCAAATAATTGCAATCAAATATGAGATACAACAAAAGTAGTAGTGCCATCCTAGTCTACAACAGAAGGTAATGGATGGTTAACTACTCGCTCAACATCTATCAAAATATGAGGCGGAGGAGGAGGTGGTTGGTCTACGACAAAATATGATGGATGGTCAACTACTTCATCAACATCTGTCAAACTTTGAGGTGGAGGAGGAGGTGGCTAGTCTGATATGTGAGGAGAAACATAAGGCACATCCTCTAGCAGTAGCATCTGATCATCAAGTTATTGAGGAGCATGTGTACTACGAGAAGGATCACCGACACCCTGACCATGATTCGATGCAGTAGTAATACTAGAAGAATCATGATCACCACCCTCATCATCATGATCTGATGTATCTATCACTGTAGACCTCACATTCCTCATTGCTTCTAGTAGCCTAATAGGTCCAATGATATGATGCATAAGGGATACTCATCTTGCGTGGATAGTCTCTGTAGAGATCCAAGAACTAAGCATTTGGGCTGATTTCTCGAGCCCTTGCATGGTGGACTCCCTTCTCAACTAAAACTCTATCCAATTTGTCACAGTAGTTTATCGTGGGCCTCACCCATCTCCTCATCTTCTCCATCTAGTGGGGGAGGAGGCATGTCCCCATGGAATTTGTTGATTTCTAAAAAATATATAGTACACAAAAATAATTAGACGATTTCATTAAACAATTTAATAAAACAAGTTAAACAATATGCCAAGATAAATTTTATTCTAATTAATTAAAGCATTAAGATGAAACTAGATTAATATAAAGAAAACACTAATATTACCTCTATCATCTGGAGGCTTAGCCAGTATGAAGAGGATGTTGGGAAACTGTCTCCAATCAATACTCGTGAATGGAAATGACAACAATATAAATGGATGGTCAAACTCATTAGCTAGTAGCACCAGTGCCACAAAACAAATCATGGCCGGATATTCTAGTAGACCCCTCTTGGGCATCATCTAGCCCAACATTCGCATCCGGACCTCAGTCATCAACCTAGGAGAGCGACGTCAAATGTAGGCCTCATCTCTGGAAACCTCTCAAAAAATAAACAAAAAAAATCAGAACCATAAGGGAAGCTCTCCCTCCCATGTATCATCAGATGTAATCTATCTAAAGCCACACAAAACTACCTCAAAAAAGTGGTAGACCATCTAATACATCGTGGCACCTGAATAAAATAATCGAAATAATACAAGAGAGGGAAACTAATGTACTTTCCATTATTGCTAAAGTGTGCAATGGTGGTGACTAATAACGAGAGGCATCTAACCTCGTGTGAAACAAAAGAATAAATCCACAGTTATCCACCATGCACCTCAACATTTGTTGGATGAACTACATGAGGCCCAGCATATCTCTATGTGTATGCAAGATGACTCTCTATTGGAACCCCATGGAGGACATTAGGGAACTAGGTAAAATTCTCCCCTCTCATAGATAGTTTAGTGATAAAGTATATGTCCTCCTCAGAGGGCCTATACCACACCTCAATACCCACATGAAAACCATGTACCTAAAATCTCCACAGACATATCAGATGCACCAACAAGACAAAGTGTGCCTTCAAGGATGCAGTCTCCCATAGTACTTAAGGAGGCCTGAATTCCTCAAGAATGCTTGGGTCACTATGTTAATAGCGCAAGGGTATAAATACTTCTTCCTCTCTTTGGCCTCCCATGGTCAGACCATATTGTATTGGTCTGCTATTTACTCCTACTCCTATTGTTTCCCCCTTTGTCGATGTCTCTTCTACATGATTGACATATAAAATACATCAACCTCACACATAAAATACAATTTTTAATTAAATAAAAAATGTATTTATAAATATGGAAACATAACTTTCAATTAAATAATTAAAAAACCCGAGTGCACCCAAAAAATAGTAGAGCACCGACTTCGATACGCTATCAAATACAACAACACTAGAATTGGTGCACACATATGTATGACACACTGTTGTTGGTTCACATATAAATTTTCATCGCGATGTGTCTCACTTATGCACCAAGCTATTTCTTTTAATATTATTTTTTCAATGCATTAGGTAAATAGAAACACACCAGGCGTAACCTAAAAATGTGCGCACTAACTTACAATTTATAGCTTTCCCTAAGTGTTTTCATTTACGAATAGTTTCGCAACAATAGTAGTTTGTTATTTTCACGCACTGAAGTGTGGTGCAACCAATAAATTTATAGGGTGCCTAGTGATTCTCTTTAGAGGACACCTGAGGGCGTTTTAATGAATTAACAATATGAGTGACTTGTTGGAATATAGCACCGATTTATTTTTTTTTAATTTAAAAACTATAGCAGTGCTCCTTCTAGGAATGCACCAAGGCTTTTTAATACAAAAGGGCATCGATGCTACGGGTGTATATAGAACTGAAAATTTTTAAGAGTTAACGTCTTCCCTGTGCTATCGACTATTCAAGTACAGGTGTGTTTTTTTATTTAGCACATTGTGTTTTGTTATTTAAAAAAAAAAATTCGCAGTGCATGATGTTCTATCCAGAATCAATGTTTGTATGGATAGTAAAGCACCGATACATTTTTATATAGTAGACGCACTGTCAAAAAAACATCCACTAAAACTCCTTCCCCCTCACCTTTGGTAGTGACCTCTACTACAAACATCTACCCACTCACCTCCACTACAAACATATTTTTTGGGCTATCCTAGAAATAGTTCTTCTTGGTATATGTATAGGGGACAAAGGGTACAATTATAATGAATAGTACATTGAAGGAATATAGTCTACTATAAAATGTAATATAATGATATTAATATCTAAGGATTAATAAGAAATTTGATATGCTTAACATGCTTTAATAAAAATATGGGAGAATATTTTTATAAAAATAAACAATTCCTTTCTCAAATAAAAATAATAGTTTGTTTAAAATAGTAACTATTTTTGCTTCCATAAAAGCTATCACCCTCTTTAACATTAACATTGAACATTTTTCCTCAAAATTAGGTATTGGATTTATAGTTCATCTCTCCGTCATGTAGCTTGAAACTAGGTTGGCACTTGATTTTTAAGAGGAAATACAATCATAGAAATTCATTAGTGTACTATTTTTACTATTTACAAATAAGAAACAAAATATTTTTACGAGATCCTAGTATATAACATTCACATGTATTTTGTTTCCATTGCAAGCATTTTTTCTCTGAATGAGCTTCTTGATGAAAGGTATAATAGTTATCAGGAAAACCCTGCACCTAGGGTTTAGCACTGTTCTGAACAGGTTCACCAACAGTTCTGGCAGCGCACAAAGACCGATTAGTTGATCTTCTTCTCAGAGGCCATGTACTGGCCCGACAAATGGCAGACGGGCTGTCCACTGGGACCCCATCTTACAGGGAAATAGTCATGCAGAAACACAAAGCACATGAAGGTTTCAATATCTCTGGGTATGAAGCTCGAAAAGACAGCTCTGGGACAAGCAGCGGAAGAGCTACCCAGGGGCAGAAAGATCCAAATCACGGATCAGAGATGCCAGGAAAAGTCAGTAACAGGCAGGGGAAGCCCGGGAACAAACCGAAAGCAGGCCAAAACAACTCAGATCCAATAATCGATCCGTCAGATGAAGAAAAGGACCACAGGGAGGGAAAACGCCTTATAGAAAATGAGGATAAAACGGAAGCTCCCAACCTCAGCCCTAAAAATACCCTGCAAGGAGTCTGCAAACCCAAAAAGAAGGAAGCCCTCCGTGTGGTCTTCTCTGATCCAGATATCTAGGCCTACAGAGACCACATGATGGAGCATGCAATCATACGTAAGTTTATGGGACTGTGGCCAATAGAAAGAGCTCTCTGTCAATGGATCAAGCAGCACTGGTGACCAAAAGGTGATGTCAAACTACATCTTGGAGCTAAAGGTTTTTTTACTGTTGTCTTTTCTAACCTAGAAGACAAAGATAGGATCTTCGATGGAGGGCCTTACTTCCTTTCATCAGCAGGCCTCTACATGAGGCCATGGAAGGCAAACTTCGTGCCTGAAAAGGAAACCTTCACCCAAGTCCCTGTGTGGATTCGCCTCTTCTCTTTACCTATCGACTACTGGGGCCTAGCAACTCTAAAGCGCATAGGAGACCGACTTGGCACCTTCATTAAAGCCTCGGAGGCAACGATGCAAAGGAAGTACACCTCCTGTGCTAGGATCTGCGTTGAAATGGATGTCTAAGGTGCCTCACATTAAGGACTGTGGCTAGATTTCAGAGATGAAGATTACTTTCAAGCCATCGACTATGAACAGATCCCCTTCCGGTGTAGGAAATGCCATGAACACGGTCACCTTGTGAGGGAATGCCCATTAATCAAACCAGTGGAAGAAGCCAAGCCTGAGCAGCCAGCCAAGAACCAGGAGGTTTTCAAAAAGCCAAAATCACGACAGAGGGCCTATAGGAAAAGAATAAATAAAGCAGCCACAGATCCCAGAAAAACTCTTAATCCCTTCAGCATTCTGGACTCAGAAGCAGACTCGGAAGGCAACAACAAAGAGACAAAGCTACCAGAAGCTCCTCAAAAAAATAAGACAGACCACAGATCAACGGATGCAGAGGAAACCACTGAAAACACAGAAATACAAACGCATGAAGTAGCAGATGAACGAGACCAAGACACCAATATGCTAACAAGCGATGGGGGAAGTGAAGACCTGGAACTCAATGAAGTCTTAGAAAAAGAAGGGGTAAACCTGTCAGATATGGAAAAGCACTGGAGAAGACAAGGGCTGGAAAATATCCCGGAGGAAGAAATAAAGAAGATCAGCGACCTCTTCATAGCAAGACAACAAGCGGCGCTAGACAAGCAAAAGAAAATATTAGGGATCATGAAAGGCACAGGTAACCATTCCAAAAATCTTTTTCTTCATTCACTAGGACGGAAGCAAAATAAGAAAAGAGGCCGAAGGACAAATGGAGAGGTTCTTCATGATCTGGGTATCTTTATGATCAATTCAGGCAAAATGAAGGATTTACATGCCTTCCTGTCCTACCAATAACCCCATCATTATTAATGAAAATCATCTCCTGGAATACAAGAGGGCTCAATAGCCTCGTCAAACAACGACTTCTCAAGAGGAAGTTACAACAGGAAAAACCAGATATAATGCTCATTCAGGAAACAAAATGTGCCACTGATCAGCTGGAGAACATCACCAAAAAGTTAGGAAAAACTATCAAATATATAGACATAGCCAGCCAAGGATGGGAAGGAGGCATTGCAACCCTTTGGGACTCCAGAGTCATCGAAATCACCTCTATGGAAGCTACCAGATCATACATTGCCACAGAATTTCAATTAACAGGTAATTCTGAAACTTACCTCTGTATAAATGTTTATGGGCCTCAGCGTTTAGAAGATAAAATTTCTTTCCTGAACTCGCTAATGAAGTTAAAACAAAGATACCATCATTCAAAGATCATAATGGGAGGGGATTTCAACATGATCACCACCCTCCTGGAAAAAAAAGGAGGCCTTAAGCGACTAAATAGAGACTCAGAACTCTTTGTTGACTTCATGGAATCTGCCCAACTGGTCGACATCCCCCCAAAAAATGGGCTCTACACTTGGAACAACCGAAGAGGAGGAGAAAACAGGATAGCCTCTCGCCTTGACCGTTTTTTGATCTCAGAAAACATCTTACTGGAAGGAACAATAGTTGAATCTAATATCCTCCCCAGTGGGGGATCAGACCACTGGCCCATCGCCCTGGAAGCTGCCTTTCTTGAGACCCCCAAAAACAGGCCTTTCAGATTTGAGAAATTTTGGCTAACTCACCCAAATTTCCCTGACCTGGTGAAAAAATGGTGGGAAGAGCCCAGGAATATAAGGGGAACCAAAATGTTTAAACTCCAGTCCAAACTAAAGCACATCAAACAAAAAATCAAGGAATGGAATGCAACCGAGTTCGGTAATATTTTCCAGGAAAAGCACAATATAGAAGACCGACTAAGTCAAATTCATAAGGACTGGGCTTTAGGGATTAACAGGGAGGACTCAAATGAACAGGAAAAAATACTAATGCAGAAATGGCAGCTCCGCTGTCAACAGGAAGAAATCCTTTGGAAGCAAAAATCTCGCATCCAATGGTTGAAGGAGGGAGAGAAAAATACAAAGTTCTTCCATAGATCGATGATGGATTACAGGGGGGCTAACAAAATCCTTAGCTGACCAATGCAGCTGGAGAAGTTATTCAAAATCATAATGAGATCTCAACTTTGCTTACTAGTCACTTTAAGCAAATTGCTCAGAAATCTCATGAAGATCGATCGGAAGCCAGAGAGGAAATAATCCAAGCCATACCCCAAATCATCACTCCAGCACAAAATGCCTCTCTGTTAAGAATTATCTCAATGGAGGAGGTGGAGGAGGCTGTTAAAGACATGCCTAATGATAAAGCTCTGGGTCCAGATGGTTTTACTATAAACTTCTACAAAGCTTGTTGGCAAACAGTCAAAACAGAGGTCTGGGAAGTAGTTGAAGATTCAAGAAGATCTGGCTCAATTCTTAAAGGCCTAAATTCTACTTTCCTAGCCCTAATCCCCAAAGAAGAGGAAGCCCGAACTCCAAAAAAGTTCCGTCCCATAGCTCTGTGCAATGTGATTTATAAAATCATCTCAAAGGTCATCGCCAACAGACTTAAACCTATCCTCCTGGACATCATCTCGGAGGAGTAGTCAGGCTTCGTGGAAGGCAGACAAATTCTGGACAACATCCTCTTGGCGCAGGAGATGATACACACCTTGCAGTCCAGAAAAATTCCTGGTATGATGATCCAGCTTGACCTTTCAAAAGCTTTCGACAAAGTGAATTGGAATTACCTGGAGGCCACTTTAAGGGCTTTTGGTTTTGACAATCGGTGGACCAAGTGGATTCTCGCTCTTATCAAGTCAACAAATTTCTCTATTTTGGTTAATGGATCCCCCTCGGCCACCTTCTCTCCTTCCCGAGGCATAAGGCAAGGAGACCCACTGTCCCCCTTCCTTTTTGTGATCCTCATGGAAGGGCTTAGCAGATATATTCACAGAGCCAAAGCGGAAGGGAAGATCAATGGTTTGCACCCCCTCCCCTCCACCCCTGCAACTACTCACCAGCAGTTTGCCGATGATACTATGCTGCATGGCTCTCCAACTGTCAAAGAGGCCAAGGCTTTCAAATCTATCTTATCTCTTTTCAGCATGGCATCAGGTATGGACATAAACCATTCCAAATCGACTATTTTTTTCTTTAACACTCATGTTTCTATTCAGAACCATCTCACCAACATCCTAGGCTTTCGAAAAGGTTCTTTACCCTCGAAATATCTGGGAGCCCCGCTCACCACCAAGCCTTGGCAAAAGGTTCATTGGGAAAGGCTCATAGCAAACATGGAAAAGGGATGCATACATTGGACCCACAGGGCTCTCAACTTTGCGGGACGCCTTGTTTTAACTAAAGCCATCCTTCAGGCCATCCCTCAGTACATGCTTTCTATCCTCCTGGCGCCCAAGGCCACCCTGCAGAAAATCCGATCCATTCAAAGATCCTTTTTATGGAGTGGCAGCACAGAGAAGAGGAAATGGGCTCTCGTGGCCTGGGAAAAGATCTGTAAATCGAAACTTGCTGGTGGTTTAAACCTAATAGACCCCGATATTAGCAACAAAACTGGGGGAGCCAAACTGTGGTGGCGCTGGCTGAAAGAGCCCAACCTCCCCTGGGCCAGACACTGGAAGGAGAAATACACTCCTAACTGCAGAGACCAGGACCTCATAAGACTTCAGGAATTGCCGGAAGGTTCTCCAATCTGGAATCTAGCAAAAAGAAACCGAAACCTTATTCAGGATCACAGCTTCTGGGAGATCCGAAATGGGGAATCAGCCTTCTTCTGGGAAGATGCCTGGCAACAACATCCAAAGCTTGAAAATCCAGACCTTGAAGATTACAAAATAAACTGTCATAACAGGGGAAAATACACAGTTCATCACTACCGGACCCCCAATGGCATTGATCAAGATTGGAGAGAATGGACCCTTCTAGATACCGCAAACCCTAGTGAGGAAAATAATAACATTCAAGACCTTCTTCAAGTCCTGCACAAACGAAAAATTAGGATAACCTCGGAGGCGGACAAGCTGAGGTGGGGTATGAAGGGCAATGGCAATTTCACTCTTAAAGAAGCCAGAGAACAGTTGGAACTCACAGAGCAGAGGGAGACAGCCCCGTGGTTCACCAAGGTTTGGGATCCCTTATTCTCGCCAAAAATTCAAACTTTTCTATGGCTCCTTATGAGGCGTAAGACGCTCACCAGGGAGAACCTGCGAAAGAAAGGCTTCGAAGGCCCCTCCTTTTGCCCTATGTGTAATCAAGCAGAAGAAACTATAAATCACTTATTTAATATATGCGAATGGGCTAACCACATTTGGCAAGGGATAGAAACTATCATGCAGCAAAACAGAAGAGATATGGACTCCATCCAAAACACCATCACCAATTGGCCAAGCAAATACTCTGAAAACCCTCAAATCAATAGCATATGGAAAGCTCTGCCAGGTTTCATCACATGGACAATATGGAAAGAAAGGAACAGACGAATTTTCCAAAACGAGCACAGGAATATAGAGCACCTGAAAATTACCTTAATGGAGAACATTCGCCAATTGATTCTGGTAAAAAGTAAAGTAGACCCATCCAACCAAATCTCCGCGGAAGACCAGAGAATCTTGAAGGCTTTCAACATTCACTACGATCAAAGCCAAAAGCCCCAAGCTAAACAGCAGAACATCAACAACACTCCAAAGGAATGGACTCGGCCTCCTGATGGCTTCCTGAAATTGAACTTTGATGGCGCCTCGCGTGGTAACCCGGGACCAGCTGGCATAGGAGGCCTCATTCGAAACCAGAGAGGTGAAATAATCCATATTTACAGCCAAGCTTTGGGCGAGGGCACAAACAACGAAATGGAATTCACAGCAATGGAAAAAGGATTGACAATTCTTCAAAGAAACCGGACCGAAAACGCAGTAATTGAGGGTGACTCTGAGATTGCCATTCTGGTGGCAAGGAAAATCTATGGGGGAACGTCGGCCAGCAAGGCCACCAAGCACTGGCGCCTGGCTATGGTCACAGAGAGCATAGGGAAATTGCTCGGGAAAATGAAAGGCCTCATCTTCCAGGCGGTAAGAAGGCAGGCAAATTCGGTTGCCGACCACTTGGCCAACCATGGGATCGAGAACCCAAACGGAATGGTGGACAGCTATTGGCATCAGGTCGAGAGTAATCAATTAAAGGAACGGTGCTCTCACCTCGCACGAATAGATTTGGTGGCAGCTGACAAGGTAGAATGACAGGCCGCCTAATTCACTACCTCCAGAGTATGGATAGGCCGACGGGACGAGAGCCATCAATACACAGCAAGCATAGAAGGACAACCGGGTTGAGGGCAATAATGCGCACCGCAGGCCATAGTCAATTGTACAGAACCATGATCCGGAGTGACATAAGCCGCCACAGAACCGCAGGACAGAGGGACACTTGGCACATTCAAAACCGTGCAGAAGGAGGTGATCTAAAACATTCCCAATTATCGCAATTCCCTCCACAACTCCAAATCGCAGCATTTATGCTGATCGGACATGCAATTTTCATGTCGCGATACGCTCCACCGCCCGAAATCTTCCCGCTATCATCTATATATCCTTCTTTGCTCTCCTTTGGAGCATCACTGCTCTGGTGCTCAACAATCAGAGATCTTCGATTCGCATTATAATTCAGGCAAGCAACAATCAGGAGAGGGCTCCCATGGCGGGGGAAGGTTGTCGAAACCAGTCTGCAAACAACGACCTGCGGCTGGCTAGAGATATGTTCGAGCGGAGAGCCTCCCAACGGAACAAATGGAAAATCATAGACCTGGAGGCCTCAGCACAGGAGGAAGAGAGCAAGCTATCCGACCATCAGTTAAGCCAGGAAGTAGACTGGCTGCAAGATCCGGGGACGACCAGCACTCGGGCGACTCAGTTCGTCCGCACTCAAGCAGAAGCGTGGCAAATGAAGACCATCCTGGCTAAGGCCATGGATGTCCAAGCGGAACAGGCTGATCAACTGCGAACTCTCCAGCAGTTTGCTGCCACAATGACTAAGGAGCACATGTCTGTGGTTCAAAGCAGTGAATTTAAACTCACCGCTCTACATGAGGAGGTTGATACTATAAGCAAAAAGCTCACTGTCCTGATCAAGCTGCTCAGGAAAAGCATTGAGCAAGACAGCAAGCCTCCAGAGCAGCATCGGGGTGGTCCATTGAATGTCAACCAGGACAATGCACTCAACTGCAAAGAGATGCACACAGTGCCAGACTCCCCAAAAAAATTCTGATCAGTCTTCCCTGTCCCTCTGTCAGACTTTGGCATGTATGTTTTGTTTTCATTTTCTCAGTTATGTGCTTGCCAGTTTTCTTGGCCCAAGTCGCCCTGCATGGTGCACTTTTCGGCAGCACTCTGTCTCTTATGTTTGCTACTATCCCTGTCTTATGTTTCAAACTGTTTTTAGCTGGTAAGGCCTACCTCATAGCGGCCAGTCAACTGCCTCGGCAGAATTTTTGTACTATATGTTACTCCTGTTAATATCAAAGCTTATTTACACAAAAAAAACATTCACATGTGATATAAATGTTGGGGGGGTTATATTCTAAGTTTGGATATGTAAGTCATAAATTCATATTTTTATGTAAAATAGAACTTGGTAGACATGTAATAAATTCATTAAAACATAATTAAAGTTGACTCATTCAATAAGGAACCTTGTAAAAAGAAAAAAAGAAGAGATTAAGATCAAGAAGGAGAGGTCCCAAAACTGGCTTCATTGCATCTAATAGTTCTTCTTAGTGGAATAATTACTCTCTCTCTCTCTCTCTCTCTCTCTCTCTCTCTCTCTCTCTCTCTCTCTCTCTCTCTCTCTCTCTCTCCATATTTTTGTGATGTATTCATTTATTTAATTTCTATCAGTTTTCTTGTGATTAATTTCATGGCATATATGTATGTTTTCTCTCCTCCTGAGTCAACACTCAATCCTCCTAATTCTTAGGCCCCAAGATCTGGATCATTAGTATCGTAGCACATTACCACTCAATGGGAAACATGGTTTGAAAAAAATTGGTTTCAAAGTATTGAAACAATATCCAACCTCCTTCTAATATCTTTGGAGTCTGTTTGTTGGGCCATCCACTATAAGAATCACAATTGATAAAAAAGAATTATAGGTATTTCTACCCTCATACCTTCATTCTCCACTATAGGAGAATCCTTACACGGATTTTATACATCCATTGGTCTGCGACACAGAGGTTCCATGACCTTTGTATCAACCCATGGTTTTGTACACACCATTGGTATCCTTTGTGTCTCTCTGCACTTTACGCTCTTACATTCATTTCTATTTGAAATATCATTATAAACCAAGTATCTTATATCAATGGAAAAGTTTCTTCAGTACCTAAAATGGATCTTTGAAGGAATTTGATTTAATCACATATAGTAAAGTTATCTACAAAGTTGTAGCAAGATATGTATTGCTAGAAAAAAAAATGTGTCAACCTTTGATCTATGGCTACTACTTGTACAGACATTTTAGAATTGGTGAAAGTTAAATCCATACTATTCACTTAATAATTATTGATAATTGAATTAAATTATAGAATCCTTATTCCAAAATAAACATGCTTATCTACCTAATTAAACAAACAAACAAATAATCATGACGCAAATATCTACATGAAAGCATTTAAAAAAGTAAACATCATAGATTCATTTTAACCCAAATATATAAAACACTTTGAAAGAATAAAATTTAGTAAAATATACTATTCTCATCATTTAGTATGGAAAAAATAATAAGTAAAATGAAATTAAATGACACACAAACTAAAATGTAGAATGGATATACCCTACTTGTAATTTTTTTATATAAATTAAGATACTCATAATATTTAACAAAATAAAAATTCTAATCATCAAATTCAAAAACACTAATATCCTTACCTTTGCATATAAAAATAATAATGTAGAAAAAATTAATTTATATAAATATCTTATTATTGACTTCATTAACCAGTACAAAAAATTGACACAATGAAAAATAGAGAATATGGAAATATTAAATTACAATCATAAAATTTAATAAATAGATGTCATGAACCAAGAAATATAAAACAAAACAAAATTATTATATTACAAAGAAATCTCTAATATTAAATTAATATTAATAATATCTTATTAATCAATATAGGAAAGAAAACTAGCACTATTAAAATGTGAAAAACAAAGTTTACAGTTGTCCAACAAAGTTTATATTGCTTTTGGTTTTAAAAACTTTGAGTTCTATTAAAACTTAACTAGGAATTGCCCAAAAAGTGCAAAGTACCTCGATAGGAGTGTTAAATTGGAAAACGTTATCGACCAAAAACCTATATACACACTAGATGCTTTTGCATACAAAAAGGGCAAGTTGTACCAACATATATCTCCTTGAAGGAATTGCATAAGTCGAGGAACTTAACACTATAATCCAGCTAGTCATTGATTGATTTTTCATTTTTTTCACCTAGAGGAAACCCCAATTCAGTTATTGTTTTGGTGACAAGAAATTACTCTAATCTCAATATTTTACATTATGTGAAAACAACATACAAATTATATTTATAAATACAATAAAAAAAAATTATGCAATATACAAAGGGAAAATCCATTATGTAACTTTATATCCCATAATTATATATATTTAGATTAATTCCTTAATACACAATTAATGAATAGTAACCAAAAACGTACATCTAAGAAGGCTAACTCGATGGAGCAATATGTAGAAACAATATATTGATTCATTTAAATCTCTTTGGTAAAGTCTTGGCAGCCACAACTGATCCTTAATCCAAGACATAATTGTTGGATGACAAATTATGGTTGTTGCAATAAAAAAAATTTAATTAAGGTTGGAGTGACCTACTCTTGCTATGTTACCAAAAATGAGAAACGACAAGGGGACTAGGAGTTTGGAGGTTTCACATTCAAAAAAATAAGAGAGAGAGAAAAAAGTATGAAAAACATAAAACAACGCATTGATCATTAACATTCGGAATACTATGGTTCATAAGTAGTTGCTCATAGGCTTTAGTTGCTCACATGGGCCATTCCTTAATACTTATAGTGATCAACAAAGCTTCCATTATTCACATGGACTAGTCTTGAATACCCATGTTTGATCGTCTAGGCTGGAAAATAGAATAGTGAAGAAACCCTTCGGCAGATCCCTAGATATTTTAAAATGAGTACATGATCCCACATACATTGTATATATTTTTGGATACACTGTATATATTCTTGGATGTGACTTGAGTGGACCTCAAATTTGGGTTTTATTGTAGCATTTGGCACACAACTAGTGGGCTATTGGTTTTGTGGTTAAGTAACAACATGGTGGAGATTGAGTTGATCTCCATTAAATATAAGGTCAAAAATAGAAAGTTGTCTCAAACTATTGTTAACTAATTTATCAAGAAAATAACACGTTTCACTAAATTAATTAACTACTAATTTATAAAAATATATATAAAATAATCTTATACATATAATAAATCTACTTTTAAATAAATACAAAAATTAAAAAAAAAAAAAAACCCAAAAAAAATTAAAAAGTTAACCATATGCTATACTACACATCAGTGGCTGCAATTAAAAAAATAACATCACTTTAACAAAGAAAAACCCTAAATGATAAACTACACATCATTGGCTGCAATTAAAAACCCTAAATGATAAACCCTAAATGATAAACCCTAAATGATAAACATTGTTAAGATATATTAAGCACTATTTGGAAACGAAGACTTCCTTACATGATTTTTGGGAAACGAAGATTTCCATTCTGTTTCTGTAACAAAGTACTCTTGTACCATTCTTAAATGGATCATTTACTGGCTTAAGCTCATCGCACAAGCTCTGGATTTTTACACGCGAGACTATTTGTTTTGAATTATTGAACTAATAAAATAGTAAAAATCTGGATTTTTACACGCGGGACTATTTGTTTTGAATTATTGAACTAATAAAATAGTAAACATCAATTGAATTCAAATGTATTTTAAAAATAATATTTTATTAATATAAAATTATCTTTTTTAATAAATATTGCTTGAAAAATAGATATTGCTTCATTAACAAGGTCAATGAAAAATAAATTTAAAATTTAGAAATAACAGAGATCAAATAAAATAAGCTTGCTAGCTTGTATTCGAAAGAGGGATCTTTGTATTGGAAAGTAGTCTTTCCCATGAGAGGGTAAAGAAGGGCTGGCAGAATATACATTTATCGAACATAAAATTATAGATAAATTACAGATGCAAATTAATGGTGAGGATACTAAAAAAAATATGTTTGAGATCAGTAGGACAAGTGGAGGAGGATGGTATAATATTTCAGTGTATAAGATTGAATTAATAATTCTTTTATTTCGTGAAGGAATTGAGAGTGAGGATTCATATAGGGTTTTTTCATTTTAAGGGTTATTTAGGGTTAACTAAATCTGAAATAATTTTGGTAATAATATTTTGTTATTGAGTAGGTTATTTTTATATTCAACCTAAAATTTTATTTTAGATATAATCTAAAATTGAAAGAAAACAACTCTTTTCATTTTGTATATAACTATTTTTTATTATTAACAATGTATGTTGTAGTTTGTTATTTTATGAAGTTTAAAATGCTGACATGTTTATTATTTTTGTAAGTTTTGAATACTTTTACCATATAAGATATTAACATGACAGATAAATTCTATAACAACCCTTATTTCCAATATTGGACATCGGGCGTTAACTATGCTGCTAATCTTTGTCTATTGTGACAATATTCAACAGAGTTGCATTTATTTTCATAGTCTCTGATTCTCCAATATTCGTTTCTTATGATCATGTGAATTAATCACGATCCATCCATCGGAATCCGAACAGTTCCGTGATAAAATGGATGCTTTATTATTCCCAAATTTTTTATCATTTGGATTAATCACGATATTCCATCCACCATCATTACTTTCTCTTGAAGCTGATGAATTATCATTGCTTACCAGATAATCCAACTCCAGTTCTTCTAACCTTTTCTTAAGCGGCAATGAACACGCCATTGAAATCAATGTGTTCGCATCCAAATCATCCTTCGGAAACCCTCTCAAAAACAGTAGCAGATTCTCAAAGTGCAATTTTAACAGATCAGTCTGAAAGAATTTTAGCAGCGCCAAGGCCACTCCAAAAACTGCCCTCATCCCCTTGCAGAGAAAAACATCCCAAATGGGAACAACTAATGACAATGGCAAGTCTGCGGAGAATGCAGTCATTAACCAACTGCTTGCATACATCGCTGGCGTGATCATCTGTTCTTCAAAATGGTTAGCCAGTTGGGGTAGTTGCTCCCTCAGAAGCATTTCTAACTGAAAAAAGTATTGGTGGAGTAGAGGCAGACCTTCCAGATACACACCTCGCATTTGCTTGCCTTTGAGCAGTGCCACCATAACCCAAAAGGCTTCTTCCTCATTCATGTAAAGCAGAAGCATTGCAGCTATGAAATTCATCCCTTGTGTATACCCCACCTCTGTGTCGTAAACTGAATACGCCTTCAACACATTGTAGAGAGACCGATGCCCCGGCCCATCTTTACTTCCAAATAATTCCTGCGATGCAAAAGTGCGAGGGATGTCTTTAACGATAACTTTATCTGATTCTGTTTTCACCGAAAATTCATGGGAGAGGAGCAGCCCTGAGTAAATTCCTGGGTTTGCCACCAGAAGCTCCCGTCCGCCTGAATTAAACTGCCAAAGGACACCTCGCGTTGAACTGTTAATGTCATGTGGGATGGGCCTTGTAACTTCAACAAACTCATCATTATCATCTTCAAACTTGGCACTCGCATGTTCTCTTTTGACTCCAGTCATTTTGACCAAAATATTACGAAAGAGGAGTGAATTTCGGCCCATTAATGAAAGTTGGTGGATGTTATATTGAAGAGAGACAAAGGTGCATAAGCTGACGATGATGAGCTGCACAGATAAACAGATACTCTCACACAATAAGTCTGTCCCAGTGGATTGGATTGACACGATTCCCGTAAAACTTAGTCTTGTTACAAAAAGAGATGCATTTATTTTGGGTTCCATTCGAACTTTATATATAAGTTTTTGTAGGTTATATGGTTTGAGTGGCGACGGCGTTTAATTTACTAAATATGTAATTTTTTATTAATTTAAAATGGGCGTTATTTTAATGTCGGTTTTAAAATAGAGATTTATTTTTTGGATTTATCAAGAGCAAAAAAAAATTTATTAAAAAACGAAATTTGATAATTTGGAATAAAAATAGATTTAAAATAATTTTACTACTTTTATATAATTTTACCTAATTTTTTTTTCTATAATTACAGTCATTAGTTAATTTGATTTTTTAAATTTTAATTATTTTTTATACAAGTTAATCTAGTCAAAATGTTAAATACCAAATTATATTACAATATCTCCACTACTAAGTTAGAGAACACCATTAAATTTATTTAAGATTTACATTTATAAAATATTAAAAAAAAAAACAATGAAGATGTCAATTTTGTCATTTAATTTTGGAATATGTATAGTTTGTTGGTATGTATTTAAAAATAATGCATATAAATTAAATTAATTCATCTAAATTTTTGATAAATCTAGATTTATTTTAAATAATTTTAACCTAATTTTTTTTTAAATATTATTGTATACTTATATTTATTTATTAAATATTATTGTATACTTATATTTATTTATTTTTAATGATGTAATTAGATTTTTCAAATAATATATTATTTTCATTTTAAAAATATATTATTTATTTTTCATTTTGGGATATAAAAAAGTTAACTATTTTAAATAAAAATAATAAAAAATATAAATTATTAAACAAATATATTTGTAATAAAATGATATTAAAATATGTTCATGATAATTCAAGCCCCAAGGGTTAGTTCAATTGGTTAAATAAGTGCCTTGCCATTTGGGAGGTCACTGGGTCAATTCTCCTAGAAGTGACCAAGCTCAGATATCCGTGGACGTAGCGGCGACGAAGTTTAGATACTTCCATGGACGTAGTCACCCAGTGACCCTCAGATATTTCCGTGGACGTAGACGTAGCGGCCAACCAGTGGCCACCCAGTGACCGTCAGGTATTAGATACTTTCGTGGACATAGTCACCCAGTGACCCTCAGATATTTCCGTGGATGTAGACGTAGTGGCCAACCAGCGGCCACCCAGTGACCCTCAGGTATTTCCGTTCCACACGTGAAAAAAATGTTCACGATAATTCTTAGTTATTTCACTACATTCTCCTACTAAATGCATAAAAGCATGTATATGTCCAGTAAGATAACTCAAAAGATGAAAATATACATGATTATGATATACTAAGTAAATAAAATAAAATGGGATAACAGAATGATAAATTTGAGACTTTTGTAATCCATATTAATAAAAAAATTGTCTTTTGAATTAATCACATCATTGAATTTAAGTCAAAACATAATGATATGATTAATATTAAAAACAATCTCTTTAACCATAATAGAATCTCAAATAATTTAGTAATAAAACTAAAGTTACTATAAATACCATATAGTTGTATATCAGTATAGTATAGTTCCTCTAGTTGTATATCAGTATAGTATAGTTCCTCTTTTTTAGTAGTTATTTTGTTTAAATGAATGTCATCATAACGTCATTATTGATGTCATTTAAATTTTTAGATTTCATAGCTAATAAAAATGTGGAAAATAAGTTTATTCTTATTGTCAAATAAAACATACTATCAACTTTCTTTCCAGCGATGATGTTTGCTAGCATTGATCCCCTTGAAATCTCTTTATTACAATTAGCTTATTTCGCACTGATTGAAACGAGTTTGCGATGAGTCAGAATCAAGTTGACGTCGTAAAGTGGCATTATTCATCACTTACTCCCCAATCAATTAACTGAGATAACAATCTGCTTATCATGCTCCACATTGAAAAGGCACAATTTGGAATGTCCTGCAGCCTAACGGAAATTTTCCCAACAATTCACATAAAAATTATCGTCCTATGGCCGCATCCATCGTGTGGGGAATCAACAAAACACCCTTCGTGAAATCTCCGTAGAGTCACACTAAAACCCTTCGTTGAATGCCATAAACATTTCCATTTCATTCCTCCTTTCACCCACACCCCATGTGTTTATTGGAAAATTTTAAAGTTTACACATGACACCATGGTGGGACGTAGATCTCACTATCATATAACATAAAATTCCCCATCCTACAACTTTTGTTAAGTCGTAGCAACCATGGACATCACTTATTTTTTTATGTAACACTTCAAAATAGCATTTAGGAATAAGTCTCGTAATGTGGTGGCAGCAAGCTCCATGTGTCATTCCATAACCTTGTCACTTATTGGGTATATATATATATATATGAATTCATCAAATTAGGAACTGCACATCTAGTTGGCCCATCACTTTCCATGGTGTGTTGTAAGGAAAGTAATTTTAGTTTCAATATAAAATCAACAAATCAAGCCACTAAAAATGTACCAAGTAATTGTATTTTATGAGTCATTCTAAGCTTCCAAAGTCAACAAAGCATCCTACTCGAAAAGAGAATATAATATTACCATAAATTAGTGATGATCGATTAATGGAATTGTGAGACATTAGTTGTAGTATTATGTATATATTCTTTGAGACATTCCATCTTTCTTCTATACTCTAGTTTTAAGTATAAGAAAATTTGGCGTTCCTTTCAAAATAATTATAGAAATTATTCATCACTAATATTTTCACATTACAATCATTTGTTTAATATTGCATTAGATTACAATCATTCGTTTAATATTACTTTAGATTACAATCATTTGTTTAATATTGCATAGATTACAATCATTTGTTTAATACATTACAATCATTGGTTTAATATTACATTAGAACTATTGGAAATTATAATTTTAGTAAATGTTGTCACTGAGGTGTTTAGAGTAATATTTGGTTGCAGGGTAGGCTTGACAAGACCCTTGAAGTTTGCAGCTTGAGGTTAGAAACTTGGAGTTATCAGCCTTGAAGATATAAGTATTTAGTTGCATAGAACTATAACTGAAATGTCTATTGGTAGAAATTATTAGAAAGAAAAAACAAGTAATCAAATAGTCAAGCTTCAACTCTAAAGGGATGTTGGCAAAGTGAAATTTTCATGCTGCATGCTTGGAAGATCATGGATGAGTACTTGAATAAGAAATAGATGGGCAATGCTAGCAAATTGAAACATTTAAGCATACACCTTGTAACATAGAAGTTAAAATTCAAGAATCAGGTTGTTGGGTCATTGGCTTCTCCAATACGTCAATGAACATAAATCGTAGATTGAACTCGCTCATAATGAAATTGTGCAAGTGATTAAATTGGTTCACATATGAAGCTTATAAATTTGGACAACTAAAATGGAATAAGCCACAAGGAAATTGGAATGGTCTAAAAGTATATCAAGCAAGTTAAACAATGTACCTTTAGATTTGTATATCATATTCCACTTAGGTTTTAGATTAATTTTTGTTGCATAGTATTAACTAAATAATCATTGTACCATGGTACTATTGCCACTTTGCTTACATCGTTAAGTTAATGTGGGAAAATCCTCAACCCCACTAGGTGTGGCCTTGTTGGAAAAGCTCAGATAATGGGTTGTCACATAATCCCGACTTTCTCCATCTAAGCTCTCTCCTAGCTAAAGCCAAGGGGGTGGACCTTAAGGAAGGTTTCTAAAGGAAAGAATCATTGAAAACAACAAGTTATAGGAGACTAAGGGCACGGAAATTACTAAAGGAAAGAATCATTGTAAACAACAAGTTATAGGAGACTAAGTGCGGGGAAATTACTTCTAAGTAAATTGAGTTTAAGGATTATTTATCAAGTATCAATATTTAAATGATCAATGCAAATATCATTGAGATGGATTCCAATAAGATCAATATGACAATGAAAATATGACATTCATAAACTAGTGCCTTAAAACAATGTTCAATAAGGAAACAACACTTTCAAAATGGAATGATACTTCAAGTCACAACGAAAGCTAATTGCTACAAGACAAGTATTAGTATAAGAAATAATGTAAAATATGAGCAACAAGACTTGAGATGTAACTTGCAAGAAAAGAAGGCTTGTAACTCCAATATAAAATGCTCAATAAATGATATTGATAATAGACAAGTACATGATTATAAAGTAAAACATGCAAGTAAATGAATTAGCCCACAATTCCAATTACCATAACTGATTAAACGTCAATGCTAGATCAATGAATGTGGGATATTTCTATGCGTGATGTAAGGATCTTGGTTGATTTTAATTAAATGTCTAATCTATAATGAGAAATTTCCCCTCAATTTCTCACAAATTTGTAAGGATTGGTGTGGCTTGCAAGAAGGATAGGTCGAGGAGGCACAAGTTCATTGTTAACAATATCCTTCATAGCCACCTTGCAATCCATGTTTCTATATTCCTACAGGGGATCAACCACAAGAGAAATGAAAGGTCATGTGTTTTAACCTTACTTCAATCTCAAGTTTATCAAATTGAATGAAAGCTAGCGATATTTATCACGAAATTTCAATTTAACCAAGCTTATACTTGGAGGTAGATTTTAGAACTGCAAGTCTAGATCTAATATGAAAATGGGATGTCAAAATGTTAACGCAATGTTTCAAATGAGATATAGTGATAACAAGATGCTTCAAAGAAATGAGATAAAAATAAACTTATCATTAAAGTTACTTTGAGCACAATATGATATTGGCTTATAACAATGATCAATGAAGCATGCAAAAATTACTCAATGAAACAAGGACAATGAAATAAAATTAGATCACAAGATAAAATAATAACTCAATTGCCTTGGATTGAAAGTGAAGAAAAATGGAAGCTCACCCTCCCATGTCTCATCGCATGACATATATCTAAATCCATACGAAAATGCCTCAAAAAAATGGCAAACCATCTAATACATCATGGTGCTTGAATCAGAGAATCGACATAATAGAAAAGAGGGCAACTATTTCATTTCCTATCGCTACTAATGTGTGCAATGGTGGTGACTAATAATGACATGCACCTAACCTCCTATGCAACAAAATAAGAGATGTGTAATTGTCCACCATGCACCTACAAAAATGTTCTACGGACTGCATGAGGTCCAACATATCTCTAAGAGTAGGCATGTTGACTCTCTACTACAACAACATGGGGGGCATTAGGGAACTGGCGAAAATCTTCCCCTCTACTAAATAAGCTAGTGATAAAGTATATGTCCTCCTCATCGGGCCTATACCACATCTCAGGACCCACATGGAAACCCTTCTCCTGGACACTCCACTGGCAGATCAGATATGCCAACAAGACAAAGTGCTCCTTCAAGGATGTAACCTCCTCATAGTACTTGAGGAAGCTGATTAGGTGATTAAATTTAGTGCCAAAAAATAAAAGTATGCGTCAAATATTGAAAAATTTATCATTGGATAGATCTCAAAAATTTTAATCCAATGCAACTTGAATCGTTGAAAACTGATATCGTATGCTCCCAATATCACGTTCTTACCAAATTCCCAAATAGGTAAAAATTTGCAGAATTGACAAGGTTACCGTACATTTTGGGTCAGTGTAATGCTTGCACTTGGCCACTCCTAATTAGTCTAAAAATTATGAATTAGTCCAGGGATAGGAGTAATTTTTTTTGTGAGGGGTCAGGGGCACCCACAAGATTCAAACCACAGGCCTCTGCCAAGCAACAACAACCATCCACCAACGCGCCATCAAACATGAGTCTTAACCATGGTGTTAGTTGAATTTATTTAAGCGTGAAGTGGCAGACATATGGGAAAAGGGCCAGGGCTAAGCCCTAGCCCATGGCCACATCCCACACCAAAGGATCGTAGCAGAGGGAGCCTAAGGCTAGGGCTTAGCCATGACCCACAGTCCCAGTGCCCACACCATGAAACCAAACCGAAGGCATAACACAAAACCATAGGCAGAGAGTGGAGGGGGCCAACCCTGGGCCACATACGGCTAATATGACCATTAGCATGGAGTAGAAGGGAGCTTAGCCCTAGATTATTATAGTGAGGCTAGCCCTGGGTCATATAACCCGTCACATGACCACAACTAGTAGAGTTTTGAGCCCATGCGCTAGGTGGGCACTAGGCCTAGTTTTTATGGGCACATTTGTCCATGATGTAATGTGTTGGTGGCTTGGATGATGAGGGTGGGAAACTAGCCCCAGCCCCTGGGCACATGGCCCCCATACGAATCCATTTTTATGAAATTCAACATCAACAATTTCAGTTGTTGGATCCACTAAACCAGATGCTTCTCCATTCTCAACATTATCTATGCCAAAATTAGTGTCTGTTGATAATGTTGAAGCTAATGGAGAATATCCTAGAATAGGTAGAGTTGGTTCATGTAACCTCAGGATAGGAATTAGTTTCTATTTCTTAGGATGTTGTTGTAACTTCCCTAAAACCATGTATTGTATTTAATGTGTAATGTGCATGAACAATGTAGAGTGTTCTGCAGAGCCAGACTCTCTTGGTTCAGACTCTCTTTCGTAGAGCTGACTAGTGGGTTTTATTTTATTAATACAAACATTACCATTTTTTATCATGGCATTAGAGCATCAGGGCTGAGGAACTTGTATGCATCTGGTGGGTGGTTCGTTGAACCAAGATCATCACAGTTGTGAGGAAGATAACAGCGACAATTCTGAAATTGTCGCTAGTTATGAGTGTACCTCTGTAAAGAGGTCACTATAGCTCCTTCTTGCATATTTATCCTTTTATCGTCGCAGGAAAGACATGTACAACTGTGACGACGTCGCAGAAAAGACAGGAAATTCTGCGACGATCGTGGAAGCGAACAACAAGGCTGTGGATGCGTGGGAAAACCAAGAACAAGGTTGTAGTTGTCAAAGAAGTTGCTTGAGGAAGCTAAGAACAAGGTTGTAGCTAACTATAGAAGGTTGTTTGGAGGCTGAGAAGAAAGCCATGGTGATTTACGGGTGTGCTGTGAGATCAAACAACATTGAAGATCAATGATCTGTCTCTATCACAAAACTGGGGTAAATTTAACATCTTTTACCTGTCGAAATTTTTTTTCTAAATTGCCAAGATGAATAACAATATATTTGAAGCATGAATGAAAGAGCATAACAAACTCGATGGTTCCAATTATGAAAGCTGGAAGTTCAAAATGCAGACTCTGCTAGAAGCATAGAGTGCTTGGACAATTGTGAATGGGGATGAGTCCAAGCCTACGGCTGGATCATCATTGATCCCAGATTGGGAGAAACAAGAAAGTAGAGCAAGGACAATGTGAAAGATGTTAGTGAAAGACTGCATTATACCACACATTAGAGAAGGAAAGTCAGCTATTGAGATCTGGGGAATTATGAAGGAATTGTACGAGATCAGGAATTCAAATCGTCTTCTGTTCCTCAAGAGTAAGATCCTATCCATGAAGATAGAGGAGAATGAAACAATTGTTTCATTCGTAACAAGGATTAAGGATCTGAAAACCAAATTATCAGATATTGGTCATACAATGGATGATACAAATCTTGTAACCATTACAATGAATGGTGTCACTAACGATTATCAAATGTTCATCACTGCAATAAATGCCAAAGAGAATATCTCGCACTTTGAAGAGCTAATGGGTATACTCATGTAGGAAGAAGAGAGGAGATCATCTCTGGAGCTCCAGAGTGTCGATCTTGCTTTGATGTTGTTGGGTTGTGTTATATTCTTTCCACAACTAGCCCACATAATTAATCAGGGGGTTAGAGGGGGGCAGAGGCCCCCTTCATTGCACCGATTATGTAGTGGGGGGGCAGTCACAGGGGGTTTGAGGGGTACCCGTAACCCCACTTTATGGGGTCCAGGGCATCGCCCTAGAAAATTTTGGTTTTGGACCCTGTGTTAGGTTGGGCGGACACACCTATGGTTTTGTGCATGATTTGTGCACATCTTTTTGGACGCGATGGTTTTCGGTCCATGGTTTTGGAGACGATGGTTTTTCGGTCCATCGTATTGGATGCTTCGGCATTTATAAATATGTATTATAACATTGAAAGGAACATAATGAAAAATCAAGCTGGTAGTCCCGGTTTTGGGATCCAGGGGAAAATCTCTTTGTATATGTGTTTTATGTGTTATGCTCTCACATTGTTTATTTTTTGTGGTTTAGAATTCGTATGCAGGTAATTTCTGTATGGGGTTAAAACCTACATTTGGTATCAAAGCTGTTTTTGCTTCAAGGGGACACCTTTGCTACTAAGGGGTTTTGCTCAGGCCTATCGTAGACCCTATTCAGTGGGATATCTGCGAGATTGATTCTGGTGGTGAAAGAATATGGCGAGCAGTGGAAAGATAGAGATCAAGAAATTTAATGTTCAGAGTTTTGAATTGTGGAAGCTCAAGATGGAGGATCTGTTGGTGGATAAAGATCAGTGGATCATGGTAGATCCAGGTACTAAACCAACGAGAGTGTCCAATGAAGAATGGAAGAAGTTGGATCGAAAGGAAAAGAGCACAATAAGATGGCGTATCTAAGATTCAGTGTTGCTGAATGTATCAGGGGAAACTACGGCTAAGGCTTTGTGGGACAAGTTAGGGACTTTGTACCAATCTAAGTCTCTGGTGAATAAATTGTTCTTGCGGCAAAAGCTGTATAACTTGTGGATGAAAGATGGATACTCGGTGACAAAGCATCTGAATGCATTTAATATTGTGGTAAGTTAGCTAACATCTGTTGATATTAAAATTTTAGATGAAGATAAGTGCATCAGTTTGTTGCGTTCTCCACCAGATTCGTGGGATAGTCTGGTTATTGCAATAGGTAGCAATGCAACTGCCTTGTAGTTTGATGAAATAGTCTCATCCTTGTTGACGAAGGAGATGAGACGGAAAAATATGGAGAGCGAGAATGGTGATGCCTTGTCTATACGAGGACAATCCCAGAATGAAAATAAAAATAAGTCATCGAGTGGGAGATCTAAATCTAGAGGGAGATCTCAGTCTCTAGGAAAACCTATAAATGTGGTGTGCTGGAAATGTGGAAAGGAAGGGCACTACAAAAAGGACTGTAAATCTAAAGCTCCTGACAAAGGAAAGGGATATGATGATGCTCCTTTTGCAGAGGCGAAAACCACCTCAGATGAAGGTGGGGATGTGTACTTGGATGTGTAGGGGGTGGACCTTGAGGAAGGTTTCTAAAGGAAATAATCATTGAAAACAACAAGTTATAGGAGACTAAGGGCAAGGAGATTACTTCTAAGTAACTTGAGTTTAAGGATTATTTAGAAAGTATGATTATTTAAAGGAGATATGTAAATATCACCAAGATGGATTCCAATAAGATGAATATGACAATGAAAAGATAAAAAACAACAAACCAGTGCATTAAAACAATGCTCAGTAAGGAAATAACACTTGCAAAATGGAATGATACTTCAAGTCACAATGAAAGGTAATTGTTGCAAGATAAGTGTTGGTACAAGAATTAATTGAAAATATGAGCAACAAGACTTGAGATGTCACTTGCAAGAAAAAAAGCATTGGAACTCCAATGGAAAATGCTCAACAATTGATATAGATAATAGATAAGTACACGAGTATAAAGTAAAACTTGCGAGTAAGTGAATTATCACACAATTCCAATTACCATAACCAATTGAATGCCAATGCTAGATCAATGAATGCAGGATATTTTTTGTGTGATGTAAGGATTTTGGATGATTTTAATTAAATTCGTAATCTATGGTGATAAATTTCCCCTCAATTTCTCAAAAATTGGTAAGGATTGGCATAGCTTGCAAGAAGGATAGGTTGAAGATGCATAAGTTCATCGTTAACGATATGCTTCCTGGCCTCCTTACAATCCACATGTCTCTGTTTCTACAAGGACTCGACCACAAGAGAACTACAAGGTCACATGTTTTAACGTTACTCCAAATGTAGGTTTATCAAATTGAATTAAAGTTAGGGAGACTTATCCTAAAATTCCTATTTAACTAAGCTTATGCTTCGAGGTATATTTTAGAAGTGTAAGTCTAATTGTAATATGAAAATGGGATGAAAAAATGTTAATGCAATGTTTTGAATGAGATATAATGATAACAATATGCTTCAAAGAAATGAGATAACAATGAACTTATGATTAAAGTCACTTTGAGCACAATATGATATTGATTTATAACAATAATCAATGAAGCATGTAACAATTAGTCAATGAAAGAAAACTAAATCACAAGCTAAAATAATAACTCAATTGGCTTGAATTGAAAGTGCTCTAAAAATTTTATTTTCACTTATAATATAATATGTTATGGAAATTAAGCTAAGTGTGATTTATATCACAAAGCACAAGTAAATATACTCAAATAAGATTGCAAATCAGAAAATAGAAAGACTACTCTAATTTGATATACTAATGAAATGAAGATATGAGTTACTCAAATACAACTAAATCACATAGAAAATTACACATAGATGTAAAAGATTAGATCCAAATAAAATGAAGATGAAACTAATATAATTAGAGAAAGAAAAAGTTAGTGATTAGATCTAAAGTAAGCTAAGCTAAGATATAACAAATAAGAAAAAAAATACCTCCTTTTTAAATAAGGAGGTGGGATACCTTGAGAAAATTCCCAAGGTCGCTCAAGAAACAAATTTTTTTTATTATTATATATGACAAAGAAGGAGACCCTTTGACAATGAGAAGAGCTCAAATCCTCAAGGAATGTTTTACAATGTTATTGAGAATTGAAAAGAAGGAAATATTCCTTAAGAAAACAATGAGGATATTTTTTATA
This sequence comes from Pinus tabuliformis, assembly GCA_031772625.1. Lineage (NCBI taxonomy): Eukaryota > Viridiplantae > Streptophyta > Pinopsida > Pinales > Pinaceae > Pinus > Pinus tabuliformis. The sequence continues at coordinate 979,774,089 of CM062809.1, forward strand.
GAACTTGTGGCAATGAGGCACAAAGGAAGCTTCTCAAATAATCTAAAATTTTTAAAATGAATCTCACTCAAATAACCTTTAGCCTCCTAGAGTGAAGAAATTTCCTAAAAGGGGAGTGGATAAACCTATTTTTGCTCACTTTCTTGCCACAGATAAACAACAACCTTCTTCATTCTCATGGCTAGGGAGAAAATATAACCCTCAAGGGCTCATGAAAATGTAGAAAATAAAGCCTACAAAAGGTAGTTGGAAGTCTGTAAAATAATTGGAGATTACTTCCAACCTTAAGCTCTAAAGTCCCTACAGAAATTGTGTGAGAGAAACCCCTTATATAAGCTCTTATTTTTTGGAAAACAACCTCCAAGTATTAGTGGATGACACCGAGAAAATAATGCAGAGAATTATGTCAAAATGATGTACAAAAGCTAAATCAAGGAGTGTGGGTATAACTCATCTCTATGATTAGTCAATAACACACTCTATATTAGTGAATTAATTCAATATAAGAACAATATTGAAGAAAATAAGTTGAAATAGATTTTATCACAAGCCAAGGCTAACGAAACCCTTCCACAAAAAATATCAAATGATATGGCCTTGGAGATTATAATGTAGGTTCTTACACTTCTATGCTAAAGAGTGGGATAGTTCAACCGAAAATGTACCCTCATGGTTCAGATTTGATTCAAAGTATTTGTTGGGTAGTGTTATATTCTTTCCATGACTAGCCCACGTAGTTAATAGGGGGGTTTAGAGGGGGGAGCCCCCCTTTGTTGCAACGATTGTGTAGTTGGGGGGGGGGGGGGGGGGGGGGCGGGGGTGGGGGGCGGCGGTCACAGGGGGTTTGAGATGCACCCATTACCCCACTTTATGGGGTCCGGGGCAGCGCTCGGTTTTGGACCCTATGTTAGGATGGGCGGACCCACCTATGGTTTTGTGCATGATTTTCACACATGTTTTTGGATGCGGTGGTTTTTAGTCCATGGTATTAGATGCGATGCTTTTCAGTCCATGGCATTGGATTCTTTGCCATGTATAAATATGTATTATAACATTGAAAGGAACATAATGAAAAATCAAGCTCGTAGTCCTGGTTTTGGGATCTAGGGGAAAATCTCTGTATATGTGTTTTATGCGTTATGCTCTCGCATTGTTTACTTTCTGTGTTTTAGAATTTTTATGCAGCTAATTTTTGTACGGGATTAAAACCTACAGTATTTCTACACAACTTCAAGGTAAATTGTTAGATCTATAGGGGTTAGATGATACAATGAAGAGGAAGCTCTAAATGCCACGAGTAGAAATCAAATGTCCTCATGCCCATGTGCAAACATTATTGAGGTTTCCATGTATGGAAATTGGTGGGTGAAAAGGAGGGAAAATTTCATGTAAATCTCGGCCCACAATCTTATGAAGACACCTTTGCAATTACAAGCCCCAATCTGCTATAGTTGTGCCCAAAGAATTTTTGAGTTAATCTCGTTGCTTCCTAGTGTATATCCTTATGTGTATGCTAGTTTTCCCTTTATTTAGCCAAGTGTGCTTTGAGTGAAATGGTAGGGGAGAAAAAACCCTAAAAAATGTGGAAAAAAACTGCCTCATATCATCACCCAAATCTATTGATTTTTTGTTGTGTATCTCCCTCAATCTACCCTGCGTGTAGTTGTAGAAAATTGTGTGTATATTCATAAATATTCCTTGGGTAGGTGTATTTTCCCATTGAGAAATAAGTGTAGCAAGCCCATGAAATTTTCAGTTAGCTAAACTTTGGAATATCTCATCCAATTTGTACATGTCAAGGAAACAATTTTGTTGCGTGGAGGTTTCTTTAGTTGGGTATGTACATGGAGCAAGGAGGGAGTGAGGTGGGATCCATTATTCACTCACTTCTATAAATTTTTTACTTTATACAAAATCATATCCTCAATTAAATTAAACTTGTATCTTCAAAAAATTCATAGGTCTCCCTAAACTTCAATGTAGTCCCTATTTGACGTGGCTCATTTGGAACTTGTGCTCATTTTCCACTTGGACTTGTGGGCCCTAGGTGGATGCCCAATTAGATTTATAATTTAACTACACCTTTATCTCCTACTTTATGTCACCTTTCTGGCTCTTTTTTATTTTGGAAAATACAAATTTTTTTACAAATATAATTTTTTGAATGTTTCCTCATTTTTGCCACTATGATAGAAAAACTAGCTTTCGAGGAACAATATCTCATTTTTTGACCCTCAAAGTGGGTTATAGAATAATGTTCGGCCTCTAAAGATAAATTTCAGGTAGTCACACGGCCCAGACATTTACAAGGACTGCGAATTTACATAATTATGTAGAACGTAAATAAAAAATCCCATTTGCAATATTTTTTAATTATTAAAATTTTTTACTTATACCTAGTTAAATTCCATGAAATTTAAAATATGTCTGAGAATGGTAATATGCATTGAACCTAGACAATAAAATGGACCTGAGGCACGATCTTCAAGTCGTCACCTCAGCTTTAGGGTATGCGGCGAGCAAAAAAACCTAGAAAATTATTTGTCACTAAAAAGTGTGAATAATTAACCAAGTAAAAAAACACTCCGAGGTGTATTTTATTATTGATCAAGTCTCAATATCCTAGGTTGTTACATATCTTTATTCATAATTTTAATGACATTTTTAAAATATCCCCAAAGGGATTCAAAATCTGAGTAAAAATGAAGAAAAAGAGAGAGAAGAGGCTTCGAGTCCATGATGAAATTTGGAACTTTTATGAGTGCAGGAAAGCTCTCAAATGATCCTTGGGAATAGATTATTCATGTGCAACTTCATTAGTAAACATTTTGCTGCACATGGGGATGTGTGCTTGTAACATCCCTGGTGAAAATTCCATGTAATAAAAGTTAATAAAGGAAAAATAATAACCAATGTTATGGGACACTTATTCGAAGCTTAATGTTGGGCAAAAACATCCTAGTGTAGGTGTTCATTTGGTTTATTATTGTGAAGGAAATTGTCAAAAGAAATGGCAAAGGATTTGGAAATGCAAAGTGTCATTAATTGGAAATTTGTTTATGAAAATAAAGGGAAATTGGGAGAAAAGGAAGGTGAAATTCCATAGGTTGCATGCAGAGAGGAAAATCAAGGAAATGTAATGGAAGATGAAGAAAATAGAGGCCATATTAATAAGAAAGCTTATGAAGATTAGTTCATGGATTTTATCAGTTCAGCTTTGGAGCTATCTCCCTATTCTCTCTCACATACTATTGGACACTTAGAGTTTCCTGTGAGAATTCCAGCTTTGGATCAAGAAGGAAATGAAGGCAAAGAGGAAGCAAATATCAAGCAAGGAAGAGGATCAAGTTTCTACAATGGATTTACTTGCAGGTATCAATTTTCATGTATGATTTCCTTGCTAGATTTGGCACGCATGGTTATGCATGTGTGTTCTTGTTTTTCTTGCTATCATTGGCATGGGTTTTGCCACTTGTGATAGTGTTCTTCAGTCTTGCCTTGCCATTTTCGGATAACATTGGTGTGATGTGGTTTTCATGTTTGGATGAGATGGATTGCAGGATGAACTCGAAGCTAAGTGGGGTGGTCTCAGGATTATTCACAAGGCCTCTGAATCCCAGGATGGGATACATGGTAAAGCCTAGATATGAACACCTTGATTAAGCCTAGGAACCCCTTGACCGATGAATGATGTGATACATGGTAAAGCTTAGTGGTGGTACCCTTGATTAGGCCTAGGAATCCTAGGTTTAGATACACAATAAACCCAGAGGTTGGAGACCTCTTAGGCCTAGGAATCCCTTGACTAGTGATTGTGGAATACATGCTAAAGCCGAGAGGTTGAGAAAAAAAAATTCCTCATGGTTTGAGTGGAGAGATCCGGTGGCATCCATGCTTATTTATGGCCTAGTGATCCGGTGAGGATTGCAGCAAAGTTTTCTTATATCAATGAGGGTGAGGTGGTTTAGCCTCGAGAAGTCCTGTTGGTTCTTTTGGTTTGAGTACCACATTCGTGCTTGGAATATGGAACGAGGGTGATTGGATGAAGAGATATTTGGCTCAACCAAACTATGGTAGGGTGGAACATGGTAGTCCCATACTGGGATGGTGTTTGCATTCATTAATAAGAGTTCCCTTCCTTGGTATTTTGTGTGTAAATGTACTCGATTCTATGTAGAATTTATGGTTTTTGTATGCTCAGTATTTTTGTTGTTTATATGTTGGTTATGAATGTGTTCTATGACTATGAAAAGGTATGTCTCTCATCATTTTTTTTATTTGTAAATGAATGAGAAATGACTATATGACCTAATAAATGATAATGCAGCTATTGATACAATGCATCAGTGCTTCTTAGCAATTCTTAGATAAGTATGAACCTCTATGCTCAAATGTGTTGTTTCAACCTGTATAATGCATGTTTGTGACATGTTTGATGAAATTCCCATCATGGCTAGTAGGGGTCCAATCAAGTTTTTGTTCAATAATCTACAATGGTATCATTTTTTCTATGTTTTATTTCATTTCTATAAATTCCATAAAGTTCTGGGTAGTGATTGGGTCCTAGCCTTGAAATTTAGCCTTAAATCCCACAGTAGTTGTCATAGCATTGGCATAAAAACACTGCAGTCACACTCATGCAGGCTCATGGGAATCACTAGAGCTCTCAGCCACTTGGAGGGCTTGGAAAGGGAGAGAGTGGGGCTCTAAGTCCTTGACTTGTTGAGTTCCCTCAGGGGTTGGTCACTTAGAAAGGTGGGGTAGCTCCTAGAGATTTTGTTAGTTATGTGGATGATCAGTTTGGTTGTGTTTTGTCAGTTCCACTTCCCTAAGGTGACCTAGGAGGTTGAATCATATCATGTTAGCCCTTCATCACGTGTTTACCCCAACGGACCTCTATATTTCGGTAAATGTGGGAGGAGGGTTTTAAAGAATGGTATCGGACCATGGTTCACCCCTTGGACTGGATGGGTGATATGATGGTAATGAATTCATGTCATTTGCATATGTTTTCTCACGTTTATGGCTTATGCACTAGCTTTTTATGGATGGTGTTGGTTATGGTTGTAGTGGTGTTGCCATGTGAAATTTAAGGGTGTTGTTGTTGGATGTGTTTATCATGAGTTTATGTTAGTTACGCAGTGGATATGCATGTCAATGTTTATATGTAATGTGTATGTGTGTGTTTCACACATATGTTATTATGCATGCATTGTGTCTAGTTGGTGTTTTGGTTGTATTATTATGCCTGGGATAATGAGTGATTATGTTCATGCATCAAACACTGGATAATGGTCGAGATAATGATTAAATGCTTATATGATTATGTTTATATGTGTGTGTGTGTGTGTGTATTATGATAATATTTTTGGTCTTAGAGATGAGATATCCTCCATGAATTACACTGAGGTACGTTGGTTTGTTTATGATTTGGTTTAGCTAACATAGTATGTCGTGCAGGAAGAGATCAAGATGACTAGCAAGATGGTAGACTACAGAGATTATCCCTATGAATCAGATGAGCATCATGGTGTTGGGCACTCTTCTGACTTAGCATAAACATTGAGGAGTTTGAAGGAAGAAATAAGAAGTTGCAAATTAGAAAATGACAAAATCATGTAGGCACAGAAAAAACAAGAAGAATTCAATGCAATGATTCTTTTGAGTTTGTCAGAGTTGCAAAGACAAAGACCACTCTGGATCAACTATGAACATGAGGATGGGACTAATGCGTCATATGGTAGTAGGTCTCATGGTGGTCACATGTCAGATAGAGATGACATGATCAGAGGAGGTAGATTCTTGGATACTCTGGATAGGAGAGGTGATGGACACAAGTACTATTCTAGTTCTGGTTTTGACAAGCACTATGATCGTTATCATTATTATCTTTACAGGAAGAGTGATAGGTGATACTAGCTAAATGAGTTTAAGAAATCTAATCCACCTACCTTCTATGGGTATTTGAAGAATCTAGAAGATGGAGAGGCTTGGTTACTTGGCATGAATAAATTCTTTGAGTTCCATAATTACACAGATAATATGAAGGCCAAAGTAGCTATCTTCAACCTGAAAGGTAAAGAAGATATATGGTGGGAAGATTTGAAGATGTTCATAGACATCAAGATAGAAGAGTTGAGCTATTATGAATTCAATAGACTTTTTACAAAGAAGTACATGTCGGAAAGGTACTACTACAGAAAAGCCAAGGAATTCTATGAGCTTAAAATGGGATCGATGACAAATGAGGAGTATATGACTAAGTTCCTGGAAATATTGAGGTATGTATCGTATATTAAGGATGAGAATACTAAATTTTAGAGGTTTGTGAGTGGATTTCCATTAGCATTTAGAGATCGGATTGCGTATGATGAGCCTCGGTCACTTGAGGAAGTTATTGGGAAATTAAAGCATTGTTATGAATAGTAAAAGTGTAAGACATAATCTCAACAAGGATGGAAAGGGAAAGATAAAGGTAAAGGTAAATGGTAGCCAAAAAGACCAAGGCCTTAGAATGCATAAGAGAAAGAAAAAGTTGCACCTTACAAGAAGTTCAACGTACCAGGCCACAACCTCGAGGGTTGCAAAAAAGAGGTGATGGTACTAGATGGTTGGAATGTTGGATATGTTGTAAGGAGCATCTCAAGAGAGATTGTCTGCAATATCAGGGTGGTATGCCTCAGATTTATAGTGCACAAGAGGCACAGACTATTGCGGATGTTGGGCGGAGCATTCCTCATATATACGTAGTGTTGAATAATAGGCAGGTAGATCATCGAGAATCTATCATTGATATGGATGGTAAGATTTGTGATAAAGTTGTTGATATTTTGATTGACCCCGGATCTAATTATAGTTATGTTAACCCTCACTTGGTCGATAAGTGTGGTTTTAATAAATAAGTGCATGTAAAATTTGGGTTAGTGCAACTGGCTACATGTACCAAGAAGCGAGTTCATCATTGGGTAATATCTTGTCCATTTGAGTTGAATGGTATGTCTACATCAGCACATTTGAATGTACTTTCATTGGCCTCATATAGCATGCTTTTGGGTATGGAATGGTTGTATCTTCATAGGACCAAAGTGGACTATTATGACAAAGAAATTGAGTGCTCGGATGATAATAGAGAGCAAATAATCTTAGAGGGTAAGAAGAGAAAATAACAAGTTAGGATGGTGACATCTATTCAGGCAAAGCACAGTTGCAGAAAATGGTGTGTATTATTCACAGTACACATTTCTAGTGATAAAGGAAAGGAGGATGAGGATGGAGAGATATTAAGAAGTTACCCGATCTTACGACAGTTTCAGGGTATGTGTCCAGTAGATAACTTATAATTGTTGCCTCATATAGAAGTGGAATTCTCCATTGAGTTGGTACTAGAGGTAGCACCAGCATCAAAGGTGCGTTACAGGATGAGCACTCTAGAGTTAGTAGAACTAAAGTTTAAGTTGAAGGAAATTCTTGACAAGGGATACATTAGGCTAAGTGTATCACCGTGGGGAGAACTGATATTGTTTTTGAAGAATAAGGATGGTAGTCTCAAGTTGTGCAATGATTACAGGTAGTTGAACAAGGTGACCATCAAGAACAAGTATTTGTTGCGGAAGATTAATGACTTATTTGATCAACTAAAGGGAGAAACAGTGTTCTCAAAGATTGATTTTAAATTTAGATATCAACAGGTATGCATCAAGGAAGAGGACATTTACAATACAAATTTTTGGAGAAGGTATGGACATTACGAGTTTGTTGTGGTTCCACTTGGTTTCACTAAAGCCCAAGTTGTATTTATGTGTTTGATGAATAGTGTGTTGCGTCCTTATCTGGACAACTTTGTTATTGTATTCATTGATGACATATGGATATACTCCAAGAATGAGGAAGAACATGTCAAGCATTTAGTAGCAGTGTTGAGATTGCTAAGAGAGCATCAATTGTATTCTAAGATTAGAAAATGAAGTTTGTTTCAAACAAAGTACACTACTTGGGACATGTTGTTTCCACGGAAGGTATAACATTGTATCCAAAGAAGATAAGAGCTATTATGGAGTGGGAAGCTCATAGAAACATGGATGAGGTAATATTATTTATCGGGTTAGGAGGATCATCAGGAACTTCTCCCAGATTGCATATCCTATTACATCACTGTAAAGGAAATGTAAGAAGTTTGAACGGACATAGGAATGTTCAACAAGTTTTGATAAGCTGAAGTCGTTTTTAACAAATGCTCCAGCGTTAAAGATTGCATATCTAGAAAAATAGTTTGTAGTGTGTACAGATGCTTGCAAGAGAGGGATTGGTGGAGTCCTTATGTAGGAGGGACAGGTAGTATGTTATGAGTCACAGAAACTAAATGAGCATGTGAAAAACTATCCGACACTTGATCTTGAGTTAGAAGTGAACATTCATGCATTGAATATGTGGAGGCACTATCTTCTTGGTAGGACGTTTGTACCAACGAGTGATCACAGTGGTCTGAGATATTTGTTTGACCAACTGAATCTGAATTTCAAGGAAGCTATATGGTTGGCCACGATCAATGAGTTTGACTTTGAGATCAAATACATCAAGGGAAAATATAACAGGGTTCCAGATTCTCTTAGTAGGTAGGTACAAGTGAATCATGTAGTGTCTATGAGTTCTTATGGGATAGAATTAGAGGATCAGATTTCATAGGAATGTTAGTAGGATGGAAGGTATAGAGAGCTTATTCACGGGTTATAACAGAGTATAGGTACTGGTACAAGTATAGGTACAGGTGTACAGGATGAAGACTATCATCTCTCAACTAATTTCTTAATCAGATTTAGGGACATGATGTATGTTCCAGATAGTAGCAAGCTCCAGAAGGTTATCTTGAGTGAGTTTCATGCGAAATCATACTAAGGTCACCCAGGATACTAGAAGACATTGATAAGGGTAAAGATGTTTTATTATTGGGTGAATCTAAAGAAGGATGTGGTAGATTTGGTGGCTAGGTGTTTGGACTTTCAGTAGTTAAAGGAAGAATATAAACATCCATGTGGATTTCTACATATGATTTCAACTCCAAAGTGGAAATGAGAGGTTGTCTCCATGGATTTAATTACAAGTTTGTTGAGGACATGTAGACATCATGACTCAATCATGGTTGTGGTGGATAGGTTGAATAAGGTAGCACACTTCCTTCCAGTGAAAACTATGTATTCACTTAGTGATGTGGCATATGTGTTCATGAGAGATGTGGTTAGGTTGCATGGTGTTCCAAAGAAAAATTTGTCAGACACAGATGAAAATTTCAATTCCAAGTTTTGGAAGGAGTTTTTTGTAGCTTTAGGTACAAATTCGGCATTCAGTACAACTTATCATCTGTAGACATATGGATAGACTGAGAGGGTCAATAAGATATTGGAGGACATATTGATTATGTATGTGATGCATCAGTAGAGGAGATGAAAGGAGTATCTTCTATTGGTTGAGTTTTCTTATGACAATGGTTACCAGGAGTCACTAACGATGAGTCTGTTTGAGGCATTGTATGGGAAAAGTTGTAATACTTCCATCATTTGGATGATCTGATGAATAGGGTATTGATTGGACCAAACGTATTAGCAGAAATGGAACATGAAATCCAGGTGATAAATAAGAATATAAACGATGTAAAAGAGAGGAGGAAAAATTATTCAAATTAGAACATGTTGTTTAAGGAGTTTTAGGTTGGGGAAAAGGTGTATTTGCGCACCAAGCCAAAGAATATCTCCTTTTGGATTGGATCGTGTGCCAAGATGGAACCTATTTTTGTGGACCTTTCAAGATTCTTGAAAGGATTAAGCTAATATCATATCGACTTTCACTACCTACGACAGTGAAATTCCATGATGTTTTCCATGTGTCATTACTTAAGAAGTATGTCAAAGATTTTTATCATGTGATTGACTAGTCTGTATTGCAAGTGGATTCTGAACGAGAATTCCACCCAAAAACACAGTGTATATTACAGAGAAAGATTCTCATTCTCCAGAACTGAACAATCGAGAAAGTTAAAGTGCAATGGAAGTAGTTTGGGCCCAATGAAGCTACTTGGGAGATGGCATATCAGATGCGAGCTATGTATCCTTCTTTATTCGTTGGTTGAGTGAATTTCCTTGATACATGTTTTGGTATATGTTTTGATGTAATGTTTGGTATATGTATATATGTATATGGATGTAAGTGCTGCCATGAGCTATGTTTTAGAGCTCCATAAGAGGTATGGTGTCATGTCATGTTGGTTGTCATGTTGTTATGGTTATCATGTTGGCTTGCTTCTCAGTAGGTTTATCATTATAAAATACTGCAACGAGCTAAGTTATAAAGCTCCATAGGAAGTATGCTTTGCTTTCAACAATATTGTTATTTGTAGGTGTCATTCAACACCGAGGATGGTGTTCCACCAAAGGGGAGGTTTCTGTAACAACCCTAGTGAAAATTCCACGTAATAAAAGTTAATAGAGGAAAATAATAACCATGATTATGGGACACTTATTCCAAGTTGAAGATTGAGCAAAAAAAACCTATTGCAGGTGTTGATTTGGTTTATTATGGCTAAGGAAATTGGAAAAGGATATGGAAAAGGCTTTGGAAAGGCAAAGTGGCATTAATTGGCAATTTATTTATGAAAATACGGGGAAATTATGAGAAAAGGAAGGTGAAAGGTCACATGTTGCATTCGAGGATGAAGGAATAATAATGGAAAAGGAAGAAAATAGAGGCCACATTAATAAAAATGTTATGAGGACCAATTCATGAATTCAGTTTTGGAGCTCTTTGTCTATTCTCTCTCTCACTCTTGGACACTTAGAGTTTCCTTGGAGAATTTTAGCTTTGGATCAAGACACGAAAAGAAGGAAAAGAGGAATCAAAGATCAAGTGATGAAGATAACGATCAAGTAGCTACAATAGATTTACTTGTAGGTATCGATTTTCATGTATGATTTCCTTGCTATATTTGGCATGTATGGTTATGCATGTGTTTTCTTGGTTCTATTCCTATCATTGGCATGGGTTTTTCCATGTGTGACATTGTTTTCTAGCCTTTCCTTGGCATTTCCGGATAGCCATGGCAAGATGTGGTTTTCATGTTAGGTTGAGCTAGATTTCCGGATGGACTCGAAGTTGAGTGGGGTGGTCTTTGGATTATTCATAAGGCCTAGGAATCCCACGATGGGATACATGGTAAACCTTGGATGTGAACACCTCAATTGAGCTTAGGAATCCCTTGATCAATGAATGGAGGGATACATGGTAAAACTCTATCTGGTACCCTTGATTTGGCCTACAAATTTTGTGTTGGGATACACAATTAATCTGAGAGGGTGGATACCTCATAGGACTAGAAATCCTTTGGCCTGTAATGGTGGGATATGCGGTATAGCTGAGAGGTTGAGACAAATAAATTCCTCATGGTTTAGGTAGAGAGACCCAGTGGCATCCATGCTTGTTGATGGCCTAGTGATCCAATGAGGATTGTGGCAAAGCCTATTTCCATTTATGAGGGTGAGGTGGTTTAGCCTTGGGAAGCCCTGGTTGGTTCTTTTCGTTTGATTCCCACATTCATGCTTGGAATAAGACACGGGGGTGATTCGCTGAAGAGAGATTTGGCTCAACCAATCTATGGTCGGGTGGAATGTGGTAGTCCCATATCGGGTTGGCTTTTTCATTCATTAATACGAGTTATTTTCCTTGGTATTTTATGTGTAAATGTATTGGATTCTATGTAGCATTTATGGTTGATGTATCCTTAGTATTTCTGTTGTTATATTCTGGTTATGAATGTGTGTATGACATTGAAAATATATGGCTCTCATCATGTCTTGATTTTTAAATGAATGAGCAATGACTATAAGACCCAATAGATTATAATGTAGCTAATGTTACAAGGCATCAATGATTCTTAATGATTCTCATATAATTATGAGACCCATATGGTCAAATATATTGTTTAAACCTGTATAATGCATATTTGTGGCATGTTTGATGAAATCCCTATCATGGCTAGTAGGGGTCCAATCAATTTTATGTTCATTAATTTGCATTTGTATCATTTTTTCTATGTTTTATTTCAATTCTGTAAATTCCATGAAGTTTTTGGCAGTGATTGGGTCCTATCCCTAAAATTTAGCATTAAATCTTGCAGTGCCTCGCATAGCACTGTCATAAGAATACTATGGTTGCACTCATGCAGGCTCATGGGAGAGACAAGGGCTCTTAGTCACTTGGAGGGCTTAGCAAGATAGTGATTAGGGCTCTAAGTCCTTGAATTGTTGAGTTCCCTCAGGGGTTGGTCACCTGGAAAGGTGGGTAGCTCTTGGAGATAAATGTGCGAGGAGGGTGTTACAATGCTAAATAGGACATGAGAGCATGAAAGGACCAGGAATCTAAATCCACCAAGGCATATATCAATAATGTACACTCTTGAAATCATCATATAAAATCAAATATTGAAATCAAATACTAATCTAACATGTTGAAATAAAGGCTACTTTCATAATATGTCATAGAAACTAATCTTAATAGCATACAATGAATTTGAATTTAAGAACAAAAATGACAAGGAGTAGGGTTAGAAATACAATAAAAAGATGTCCAAAGGCATCAAATTTCTTCAGCGAAATTCATCTTGAGTACCTACCTACTCACATGCAGATCCATAGGTTATTTCTTTGATGCGCCCTTTCCAATTTTAACTATCCTAGGACCTTGACTTTCCCTAATATTAACCTGTTTGTGGCCATCAAATATGCCAAGTCGCTTCGTTTTTATTTTTCGATTACTAACTTGTTGAGGATTGACCTTGTTTATAACAAATAATCCATTTTTTATATAATTCTTATTTTTCTCTTTTCTCTTTTCTTCTTGTTTAGTTGTAATGGCAATAAGTATGTGGAAAAAATAATATTTCTTGAGTTGTTAATAAAGAAATAATCAAATATATTATTTATCAAAAGTTTAAATCTAATATAGTATGATTTTTTAATTATTTAAATCATAGTTATTACTAAAAAGAGTTAAAATTAAACTAGCATAATAGTAAATAAAAAGCCAAAATTGAACCAAAATGTTACATCTTTATTACTAGAAAAATTTTCTATTTGCCTCTTTAAGGGATAACTTCACAAGCCTTATTTTATATTTCTTGATCCTCATCTTTAGATAGAGAAATTTATAATTTAAATTGGTAAGAATCACTATAAATATTAAATTAAAATTTCTTGAAAATCTCATAACTTTAGTAGTAAATTAAGTTTTATAAAAATGATTTTTTTAATATAAATTGAATATCAATTAATTGTAAAAATAATTGTCTTAAGTTTCTTAAATTTAGATTGAATTTTACAAACCATATTGAATTGTTAAATTGTACTTTTGAATAACTTATTATTAATAATATTTTATATCAAAAATTGAATGAGTTACACATTTTCTTGAAATTAAGAACTAACTAAATTATTTTACCTTTAATTATTGTTTCCTTGTGAGTATTGAAATATTTTACTGATTAAGTTAGAATGCATATGAATGAGCTATCTAAGCAATAGAAAAATATTTATCGTAGTTTTACAATCATAGTTTCAACCATACTAAACTTTCTAATTTTTTAAAAATATCTTTGCAGTTTTTTAAAAATAAGTCGTTTTGCATGCAATTATATATATATATATATATAAGTTTGATATAAGTTTAACAATACATAATCTGTAATAAATGTTATTCATAAAAATAAACGCCATGATGATAACCATCTCACAAACATAAGCATCATCTAAGATACACATTCAAATTCACTATCATCATCTAATTATATACACCTCTAACACATATAAATCTCATTAGCTAGGAGATAAATCTAATAATCTAACACTGTGATCACATCTAACAAAACACAAACATTGTAATCTAACATCATCACCATGCACATCCTCAAATTATTATGCATATAATGTCAAATAACTTCTCTCCATACACATCCATCTACAAGCACATTAAATGAAAATATCTAACATGACCTAATAATATACACTTCAACACTAACATATAAATTAAGTACATAAACATGAAAAAAAAAAAATGCACCATATAAAAATAATTACATTAAGTCAAATAATTGCAATAAAATATGAGATACGACAAAAGTAGTAGTGCCATCCTAGTCTACAATAGAAGACGATGGATGGTTAACTACTCGCTCAACATATGTCAAAATATGAGGCAGAGGAGGAGGTGGTTGGTCTATGACAAAATATGATGGATGGTCAACTACTACATCAACATCTATCAAACTTTGAGGTGGAGGAGGAGGTGGCTAGTCTGATATGTGAGGAGAAACATAAGGCACATCCTCTAGCAGTAGCATCTAATCATCAAGTTATTGAGGAGCATGTGTACTACCAGAAGGATCACCGACACCCTGACCATGATTCGATGCAGTAGTAATACCAAAATAATCATGATCACCACCCTCATCATCATGATTTGATGTATCTGTCACTGTAGACCTCACATTCCTCATTGCTTCTAGTAGCCTAATAGGTCCAATGATATGATGCATAAGGGATACTCATCTTGTGTGGATAGTCTCTGTAGAGATCCAAGAACTAAGAATTTGGGCTGATGTCTCGAGTGCTTGCATGGTGGACTCCCTTCTCAACTAAAACTCTATCCAATATGTCGCAGTAGTTTATCGTGGGCCTCACTCATCTCCTCATCTTCTCCATCTAGTGGGGGAGGAGGCATGTCCCCATGGAATTTGTCAATTTCTACAAAATATATAGTACACAAAAATAATTAGACAATTTGATTAAACAATTTAATTAAACAAGTTAAACAATATGCCAGGATAAATTTTATTCTAATTAATTAAAGCATTAAAGTGAAACTAGATTAATATAAAGAAAACACTAATATTACCTCTATCATTTGGAGGCTTAGCCGGTGTGAAGAGGATGCTGGTAAACTATCTCCAATCAGTACTCGTGAATGGAAATGACAACAAGATAAATGCATGGTCAAACTCACTAGCGAGTAGCACCAGTGCCACAGAAAAAATCATGGCCGGATATTCTAGTATACCCCTCTTGGGCATCATCTAGCCCAACATTCGCATCCGGACCTCAATCATCAACCTAGCAGAGCGACTTCAAATGTAGGCCTCATCTCTGGAAACCTCTCAAAAAATAAACAAAAAAAAAACTGAACCAAAAGGGAAGCTCTCCCTCCCATGTATCATCAGATGTAATCTATCTAAAGCCATACAAAACTGCCTCAAAAAAGCGGTAGACCATCTAATACGTCGTGGCGCTTGAATAAAATAGTCGAAATAATACAAGAGAGGGAAACTAATGTGCTTTCCATTATTGCTAAAGTGTGCAATGGTGGTGACTAATAACAAGAGGCATCTAACCTCGTGTGAAACAAAAGAATAAATCCACAGCTATCCACCATGCACCTAAACATTTGTTGGATGAACTACATGAGGCCCAACATATCTCTATGCGTATGCAAGCTAACTCTCTATTGGAACCCCATGGAGGACATCAGGGAACTAGGTAAAATCCTCCCCTCTCATAGATAGTTTAGTGATAAAGTATATGTCATCCTCAGAGGGCCTATACCACACCTCAATACCCACATGAAAACCATGTACCTAAAATCTCCACAGACATATCAGATGCACCAACAAGACGAAGTGTGCCTTCAAGGATGTAGTCTCCCATAGTACTTAAGGAGGCCTGAATTCCTCAAGAACGCTTGGGTCACTACGTTAATAGGGCAAGGGTATAAATACTTCTTCCTCTCTTTGGCCTCCCATGGTCAGACCATATTGTATTGGTCTGCTATTTACTCCTACTCCTGTTTTTTCCCCCTTTGTCTATGTCTCTTCTACATGATTGACATATAAAATACATCAACCTCACACATAAAATACAATTTTTTAATTAAATAAAAAATGTATTTATAAATATGGAAACGTAACTTTCAATTAAATAATTAAAAAAGCCAAGTGCACCCAAAAAATAGTAGAGCACCGACTTCGATACATTATCAAATACAATAGCACTAGAATCGGTGCACACATATGTATGACACACTGTTGTTGGTTCAGATATAAATTTTCATCACAATGTGTCTCACTTATGCACCAAGCTATATCTTTTAATATTATTTTTTCAATGCATTAGGTAAATAGAAACACACCAGGTGTAACCTAAAAATGTACGCACTAACTTACAATTTATAGCTTTCCCTAAGTGTTTTCATTTACGAATAGTTTCGCAACAATAGTAGTTTGTTATTTTCACGCATTGAAGTGTGGTGCAACCTATAAATTTATAGGGTGCCTAGTGATTCTCTTTAGAGGACGTCTGAGGGCATTTTAATAAATTAACAATATGACTGCTTTGTTGGAATATAGCACCGATTTTTTTTTAATTTAAAAACTATAGCAGTGCTCCTTCTAGGAATGCACCAAAGCTTTTTAATAAAAAAGGGCACCGATGCTACTGGTGTATATAGAAGTGAAAATTTTTAAGAGTTAACGTCTTTCCTGTGCTATCAACTATTCAAATACTGGTGTGTTTTTTTATTTAGCGCATTGTGTTTTGTTATTTAAAAAAAAAAAATTCACAGTGCATCATCTTCTATCCAGAATCAATGTTTGTATGGATAGTAAAGCACCGATACGTTTGTATATAGTAGATGCACTTTCAAAGAAACATCCACTAAAACTCCTTCCCACTCACCTTTGGTAGTGACCTCTACTACAAACATCTGCCCGCTCACCTCCACTACAAACATATTTTTTGGGGTATCCTAGAAATAGGTCTTCTTGGTATATGTATAGGGGACAAAGGGTACAATTATAATGAATAGTACATTGAAGGAATATAGTCTACTATAAAATGTAATATAACGATATTAATATCTAAGGATTAATAAGAAATTTGATATGCTTAACATGCTTTAATAAAAATATGGAAGAATATTTTTATAAAAATAAACAATTTCTTTCTCAAATAAAAATAATAGTTTGTTTAAAATAGTAACTATTTTTGCTTCCATAAAAGCTATCACCCTCTTTAACATTAACATTTAACATTTTTCCTCAAAATTAGGTATTGGATTTATAGTTCATCTCTTCATCATGTAGCTTGAAACTAGGTTGGCACTTGATTTTTAAGAGGAAATACAATCATAGGAATTCATTAGTGTACTATTTTTACTATTTAAAAATAAGAAACAAAATACTTTTATGAGATCCTGGTATATAACATTCACATGTGATACAAATGTTGGGGGGTAATATTCTAAGTTTGGATATGTAAGTCATAAATTCATATTTTTATGTAAAATAGAACTTGGTAGACATGTAATAAATTCATTAAAACATAATTAAAGTTGACTCATTCAATAAGGAACCTTATAAAAAGAAAAAAAGAAGAGATTAAGATCAAGAAGGAGAGGTCCCAAAACTTGCTTCATTGCATCTAATAGTTCTTCTTAGTGGAATAATTACTCTCTCTCTCTCTCTCTCTCTCTCTCTCTCTCTCTCTCTCTCTCTCTCTCTCTCTCTCTCCATATTTTTGTGATGTATTCATTTATTTCATTTCTATCAGTTTTCTTGTGATTAATTTCATGGCATATATGTATGTTTTCTCCCCTCCTGAGTCAACACTCAATCCTCCTAATTTTTAGGCCCCAAGATCTGGATCATTAGTATCGTAGCACATGACCACTCAATGGGAAACAAGGTTTGAAAAAAATTGGTTTCAAATTATTGAAACAATATCCAACCTCCTTCTAATATCTTTGGAGTCTGTTTGTTGGGCCATCCACTATAAGAATCACAATTGATAAAAAAGAATTATAGGTATTTCTACCCTCATACCTTCATTCTCCACTATAGGAGAATCCTTACATGGATTCTATACATCCATTGCTCTGTGACACAGAGGTTCCATGACCTTTGTATCAACCCATGGTTCTGTACACACCATTGGTATCCTTTGTGTCTCTCTGCACTTTATGCTCTTACATTCATTTCTGTTTGAAATATCATTATAAACCAAGTATCTTATATCAATGGAAAAGTTTCTTCAGTACCTAAAATGGATCTTTGAAGGAATTTGATTTAATCACATAGAGTAAAGTTATCTACAAAGTTGTAGCAAGATATCTATTGCTAGAAAAAAAATGGGTCAACCTTTGATCTATGGCTACTACTTGTACAAACATTTTAGAATTGGTGGAAGTTAAATCCATACTATTCACTTAATAATTATTGATAATTGAATTAAATTATAGAATCCTTATTCCAAAATAAACATGCTTATCTACCTAATTAAACAAACAA
The DNA here is from genome assembly GCA_031772625.1 of Pinus tabuliformis. Taxonomy (NCBI): domain Eukaryota; kingdom Viridiplantae; phylum Streptophyta; class Pinopsida; order Pinales; family Pinaceae; genus Pinus; species Pinus tabuliformis. The sequence continues at coordinate 979,792,462 of CM062809.1, forward strand.
ACAAATAATCATGACACAAATATCTACATGGAAGCATTTAAAAAAGTAAACATCATAGATTCATTTTAACCCAAATATATAAAACACTTGAAAGAATAAAATTTAGTAAGATATACTATTTTCATCATTTAGTATGGAAAAAATAATAAGTAAAATGAAATTAAATGACACACAAATTAAAATTTAGAATGGATATACCCTACTTGTAATTCTTTTATATAAATTAAGATACTCATAATATTTAATAAAATAAAAATTCTAATCATCAAATTCAAAAATACTAATATCCTTACCTTTGCATATAAAAATAATAATGTAGAAAAAATTAATTTATATCAATATCTTATTATTGACTAGCATTGACACAATGAAAAAATAGAAAATATGGAAATATTAAATTACAATCATAAAATTTAATAAATAGATGTCATGAACCAAGAAATATAAAACAAAACAAAATTATTATATTACAAAAGAAATCACTAATATTAAATTAATATTAATAATATCCTATTAATCAATATAGGAAAGAAAACTAGTACTATTAAAATGTGAAAAACAAAGTTTATAGTTGTCCAACAAAGTTCATATAATTTTTGTAGTTGTCCAAAAAAGTTTATATTGCCTTTGGTTTTAAAAACTTTGAGTTCTATTATAACTTAACTAGGAATTGCCCAAAAAGGTGCAAAGTACCTCGATAGGAGTGTTAAATTGGAAAACGTTATAGACCAAAAACCTATATACACACTAGATTCTTTTGCATACAAAAAGGGCAGGTTGTACCAACATATATCTCCTTGAAGGAATTTCATAAGTCGAGGAACTTAACACTATAATCCAGCTAGTCATTGATTGATTTTTCATTTTTTTCACCTAGAGGAAACCCCAATTTAGTTATTGTTTTGGTGACAAGAAATTACTCTAATCTCAATACTTTACATTATGTGAAAACAACATCCAAATTATATTTATAAATACAATAAAAAAAATTATGCAATCTACAAAGGGAAAAATCATTATGCAACTTTATTTCCCATAATTAATTACATTTAGAATAATTCCTTAATACACAATTAATGAATAGTAACCAAAAACGTACATCTAAGAAGGCTAACTCAATGGAGCAATATGTAGAAAACAATATATTCATTCATTTAATCTCTTTGGTAAAGTCTTGGCAGCCCCAATTGATCCTTAATCCAAGACATAATTGTTGGATGACAAATCATCGTTGTTGCAATAAAAAAATTAAATTAAGGTTGGAGTGACCTACTCTTGCTATGTTACCAAAAATGAGAAACGAAAAGGGGACTAGGAGTTTGGAGGTTTCACATTCAAAAAAATAGGAGAGAGAGAAAAAAGTATGAAAAACATAAAACAGAGCATTGATCATTAACATTCTGGAATACTATGGTTCATAAGTAGTTGCTCATAGGCTTTAGTTGCTCACATGGGCCATTACTTAATACTTATAGTGATCAACAAAGCTTCCATTATTCACATGGACCATTCTTGAATACCCATGTTTGATCGTCTAGGCTGGCAAATAGAATAGTGAAGAAACCCTTGGGCAAATCCCTAGATATTTTAGAATGAGTACATGATCCCACATAAATTGTATATATTTTTGGATACATTGTATATATTCTTGGATGTGACTTCAGTGGACCTCAAATTTGGGTTTTATTGTAGCATTTGGCACACAACCAGTGGGCTATTGGTTTTGTGATTAAGTAACAAGATGGTGGAGATTGAATTGATCTCCATTAAATATAAAATCAAAAATAAAAGGTTGTTTCAAACTATTGTTAACTAATTTATCACTAAAAACACATTTCACTAAATTATTTAACTACTAATTTATAAAAATATATATAAAATAATTTTATACATTACTATTTAAATTTATAATTTTGTAAAAAATACACATTTTTAAATGTTAAATACAGTAAATCCATCTACTTTTAAATAATCGCAAAAATTTAAACAAAAACAAAAAACAACTTAATAATATGCTATACTACACATCAATGGCTGCAATTAAAAAATAACATAACTTTAACAAAGAAAAACCCTAAATGATCGACATTGTTAAGGATAAGCACTATTGGGAAACGAAGACTTCCATACATGATTTTTGGGAAACGAAGACTTCCATTCCGTTTCTAACAGAGTACTCTTGTACCATTCTTAAATGGATCATTTATTGGCTTACGCTCATCGCACAAGTTCTGGATTTTTACACGCGAGACTATTTGTTTTGAATTATTGAATTAATAAAGTAGTAAAAATCAATTGAATTCAAATGTATTTTAAAAATAATATTTTATTAATATAAAATTATTTTTTTTTAATAAATATTGCTGGAAAAATAGATGATCAAATAAAATAAAATTGCTAGCTTGTATTCGAAAGAGGGATCTTTGTATTGGAAAGTAGTATTTCCAATGAGAGGGTAAAGAAGGGCTGGCAGGATATACATTTATCGAACATAAAATTATAGATAAATTTGAGATGCAAATTAATGGTTAAGATACTTAAAAAATATGTTTGAGATCAGTAGGACAAGTGGAGGAGGATGATATAATATTTCAGTGAATTAATAATCGTTTTATTTCGTGAAGGAATTGAGAGTGAGAATTCATATGGGGTTTTTTCATTTTAGGGGTATTTAGGGTTAATTAAGTTTGAAATAATTTTGATGAGAATATTTTGTTATTGAGTAGATTATTTTTATATTTAACATTTTATTTTAGATATCGAAAGAAAACAACTCTTTTCCTTTTGTATATAACCAATTTTTATTATTAACCATGTATGTTGTAGTTTGTTATTTTATGAAGTTTAAAATGCTAGCATGCTTATTATTTTTGTAACTTTTGAATAGTCCTAGACAATATTTAAGTCAATACTTTTACCATATAAGATATTAACATGACAGATAAATTCTATAACAATCCTTATTTCCAATATTGGACATCGAAGGTTAACTATACTGCTAACCTTTTTCTATTATAAATTTATCCATTATTTTTTAAATCAAAAAATCTGAAAAAAAAAACTCTTAAAATAACTATTAATATCCATTATTATGGAAATCCTAAGTTACCAAAAATGGGAAACATAAACTTAAAAAGAAACGGGCTATAAAGCATTCAGAGATAAGGAACATGAACCGCATCAGCGCATCTTATGCATACAAATTTGATGAATAACATGAAACCCTCATCCGTCTGTTTTATGAATAAAAACTCACAAGCAATGAACTGACTTAGTGTCAAAACGGGAAGGAAAACATGTAAAAAAGGTCTCCAGGTCAGATTTCTGGTAACATAGTTCAGATACAAGATCACGGAATAAAACTGTCTTCAACAGTTAAGCAATTGACAAATTCAATGAAAAATGAAGGCTAATAACAACTGGTAGATGTCTTTGGCACGAAGAAAAAATGGTTCTCGAAAAATCCACACCTAAAGAAAGAAAAATTAAATTATTTTTTCAAAATTTAAAAATAAAATAAAACCCCCAAAATTACATTCAATAAACCCAACATAACAGATAATAAATGTACACCTTGGTGGCATCGTAGACTGTGAAATCACGGTGTTCTCACATATTGTGACAATATTCAACAGAGTTGCATTTATTTTCATAGTCTCTGATTCTCCAATATTCGTTTCTTACGATCATGTGAATTAATCACGATCCATCCATCGGAATCCGAACAGTTCTGTGATAAAATGGATGCTTTATTATTCCCAAACTCTTTATCGTTTGGATTAATCACGATATTCCATCCACCATCATTACTTTCTCTTGAAGCTGATGAATTATCATTGCTTACCAGATAATCCAACTCCAGTTCTTCTAACCTTTTCTTAAGCGGCAATGAAGACGCCATTGAAATCAATGTGTTCGCATCCAAATCATCCTTCGGAAACCCTCTCAAAAACAGTAGCAGATTCTCAAAGTGTAATTTTAACAGATCAGTCTGAAAGAATTTTAGCAGCGCCAAGGCCACTCCAAAAACTGCCCTCATCCCCTTGCAGAGAAAAACATCCCAAATGGGAACAACTAATGACAATGGCAAGTCTGCGGCGAATGCAGTCATTAACCAACTGCTTGCATACATCGCTGGCGTGATCATCTGTTCCTCAAAATGGTTAGCCAGTTGGGGTAGTTGCTCCCTCAGAAGCATTTCTAACTGAAAAAAGTATTGGTGGAGTAGAGGCAGACCTTCCAGATACACACCTCGCATTTGCTTGCCTTTGAGCAGTGCCACCATAACCCAAAAGGCTTCTTCCTCATTCATGTAAAGCAGAAGCATTGCAGCTATGAAATTCATCCCTTGTGTATACCCCACCTCTGTGTCGTAAACTGAATACGCCTTCAACACATTGTAGAGAGACCGATGCCCCGGCCCATCTTTCCTTCGAAATAATTCCTGCGATGCAAAAGTGCGAGGGATGTCTTTAACGATAACTTTATCTGATTCTGTTTTCACTGAAAATTCATGGGAGAGGAGCAGCCCTGAGTAAATTCCTGGGTTTGCCACCAGAAGGTCCGATCCGCCTGAATTGAACTGCCAAACCACACGTCGCGTTGAACTGTCAATGTCATGTGGGATAGGCCTTGTAACTTCAACAAACTCATCATTATCATCTTCAAACTTGGCACTCGCATGTTTTCTTTTGACTCCAGTAATTCTGACCAAAATATTACGAAAGAGGAGCGAATTTCGGCCCATTAATGAAAGTTAGTGGATGTTATATTGAAGAGAGACAAAGGTGCATAAGCTGACGATGATGAGCTGCACAGATAAACAGATACTCTCACACAATAAGTCTGTCCCAGTGGATTAGATTGACACGACTCCCGTAAAACTCATTGTTATTACAAAAAGAGATGCATTTATTTTGTGTTCCATTCGAACTTTATTAGTAAGTTTTTATAGGTTATATGGTTGGAGAGACGACGGCGTTTTAATTTACTAAACATGTAATTTTTTACTAATTTAAAATGTGGCGTTATTTTAATGTCGGTTTTAAAATAGACGGGATTTATTTTAATTTTGGATTTATTTTAATTTATTAAAAAATGAAATTTGATAATTTGGAATAAAAATAGATTTAAAATAATTTTACCTAATTTTTTTATATAATTACAATTATTAGTTTATTGATTTTATTTGATTTTTTAAATTTTAGTTATTTTTTATACCAGTTAATCTAGTCAAAATGTTAAATACCAAATTATATTACAATATCTCCATTACTAAAAGAACACCATTAAATTTATTTGAGATCTACATTTATAAAATATTAAAAAAAACAATTAAGATGTAAATTTTTGTCATTTAATTTTGGAATATGTATATTTTGTTTGTATGTATTTTAAAAAAATAAATATAAATTAAATTAATTCATCTAAATTTTTGATAAAACTAGATTTATTTTAAATAAATTTAAACTTTCTTTTTTAAATATTATTGTATACTTATATTTATTTATTTTTAATGATGTAATTAGATTTTCCTAATAATATATTATTTTCATTTTAAAAATGTATTATTTATCTTTCATTTTCGCATATAAAAAAATTAACTATTTTAAATAAAAATAATGAAAAATTAAAATTATTAAACAAATATATTTGTAATAAAATGATCTTAAAATATCTAACATGTTAATACACATATAATAGTTCATGATACTTTAAGCCCCAAGGGTTAGTTCAATTGGTCAAATAAGTGCCTTGCCGGGAGGTCACAGGGTCCTCGAAGTGACCAAGCGGCCACCAGTGACCCTCAGATATTTCCGTGGACGTACGTGGACCTAGCAGCCAACCAGCAGCCACCTAGTGACCCTCAGATATTTCCTAGCAGCCAACCAGCGGCCACCCAGATATTTCCTAGCAGCCAACCAGCGGCCACCCAGTGACCCTCAAATATTTCCGTGGACTAGCGACCAACCACACGTGAAAAAAAATGTTCATGATAATTCTTAGTTATTTCACTACATTCTCCTACTAAATGCATAAAAGCATGTATGTGTCCACTAACATAACTCAAAAGATGAAAATATACATGATTATGATTTACTAAATAAATAAAATAAAATAGGATAAGAATGATAAATTTGAGACTTTTATAATCCATATTAATAAAAAGATTGCCTTTCGAATTAATCACATCATTAAATTTAGGTCAAAACATAAAACATAATGATGTGATTAATATTAAAGACAATCTCTTTAACCATAATAAAATCTCAAATAATTTAATAATAAAACTAAAGTTACTGTAAATACCCTATCCAACTTATAAATTGGATAATTGTATATAGTATAGTATAGTTCCTCTTTTTACGTAGTTATTTTGTTTAAATGAATGTCATCCTAACGTCATTATTGATGTCATTTAAATTTTAGATTTCATAACTAATAAAAATGTGGAAAATAAGGTTATTCTTATTGTCAAATAAAGCATACAATCAACCTTCGGGCGATGAGTTTGCTAGCATTGATCCCCTTGAAATCTCTTTATTACAATTAGCTTATTTCGCACAGATTGAAACGAGTTTGCGATGAGCCAGAATTAAGTTGACGTCGTAAAGATAACAATCTGCTTATCATGCTCCACATTGAAAAGGCACAATTTGGAATGTCCTGGCAGCCTGACGGAAATTTTCCCAACAATTCACATAAAAATTATCGTCCTATGGCCGCATCTATCGTGTCGGGAATCCACAAAACACCTTTCGTGAAATCTTCGTAGAGTCACATTAAAACCCTTCGTTGAATGCCATAAACATTTCCATTTCATTCCTCCTTTCACCCACACCCCATGTGTTTATTGGAAAATTTTAAAGTTTACACATGACACCATTGTGGGAGGTAGATCTTACCATCATATAACACAAAATTCCCCATCCTACAACTTCTGTTAAGTCGTAGCTCCCATGGACATCTCTTATTTTTTTAATGTAACACTTCAAAATAGCATTTAGGAATAAGTCTCGTAATGAGGTGGCAACAAGCTCCATGTGGCTACTATGTGTCATTCCATAACCTCGTCACTTATTGGGTATATATATATGAATTCATCAAATTAGGAATTGCACATCTAGTTGGCCCATCACTTTCCATGGTGTGTTGTAAGGAAAGTAATTTTAGTTTCAATATAAAATCAACAAATCAACCAACTGAAAATGTACCAAGTAATTGTATTTTATAAGTCATTCTAAGCTTCCAAAGTCAACAAAGCATCCTACTCGAAAAGAGAATATAATATTACCATAAATTAGTGATGATCCATTAATGGAATTGTGACATTAGTTGTAGTATTATGTATAGTCTTTGAGACATTCGATCCTTCTTCTATACTCTAGTTTTAAGTATAAGAAAATTTGGCATTCTTTTCAAAATAATTATAGAAATTATTCATCACTAATATTTTCACATTACAATCATTTGTTTAATATTACATTAGAACTATTGGAAATTATATTTTTAGTAAATGTTGTAATTGAGGTGTTTGGAGTAATATTTGGTTGCAAGGTAGGATTGACAAGACCCTTGAAGTTTGCAGTTTGAGGTTAGAAACTTGGAGTTGTCAGCCTTGAAGATATAAGTATTTAGTTGCATAGAACTATAACTAAAATGTCTGTTGCTAGAAAGCATTAGAAAGAAAAAACAAGTAATCAAATAGTCGAGCTTCAACTCTAAAGGGATGTTGGCAAAGTGAAATGTTCATGATGCATGCTTGGAAGATCATGGATGAGTACTTGAATAAGAAATAGATGGGAAATGCTAGCAAGTTGAAACATTTAAGCATACACCTTGTAACATGGAAGTTAAAATTCAACAATCAGGTTGTTGGGTCATTGGCTTCTCCAATACATCAATGCACATAAATGGTAGATTGAACTCACTCATAATGAAATTGTGCAAGTGATTAAATTGGTTCAAATATGAAGCTTATAAATTGGGACAACTAAAATGGAATAAGCCACAAGGAAATTGGAATGGTCTAAAAGTATATCAAGCAAGTTAAACAATGTACCTTTAGATTTGTATATCATATTCCAACTAGGTTTTAGATTAATTTTTGTTGCATAGTATTAACTAAATAATCATTGTACCATGGTACTATTGCCACTTTGCTTACATACTTAAGTTAATGTGGGAAAATCCTCAACCCCACTAGGTGTGGCCTTGTTGGAAAAGCTCAGATAATGGGTTATCACATAATCCCAACTTTCTCCATCTAAGCTCCCTCCTAGCTAAAGCCAAGGAGGTGGACCTTAAGGAAGGTTTCTAAAGGAAAGAATCATTGAAAACAACAAGTTATAGGAGACTAAGGGCATGGAAATTACTAAAGGAAATAATCATTGTAAACAACAAGTTATAGGAGACTAAGGGCGGGGAAATTACTTCTAAGTAAATTGAGTTTAAGGATTATTTATCAAGTATCAATATTTAAATGATCAATGCAAATATCACTAAGATGGATTCCAATAAGATCAATATGAAAATCAAAATATGACATTCATAAACTAGTGCCTTAATACAATGTTCAATAAGGAAACAACACTTTCAAAATGGAATGATACTTCAAGTCACAACGAAAGCTAATTGCTACAAGACAAGTATTAGTACAAGAAATAATGTAAAATATGAGCAACAAGACTTGAGATGTAACTTGAAAGAAAAGAAGGTTTGTAACTCCAATAGAAAATGCTCAATAAATAATATTGATAATAGACAAGTACATGAGTATAAAGTAAAACATGCAAGTAAATGAATTAGCCCACAATTCCAATTACCATAACGGATTGAACGTCAATGCTAGATCAATGAATGTGGGATATTTCTATGAGTGATGTAAGGATCTTGGTTGATTTTAATTAAATTTCTAATCTATAGTGAGAAATTTCCCCTCAATTTGTCACAAATTAGTAAGGATTGTCTAGCTTGCAAGAAGGATAGGTCGAGGAGGAACAAGTTCATTGTTAACGATATCCTTCATAGCCACCTTGCAATCCATGTTTCTCTATTCCTACAGGGGATCAACCACAAGAGAAATGAAAGGTCACGTGTTTTAGCCTTACTTCAATCTCAAGTTTATCAAATTGAACGAAAGCTAGCAATACTTATCCCGAAATTTCTATTTAACCAAGCTTGTACTTGGAGGTAGATTTTAGAACTGCAAGTCTAAATCTGATATGAAAATGGAATGTTAAATTGTTAACGCAATGTTTCAAATGAGATATAGTGATAACAAGATGCTTCAAAGAAATGAGATAAAAATAAACCTATCATTAAAGTTACTTTGAGCACAATATGATATTGTTTTATAACAATGATCAATGAAGCATGCAACAATTACTCAATGAAACAAGGTCAATGAAATAAAATTAGATCACAAGATAAAATAATAACTCAAACCTTGGATTGAAAGTGAAGAAAAATGGAAGCTCGCCCTCCCATGTCTCATCACATGACATATATCTAAATCCATACAAAAATGCCTCAAAAAAATGGCAAACCATCTAATACATCATGGTGCTTGAATCAGAGAATCGACATAATAAAAGAGAGGGCAACTATTGCATTTCCCATTGCTACTAATGTGTGCAATGGTGATGACTAATAATGACAGACACCTAACCTCCTGTGCAAAAAAATAAGATATGCATAATTTTCCACCATGCACCTACAAAAATGTTCTACAGACTGCATGAGGTCCAACATATCTCTAAGAGTAGGCAAGTTGACTCTCTACTACAACAACATGGGGGGCAATAGGGAACTGGGGAAAATCTTCCCCTCTACTAGATAAGCTAGTGGTAAAGTATATGTCCTCCTCATTGGGCATATACCACATCTCAGGACCCACATGGAAACCCTTCTCCTGGACACTACACTGGAAGATCAGATATGCCAACAAGACAAAGTGCTCCTTCAAGGATGTAACCTCCTCATAGTACTTGAGGAAGTTGATCAGGTGATTAAATTTAGTGCCAAAAAATAAAATTATGCATCAAATCTTGAAACATTTACCATTGGATAGATCTCAAAACTTTTAACCCAATGCAACTTGAATTGTTGTAAACTGATATCCTATGCTCCCAATATCATGTTCTGAACAAATTCCAAATAGGTAAAAATTTGTAGAATTGACAAGGTTACCGTATATTTTGGGTCAGTGGAATGCTTGCACTTGGCCCCTCCTAATTAGTCTAAAAATTATAAATTAGTCCAGGGATAGGAGTAATTTTTTTGTGAGGGGTCGGGGGCACCCACAGGATTCAAACCACATGCCTCTGCCAAGCAACAACAACCATCCACCAACGCGCCATCGGACATGAGTCTTAACCATGGTGTTAGCTGAATTTATTTAAGCGTGAAGTGGCATACATATGGGAAAAGGGTCAGGGCTAAGCCCTCGCACATGGCCACATCCCACACCAAAGGACCGTGGCAGAGGGAGCGTACGGCTAGGGCTTAGCCATGACCCACAGTCTCGGTGCCCACACCATGAAACCAAACGAAGCCATAACACAAAACCACAGGAAGAGAGTGGAGGGGGCCAACCCTGGGCCACATATGGCTAATATGACCATTAGCATGGAGTAGAAGGGAGCTTAGCCCTAGGTTATTGTAGTGAGGCTAGCCCCAGGTCATATAACCCGTCACATGACCATAACTTGTAGAGTTTTGGGCCCATGCGCTAGGTGGGCACTAGGCCTAGTTTTTATGGGCAAATTCGACCATGATGTAATGTGTTGGTGGCTCGGAAGATGAGGGTGGGCAACTAGCCCCAGCCCCTGGGCACGTGGCCCCCATATGAATGCATTTTTATGAAATTCAACATCAACAATTTCAATTGTTGGATCCACTAAACCAGATGCTTCTCCATTGGCAACATTATCTATGCCAAAATCAGTGTTTGTTGATAATGTTGAAGCTAATGGAGAATATCCTAGAATAGGTAGAGTTGGTTCATGTAACCTCAGGATAGGAATTAGTTTCTATTTCTTAGGATGTTGTTGTAACTTCCCTAAAACCATGTATTCTATTTAATGTGTAATGTGCATGAACAATGTAGAGTGTTCTGTAGAGCCAGACTCTCCTGGTTCAGACTCTCTTTCGTAGAGCTGACCAGTGGGTTTTATTTTATTATTACAAACATTACCATTTTTTATCATGGTATTAGAGCGTCAGGGCTGAGGAACTTGTACGCTGGCTGGTGGGTGGTTTGTTGAACCAAGATCATCACAGTTGTGAGGAAGATAACTGCGACAATTCTAAAATTGTCGCTGGTTATGAGTGTACCTATGCAACGAGGTCACTGTAGCTCCTTCCTACGTATTTATCCTTTTATTGTCGCAGGAAAGACGTGTACAACTATGACAACGTCACATAAAAGACAGGAAATTATGCTACGATCGTGGAAGCGAACAACAAGGTTGTCGATGCATGGGAAAACAAGGAACAAGGTTGTAGTTGTCAGAGAAGCTGCTTAAGGAAGCTAAGAACAAGGCTATAACTGACAACAGAAGGTTGCTTGGAGGCTGAGAAGAAAGCCATGGTGATCTACGGGTGTGCTGTGAGATCAAACAACATTGAAGATCAGTGATCTATCTCTGTCACAGATTTGGGGTAACTTTAACATCCTTTACCTATCGAATTTTTTTTTCTAAATTGCCAAGATGAATAACAATATATTTGAAGCATGCATGAAAGAGCATAACAAGCTCAATGGTTTCAATTATGAAAATTGGAAGTTCAAAATGCAGACTCTGCTAGAAGCACATAGTGCTTGGGAAATTGTGAATGGGGATGAGTCAAAGCCTACGGCTGGATCAACATTGATCCCAGATTGGGAGAAACAAGAAAGTAGAGCAAGGACAATGTTAAAGATGTTAGTGAAAGACTGCATTATACCACACATCAGAGAAGGAAAGTCAGCTAACGAGATCTGGGGAATTCTGAAGGAATTGTACGAGATCAGGAATTAAAATCGTCTTATGTTCCTCAAGAGTAAGATCCTATTCATGAAGATAGAGCATAATGAAACAATTGCTTCATTCGTAGCAAGGGTTAAGGATATGAAAACCAAATTATCAAATATTGGTCATACAATGTACGATACAAATTGTGTAACCATTACAATGAATGGTGTCACTAATGATTATAAAATGTTCATCACTGCAATAAATGCCAAAGAGAATATCATGCATTTTGAAGAGCTAATAGGTATACTCATGCAGGAAGAAGTGAGGAGATCATCTCTGAAGCTCCAGAGTGTTGATCTTGCTTTGATGTTGTTGGGTTGTGTTATATTCTTTCCACAACTAGCCCACGTAGTTAGTCGGGGGGTTAGAGTGGGGCAGAGCCTCCCTTTCATTGCACCGATTACGTAGTGGGGGGGGGGGCAGTCACAGGGGGTTTGAGGGGTACTCGTAACCCCACTTTATGGGGTCCAGGGCAGCGCCCTAGAAAATTTTGGTTTTGGACCGTATGTTAGGTTGGGCGGACCCACCTATGGTTTTGTGCATGATTTCCACACATGTTTGTGGACGCGATGGTTTTCGGTCCATGGTTTTGGACACAATGGTTTTTCGGTCCATGGTATTGGATGCTTCGACATGTATAAATATATATTATAACATTGAAAGAGACATAATGAAAAATCAAGCTGGTATTCTCGGTTTTGGGATCCAAGGGAAATCTCTTTGTATATGTGTTTTATGTGTTATGCTCTCGCATTGTTTATTTTTTGTGTATTAGAATTCATATGCAGGTAATTTCTGTACGGGGTTAAAACCTACATTTGCTATCAAAGTTGTTTTTTCTTCAAGGGTTTGAGGGGTTTTGCTCGAGCCTGTGGTAGACCCTATTCAGTGGGAGATCTGCGAGATCGATTCTGGTGGTGAAAGAAGATGGCGAGCAATGGAAATATAGAGATTGAGATATTTAATGTTCAGAGTTTTGAGTTGTGGAAGCTCAAGATGGAGGATTTGTTGGTGGATAAAGATCAGTGGATCGTGGTAGATCCAGGTACTAAACCAACGAGAGTGTCCGATGAAGAATGGAAGAAGTTGGATCGGAAGGTAAAGAGCACAATACGATGGTGTGTCTCAGATTCAGTGTTGCTGCATGTATGAGGGGAAACTACAGGGAAGGCTTTGTGGGACAAGTTAGGGACTTTGTACGAATCTAAGTCTCTGGTGAATAAATTGTTCTTGTGGCAAAAGCTGTATAACCTGAGGATGAAAGATGGAGACCTGGTGACAAAGCATCCGAATGCATTTAATATTGTGGTAAGTTAGCTAAAATCTATTGATATTAAAATTTCAGATGAAGATAAGTGCATCAGTTTGTTGTGTTCTCCACCAGATTCATGGGATAGTCTAGTTATTGCAATAGGTAGCAATGCAACTACCTTGTAGTTTGATGAAATAGTCTAATCCTTGTTGACGGAGGAGATGAGACGGAAAAATTTGGAGAGCCAGAATGGTGATGCCTTGTCTATACGAGGACAATCCCAGAATGAAAACAAAAATAAGTCATCGAGTGGGAGATCTAAATCTAGAGGGAGATCTAAGTCTCTAGGAAAACCTATAAAGGTGGTGTGCTGGAAATGTGGAAAGGAAGGGCACTACAAAAAGGACTGTAAATATAAAGCTCCTGACAAAGGAAAGGGATCTAACGATGCTCCTTCTGCAGAAGCAAAAAACCACCTCAGATGAAGGTGGGGCTGTGTACTTGGCTTCTTCAAGTACACATGTAGATCATGAGGCATGGTTGATTGACTCAGGTGCATCCTTTCACATTACTCCCCATAGAGAGTGGTTCTACGAGTATGAGAAATATGATGGTGGTGATGTCTTATGAGGGGATGATAGGAAGGCTAGAATCATTGGTCGTAGAAAAGTAAAGTTGAAGTTGTGAGGTGGAAGGGTTAGAACACTTCTGGGTGTTCTGCATATTCCTGCATTGGCCAAAAATCATATTTTTGTAAGCAAGTTTGATGATGCAGGTGTAAAAACAGTGTTCGAGAAGGATACTTGTAAGATGGCTTGGGGAGCACTAGTATTGATGCGGGGAGTTCAAATTGGAACTCTGTACAAGCTGTAATGTAGCACTGTTATTGATGGGTGCAAGAGTTCTACGGTTCCTGAAAGTGGAGCAGAAAATCTAGTGGTCTCTGGAGAGAAGACCATGTTGTGGCATCAAAGGCTTAAACATATTGGAGAGAAGGGCCTTCAAATACTTCATGGTAAAGGTATGGTAGAAGGTATGAGTAATAGCTCTCTGGATTTTTATTTCTATGAAAATTGTGTATATGGGAAGCATAATCGAGTGAGTTCCCCTCTGGTAGTAAGAGGGTGAAACAGATATTAGAGCTTGTGCACAGTGATGTGTTTGGACCTGTGAAGGTTCGATCACTGGGTAAGTTTGTGTACTATGTATCATTTATAGATGACTTCTCAAGGAATACATGGATATATTTCCTTAAGAACAAATCTGAAGTCTTTGACAGGTTTAAAGAGTTTAAAGCTTTTGTAGAAAATCAGGCAGAGAAGAAGATAAAGGTGTTGAGGACAAATAATGGTGGAAAGTTTTGCAGTAAGGAATTTGAAGAATTCTATAAGAAGTATGTATAGCATGGCAGAATACTACTCCATATACACCTCAGCAAAATGGAATTGTAGAAAGAATGAAGAAGATGTTGATGGTAAGGGAAAAAATCATGCTCAATGGTGCCGTGTTAAGACAGGAATTCTAGGTATAGGTGGTGGATACTGCATGTTACCTAGTCAACAGGTCACCTTCATCAGCGTTGGAGGATAAGACTCCATAAGAGGTATGGACTATTAAGAAACCCTCTCTTTCACATTTGAGGGTATTTGGATGTGATGCATATGTACATGTTCCAAGGAGAAACGAACCAAGTTGGATAGTAAATATGAAAAGTGCATCTTTATTGGGCATAATGATTACTTAAAGGGTTATAAGCTTTGGAACCCAGTAACAAGGAAGGTTGTGTATAGCTGAGATGTGGTGTTCAGAGAGGTGAAAGATGTTATTAAACATGAATTCCATCCAAAGGAACCTAAGAAGATAGAGTTTGAGCTAAAGGAGGAAGAATTAGACTCTACAACAGAGGAGGAATCAGAGGATGAAGAGCCACAAACTCTGGGTGCGAGAAGATCAGTTCGAGAAAGAAGGAAACCATAAAGGTATAGTCCATCTGCTTTCTATTCAAATTTTGATTTGTTTGTTACAGATGATGATACCAGAAATGTGAAGGAAGCAGTGGATTCAAAGGATGGAAAACTCTGGAAAGAGGCCATGGTTGATGAAATGGCATCTTTGCACAAGAATGAGGCTCGAGATTTGGTGGAGTTGTCGTTTGGAAGGAAACCCATTAGCAGCAAATGGGTGTTTAAGAAGGAGACAAATGCAGAAGGAAATGTGGAGAAATACAAAGCTCGGTTGGTAGCAAAAGGTTATTCCCAGGTGCCAGGAATTACTTTTGGTCATATTTTTTCTCCGGTTTCCAAGGTAACTTCTACTAGATTACTTTTATCTGTTGTTGCTTTTGATTTTGAGGTAGAATAGATGGATGTGAAGACAACATTTCTTCACAGGGATCTGGAAGAGGAAATCTACATGAAGCAACCTGAAGGCTTTGCGGTGAAAGGTAAGAAAGAACTGGTATGCAAGTTAAAGAAGTCTCTGTATGGGTTAAAATAGTCACCAAGGATGTGGTATCAAAAATTTGATACATTTATACGGGCACTTGGCTTCACCAAAAGCAAAGCATATCACTATGTGTATTTTAAATTAATTGTTGACCGTGTTATATATCTGGTCTTGTATGTGGATGATATGTTGCTAGTTGGAAATGACAAAGAAATTATCCATGATTTTAAGACCCAGTTGTCCTCCAAATTCAACATGAAATATCTTGGTGCTACAAACTATATTTTGGGCATGGAAATTAAAAGAAATCTAACAAAGAGGAAGCTCTAGTTAAACCAAAGGAATTATGTCAAGACAATACTGCAGAGGTTTAATATGGAGGATAGTGAACCGGTGAAGGTTCCTATTCCTATAGGTGTGAGGTTATCTGCTGAACAGTGTCCCAAGACACAAGAAGAGGAAGAGGACCTGTCCCATGTTCCATATGCAAGTGCAGTCAGTAGCCTAATGTATGCAATGGTCTGTACTAGACATGCATTGCACATGGAGTGGGAGTATTGAGTAGGTTTATGTCAAAAACATGGAAGGAGCACTAGAAAGCAGTGAAGCGGGTTTTCATGTATTTGCATGGCACTAGTGATTATGGTTTGTGCTACCAAAGAAGACTAGGATTGGACAAAATTTTGGATATTCATGGCTTTGTTGATGCAAACTGAGCAGGAGATCTTATCAAAAAATATCTACAAGTGGGTATGTGTTTAACCTATTTGGAGGTGCAGTCAGTTGGATGAGTAAGAAACAATTTGTAGTGGCACTATCAACTACAGAGGTAGAATACATGGCGGCTAGTCATGCAAGCAAGGAAGCAGTTTGGTTGCAAAGATTGTGTTCAATTATGGGGTTAGTACAGGTAGTTATAAGTATAGAATGTGACAGCCAAAGTGCAATTTTCTTGGCAAAGAACCCCACATATCATTCAAAGACAAAGCACATTCATGTTCAGTATCACTTTGTGAGGGATATGATAGAATACCAAAAGGTGTTGCTGGTAAAGGTGGAAACTTTGAAGAATACTGTAGATGCATTGACAAAATCTGTGAGCTTTGAAAATTTTTCTTGGTGTAGAGAGACAATGGGCGTTTCAGGGTTGGACAAATGACTAAGCTCTCTTGTGGCCCCCTATGGAAATAAAACAACAAGTGGGAGAATGTTGGGTTGTGTTATATTCTTTACAGAACTAGCCCATGTAGTGAACCAGGGGGTTAGAGGGGGGCAGAGCCCCCCCCTTCATTGCGCCGATTGTGTAGCCGGGGTGGCAGTCACAGGGGGTTTAAGGGGTACCCCTAACCGCACTTATGGTTTTGTGCATGATTTTCGCACATGTTTTTGGACAGGATGGTTTTCAGTCCATGGTTCTGGACACAATGGTTTTTCGATCTATGTTAGTGGATGCTTTGGAATGTATAAATATGTATTATAACATTGAAAGGAATATAATGGAAAATCAAGCATGTAGTCCTGGTTTTGGGATCCAGGGGAAAATCTCTTTGTATATGTGTTTTATGTGTTATGCTCTTGCATTGTTTATTTTCTATGTTTTAGAATTCGTATGTAGGTAATTTCTGTATGGGGTTAAAACCTACAGATAGTGAAGAAGAACTTCTACGAAGGGAAAGGAGGTCAACAACAGCAAAATGGAGCAAGTTCACATAAACGGCCAAATCTGACTCAAGGTATGCATCCCAATAAAAATTACTCTGTAACTAAATGTTTTTATTGGGGAAAATTGGGTGACATTGCCAGGGAGTGTAGGAAAAAGAAGTATCATGAAGAATAGCAGAAGCCAAAAAGACATGGAGGTCACCTTGCAAATGGTCATCAGGTGTAGAATTTAAGATTTTTCATGGTAGATAGTGATGAAAATGTTGATGCAGACATCTAGTATGTAGACTCAAGAGCGTCAACACATATGACAGGGAATAACCACTAGCTTGAGGATTTTAAGGAAATCAACGAAGGCGTATAGATCTACATGGGTGATGAGAGAAGCCATGAAATCAAAGGGTGTGGGAAAGCTTTTTTTATCCTACCTGGTGGTAATATCAAACAAATTTATAATGTAATGTATGTTCCTAGAATAACAAAGAACTTGATTTCTGTATCTATGATTACAGATCAATATTTGAAAGTTGAATTTTTAAAATCTAACTACTACATTAAAGATATGTTAGATGGCATGAAGACAATTGCTACAGGAATCCAAACAGGAGGACTGTAAAAGTTGGATGTGAGAGCTGCACCAGTTCGAGCATTGACAACAGCGAGCCTTACTATAGAATAGCTTTGGCATCAGAGATTCGACCACATCAACTACAATGATTTGCTAATACTATGAAAGAAAGAAATGATAAGAGATCTTCCTATGCTAAAACAAGTACATAATGATTGTGATGCCTGTACTTTAGGGAAAATGCATAGAGAAGAATTCCCTGTTAGAGTAGAAAAGAAATAGAGGGATATACTGGAGTTAGTGCACATAGACCTTTGTGGTCCCATGTAGAAAAAATATTCAGGAGGTGCACTCTATTTCCTACTGTTTATTGATGATTGTACGAAGTTTTCTTGGGTGTTTTTCTTAAGAAAGAAAATGCATACATTCGAATACTTTAAGTTGTTTAAAAATATGATTGAAAGACAAACAGGGAAATAGATAAAAATTCTCCGCTCTGATCAAGGGGTAGAATATAGGAAGGATGAACTCATCAGCTATTGTGAAGATCATGGAATTTTGCAGAAGTTTACAGTACCCCATACTCCATAAGAGAATAGAGTAACAGAAAGAAAGAACAGAACATTGGTGGAATGTGCCAAAAGTATGCTTAAAAGTAAGAATCTTTCAAATGGTTTTTTGGCTGAAGTAGTGAATACTGCAATTTATTTAAAAAATAGGAGTCCTACAAGAAGTCTTGAGTCTAAAACTCCTTTTGAGGCACTATATGGATATAAGCCTGTAGTAAAACACTTAGGAATATTTGGTTCTAAAGCATTTACCCACATTCCAAAGGAATATAGAAGAAAATTAGACTCGAAAACCATTAGATGTACTTTTATAGGGTATTGTTCATCATATAAAGCATACATATTATTTAATCCCTCTACTTATAGGATTTTTGTTAGTAGAGATGTTAAATTCCATGAGCAGGAATGAAGAACCTGATGATCACTATGAGGGATGGGACATTACATACTTTGAGGAAGAAGAAACAGAGAACAATCATGGTCAACAACAGACAAAGGCAGGGGATGAAAAACAACAACAACAACAACAACAATAGCAGCAGCAGGAAGAAATAAGGTTTGAAACCACTACCCCACCACTCAAGAGATCAGGTAGGAAAGCTCAAATGCCTGCAAGATATAGGGAAAATGCTTTTATAACTAGTATGATTAATGTGGTTGAACAATCTAGTTATAAAGAAGAAAATGAATGTAATAGAAAACAACCATGGAACAGGAATATGATTCAATAATTAGAAATAATACTGGGGAATTTGTTGAACTTCCTAGAGGAAAATAGACCATAGGTTGTAAATGGTTATATAAACCGAAAATTAATGCAGATGGAACTATAGAAAAATTGAAAGTTAGGTTGGTTGCAAAGGCGTACTCACAAAAAGAAGGGATAGACTATGAAGAAACCTTTGCCCCTGTAGCTAAATTGAACACTATCAGAATTTTAATTGCTTTAGCTACTAAGAAACATTGGATGATGCACCAACTAGATGTAAAGTCTACATTTTTTAATGGAGAACTAAAAGAAGAGGTTTATCTAGAGAAACCAGAAGGGTTTGTCCAGAAAGTAAAAGAACATTTAATATGTAGATTGACCCTTTTTTATCAGATAACACACAATAACATTGTGATCCCCTTTCAAGTGAGATTCACAAAATCCTTTATCTCTCTGTAGATTTACTGCTACAGATCCATCTTCATTCCCATCACACCATCAACATTGTGATCCACTTTCAAGTGAGATTCACAAAATCCTTCATCTCTTTGTAGATTCACTGCTACAAATCCATCTTCATTCTCATCTTCAAGCACTGCTACAATAGGCTGAACAACAATATTATCTTCAGCTAGACTTCCCAGTTCCTCGGCTTCAGCCTGAACTTCTCTAAACATGGCAACAATCTTGGCCTTTTCTTTTCGATTCATTTTCTTAATCTGCTTCAATTGTGCTTTGTGACCCATGATGGTTTCCTTTCCTCTATCTTATAGCTGCTTTCGTGATTGCATGAATATATCTTCCATATCAGCCCCGAAAAAAAATATGATGTTTAATATGCACCCCCATAAGGGACAATCTTCATAAACAGTGTCATGCTTGACAAAACACCAAAATATTTTGAAAACTAATACATTTTTATAAAGCCAAAACTTTCTTCAAATACACCATTTAATAAACCTTTTCTTTTTCCAAAACCTTTAATCCAAAGCTCAAATGATAATTGACTTAAACACTAAGAAGCATTTCAAATAAGTATTTTTCAAATCTTTTGAAGCTTGCCCACATACTTCAACTTCCTTAAACTTCATGCAAGTGCTTTCTTTTTAAAACAAAACAATTTTGAAAAACTTTTATCGAAGGACCAAATATGTCTACCAATAAGTATATGTGTGTCGTGGGCTTTAACCTCACATAAAAACCTTTTGTTTAAATCCCTTTTTGATTTATGACTTTATGGTTAAACATATCCCTTTCAAATACATAAATCATTATAAAAAAACTTGCCATGCAATTAAAATCTTTAAACTATTTAACTTTGTCCACTAATAAACTTACACAATTTTTAACTTTGGGTTGCTATTTGCTGCCTTGGATTTCTCGTGCTCCCTTGAAAAGACTATGAAGAAACCTCTTCTTCTTTTTGACATGAGTCTTTGACTCCTCTCTTTCGAAATGAGCCACTTCTCAAACCAGTGGAGCATTGTTCATTGTGACTGCAACTGTTAAATCTCAGGGCAACTTGTCTTGAAAAGATGGAAATCCAGCGAGGGAGATCATTCACCATGCTGATTGGGACTAGTACTACATGGAATTTAAAACTTTCTCTGCACTATTCCACGAATAGACTACAACTCGCCACACTACGATGGCTACTATAACTCATGCTCTCAGATTTTTTTCACGTGTTCAGATGTTTTTCACATGCTTCATGGCTGGTTCTCGGCTTTACATGACACTTCTGCACTCTTGATTGGCCAGCAACACCATCTATGATGTAGCTCACAGCAAACCGACTCCAAACAATAAAGTTTCTTCCATCACGATAGACTCAGAGCAAACTCAGCAACTGAACAGAGACTCAACCTTCTGTAAGTTTAATAACGATTCTATAATGTGGAATAAACACTTAAAAGAATCGAACACTTGAATACCCAATAAATCATACCTCCAACCATTGATGCTACTCACACTCCATAATCAAACTTTTTGCTATGCTTGAGGTAGTCCACTTCCCTTTTGATTTGGGATCCAAATCACAGAAATGTCCCTCCACGCGCAGAGATAAGTTGTCATGAGCACGAACATTAGCCAAGTGAAGAGACAAAGAAGAACAACTTTGCAAACGCTACCCTAGATTTACAAAATTCACCCAAAATCTCTCATCTCTGTGGCACTTCCAAGCTCTTCTCACTCTCTTTTGATGGTGCAAGGCTGAAGGGGATTGAGTGAGTGAGCTTGGGGACCAAACATAAGTATTTATAGCCAAGCTTCCATCAAGATTTTGTTGGCTATGTGTCAAGTGCTTCTCAAAACATGGTAGAGAACCACAGAGGGAGTAATGGACCATTGCAGGAGCCCCCAACAAGAAATTAATTAACTGCAGATGGTTTCCATAATTGAAGGAGTTGGTGGCAGACCGTTTCCAAACCATCGGCGATTAAATAGTCAGTTGGTTTCTAAATTATTGGCACTGTTATGAGAGCTAACAGTCGTTATGGGAGCAACATTCTCCCACTTGGTCCATACTTCCAATCTTAATGTCTCATATTAAAACCCATTGATAATCTATATTAAGTAATAGATACATGAATCATGGCGATAAGTCCTCTAATGATGATTATTATCTTCCATGTATTACTATGTATTTATTGCTATTATAATTTATGTGGCAACAATTTCTTAATGGATAAACCTTATGTTTATTCCTGGTCCTACACAGATGAATTCTCTCAAATCAAATTAAGGTGCACATAAATATGAGGAAAACATCACAATAATTAAGAATTTCATTAAAATAAAATTGTCCATACAATGAGAAACTACATAATGGAACCAAGTCCCATATTCATTACATGATCCTTGAATTTGAATGGTGGCATGCCCTTAGTCAAAGGATCAGCGATCATCAACTCCATGCTAACGTGCTCAATGACCACTTTCTTTTCTTTAACATGTTCCCTTATAGCTAAATACTTAATGTCCATGTGTTTATTTCGACTACCACATTTGTTGTTTTTAGCCATAAAAGCAGCAGCTGAATTGTCACAATACATTCTCAATGGCTTAGAGATAGAATCCATAATCCTAAGCCCAGAAATGAAACTCTTAAGCCATGCACCATGTAAAGTAGCCTCAAAACAGGAGATGAACTCGGCTTCCATAGTGGAAGTGGCATTCAAGGTCTGCTTGGCACTCCTCCATGATACAACTCCACCGGCCATCATAAAATTGTATCCTAATGTTGATTTGCATGAATCAACACATCGAGCAAAGTTAGAATCTGAGTAGCCAATCACTTCCAAATTTTTCGTTCGTCTATACATAAGCATGTAGTCTTTGGTTCCTTGAAGGTACATCATTACTTTCTTTGCAGCTCTTCAGTTGTCTAAACCTGGACCACTCTGATATCATCCCAACATTCCCACAAAAAATGCAATGTTAGGTCTTGTGCTGACCTGAGCATACATTAGGCTTCTGACAGTAGAAGGATATGGAATGTTATTCATTTTTTTTCCTTTCAAAGTCGTTCTTCAAGCATTGGTTCAAATTGAATCTATCACCCTTCACAATGGGATCTACACTTGGTGAACAATCCTTCATTCGAAATCTCTCTAAAATTTTATTAATGTAGGTTTCATGAGACAGACCCAAGATGCCTCGAAATCTATCTCTATGGATCTTAATGCCAATGACACAAGATGCCTCACCCATATCCTGCATATCAAAATTTTTAGAGAGGAATTGTTTCGCCTCATGTAGCAAACACTTGTCATTGATTGCTAGCAAAATGTCATCCACATATAAAACAAGAAAACAGATTTTACTCCCACTGGCTTTTAGGTATATACATTGATCCACAATGTTTTCTACAAAACGGAATGAAGAAATTACATTATGGAATTTCAAATACCATTGGTGGGATGCTTGTTTTAAACCGTATAAGGATTTCTTGAGCTTGCAAACCAATTTCTCATCATCACTAGAGGGGAATCCTTCAGGTTGTTTCATGTAAACCTCCTCCTCTAGACCTCCATTGAGAAATGTTGTTTTCACATCCATTTGTTGCAACTCCAAGTCAAAATAGGCTACTAATTCCATAATAATGCACAAGGAATCTTTCTTAGATACAGGAGCGAAAGTATTTGTGTAATTGATTCCTTCTTTCTAAGTGAATACCTTAGCAACAAGTCTTGCAATGTATCTCTCAATGTTGCCCAACGAGTCTTTGTTTGTCTTAAATACCCATTTACATCCAATGGCTTTTGCACCATTAGAAAACTCAACAAGATCCCAGACTTCGTTACTCTTTATAGAATTCATCTCTTCTTTCATGGCATCATACCATAATTCTGATTCTTTGCAACTCATGGCTTGTGAAAAGTACTCGTGATCATTTTCAGCTCTAATGTTGTAGACAGATTCTTGCTGATACACAACATAATCATTAGGAATTGCTAATCTCTTTGGTCTAGTAAATCTTCTTAATGTCGTACCATCATATTCTTGAGAAGTATGTGGTTCAACTCGTTGTTCAAAAGTTCTTGGCAACTCTTGAAATACCTGATCTACTAGAATGTGGTCAGCAGCTTGTGGAACCTCAACAATTGGTTGTTCAACACCAGTTTGTACTTGAAGGGTGCTGTGAACAATAACTAATCTATCACTTGAGGTGGAAGTTTTAGATTGTGAATGATCCTTCTCAGAAACTATGTTCCTAGTTTGATCGCTCCCGCTGATCAAGTCATTTTCAAGAAACTTTGCATTTCTTGATTCCACAATCGTAGTGTTGTAAGATGGACAAAAAAATCTATAACCTTTAGACCTTTCAACATATCCAACAAAATACCCACTAATGGTCCTTGGGTGCAGCGTCTTCTCTTGTGGATAATATATTCTCACTTCAGACGGGCATCCCCAAACATGCATATGTCGCAAGCTCCATTTCCAACCTTTCCATAATTCAAATGGCATTTTAGGAACAGCCTTGGTTGGAACTTGCTTTAATATATACAGTGTCGTCTTAAGTGTTTCATTCCATAAGGGTTTAGGAAGATTGGAGTTGCTAAGAATACTCCGCACCATGTCCAATAATGTTCAGTTTCTTCTTTCTGCTACACCATTCTGGTGGGGTGAACTAGGCATGGTGTATTGGGCAAAAATCCCATGCTTTTGAAGAAATTTTGCAAATGGCCCAGGTGCTTGTCCATCTTCTGTGTATCTACCAAAATATTATCCACCTCTATCTGATCTCACGATCTTAATTTGCTTGCTGCATTGTTTCTCTACTTAAGCCTTAAAGATCTTAAAGGCATCAAATGCTTTGTTCTTTTTATGAAGCATGTAGAGATACATATATCGTGAGTAATCATCTATAAAATAGATGAAGTATCTCTAACCATGTGAGTCCATGTCTGGACTAGATATATCAGTATGTATGATCTCTAATATGTCCAAACGCCTATTGGAACCTTTCTTTGACTTGTTGGTCTGCTTTTCCTTTATGTAGTCCACACAAGTCTCAAAACCAGTAAAATCCAGAGTATTAAGTATCCCTTCATTTACTAATCTTTTAATTCTTTCTATGGAGATATGATCTAATCTCCAGTGCCGTAATTTAGAGGAATATTAATTAATAACACATCTTTTAGTGCCAGTGTGAACATGCATTGAATCATAAGTGACATTGTTTTCTAAATTAATGTAGTAAATACCATTAGACCAAATACCATTCCCAACACAATCAGATTTATGAAATAAACTGAAGGATGTTTCTGAAAAGTTAAAGGAATATCCAAAAGGTACAATCCTTGAAACTGAAATCAAGTTTCTAGAAAAACTTGGAACATAAAAGGTCTTTTCTAATTCTAAAACAAAGCCACTACTTAAAGTTAAATAGCATGTTCCTATAGCTTCCACATGCGAACCCATCTTGTTTCCTGATAAGATGGTTTGCTGACTTCCCACTAGCTTCCTTAGGTTTTGCAAACCCTGCAAGGAATTTGAAATGTGAATTGTTGATCCAGAATCAATACACCAGGTGTTAATATTGATATTAACCATATTAGATTCATAACAAACAAACGAGATTGGATTACCTTTGTCCGCACGCCATTTCTGAAATTTGGCACTTTCCTTCTTCATGTGTCCCTTATTTTTACAGAAGAAACACTTGGAATCCTTCTTGATATCAGCTTGGGTAGGTACTTTACCTTTCCCTTTATGATTGGCTTGAGATTTTTCCTTTCCTCGCGTTGCCAGCATTACACTTTCTCCCAGTTCCATCACGAGTCTCCCTTCCTCTTGAACACACATGGTCATGAGTTCATTAATTGACCATTTATCCTTATGTGTGTTGTATGAGATTTTGAAGGGTCCGTATTGGTGTGGAAGAGTGTTTAGGATGTAGTGCACCAGGAAAGACTCCAAAATTTCAGCCTCAAGTTTCTTCAATTGAGCCACAGTGTCCCTCATTTGCCTGATGTACTCGCGTACACCTTTCACACTAGTGAGCCTTAGGGATGAGAACTTCCTGATTAGGGTGCTTGCTAGTGCCTTGTCTGAAGTGAAGAATTTATCATCAATGGCTTTTAGCATGTCTCAGACCTTTTCATGCTGATCAATGAAACCATGAATACCAGCTGAAATTTTAGTCTTAATGAACATCATTCTTAGGCGATTAGATCGCTCCCATCGTTCATAAAGCGTGATGTCTACTACAGTGTTGGTATTAATTAGTGCCAGTGGTTCATATTTCCTAATAGCATAGTCTATGTCCATCCACCCCAAATGAAGGAGAACTGTCTCCTTCCAGACCTTAAAGTTATCTCCCTTAAGTTCAAGGATATCACAATGAATATCAGAGAAATTTGTAGGTTGTACAGCTGCATAAAATTAAAGATCACATGATTATGTTAAAATTGAGGCCTAAAAATAAAATTTCATGCTTTGCCAATGTAAATCATGCTTAAAATTGAATCTAATGACTTAAAAATTGTCTGTGGACTAAATTTTCAATTCAAGCATATTCAATCATTCTTTATGATAGAATTTATCAAATTATTCACTTAATTCATAATTCTAAAGGGTATTTTATGATTATAATTTGATATAAATTCTATCTTATATTTGAAATTTATAATAAAACTATTAATTCATAATTCTGGTGGGTAAGTTATGAATAATTTGATATTTTATCCTAATTAATTATATAAATACAATAAAAAAATTTGTGGGATAAAATTTATCATATTTAGTATAATTAATTACAATTAATGTCTAAATATTATTTATGTGATCCTAATCAAAATATAGCATTATTTAATTAGAGATATTGTGGTTATTCTCTAATCAATTAAAAATTATATGGATCACTCAGACATTATTTCTTTTATGCATAAAATTATCTTGATATGTGAATAATTCTAAATTGCATAAATAAAACTATAATATTCATGCATAACATTCAGCGATGGGTCTCGTATACTCATCCAAAATAGCATGTATTTAGAGCAGAAATATTCAATTCACAAAAATTAGATATGAGCATAATTATAAATTTGCACAACAATTATACAGATTGCATATAATTAAACCAAATAAATGCCTTAATTCAGAAAATTCTCAAATATGGCATTGACCCAGACAGAGCATGTCTATAAACACCAAAGCAGAGATAAAATTAAGGCTTCAATACCAAATGTAAGTTTAATAATGGTTCTATAATGTGGAATAAACACTTAAAAGAATTGAAAACTTGAATACCCAATAAACCATACCTCGAGCCATTGATGCTACTCACACTCCGATATCAGACATTTTGCTATGCTTGAGGCAGTCCACTTCCCTTTTGATTTGGGATCCAAATCACAGAAATTTCCCTCCACGCAAAAAGATAAGTTGTCCCGAGTGCGAACTTCAGCCAAGGGGAGAGATAGAGACGAACAACTTCGCAAACGTTGCCCTAGATTTACAAAATTCACCTAAAATCTCTCATCCGTGTGGCACTTCCAAGCTCTACTCACTCTCATTTGATGGTGTAAGGCCGAAGGGGATTGAGTGAGTGAGCTTGGGGACCAAACAAAAGTATTTATAGCCAAGCTTCCATCAAGCTTCTGTTGGTTATTTGTCAAGTGTTCCATAGAACATGGTAGAGAAATGCAGAGGGAGTAATGGACAACTCCAGGAGCTCCCAACAAGAAATTAATTAACTGCAAATGGTTTCTGTAATTGAAGGAATCGGTGGCAGACCATTTCCAAACCATCGACGTCTGAATGGTCAGTTGGTTTCTAAATTATCGGCACTGTTATGGGAGCTGACAGTCGTTATGGGAGAAACACCTTCATGATTCTCCACGTTCAATTCCAAAACTGGATCTTGCTAGTCTGGCTCTGATACCAATTGACAGATTAGGCAGAGCATAGAGTAACTGGGTCTGATACCAATTGAAAGAACTAGACACAAGGCAGCGATGACTTCAATTACTTCTAGCTCCGATATTTCCAATAGGCTCATCAGAAATTTTATGGGGTTTTCTTGTATAGTAAGGGGCCTGGGCTCTGGTCAAAATGAAATTAGAACTCATTGTGATATGCTACTATGTGTGATGTTTATAGTGAAGATAATATTGAAGAGCAAACTAGTTTTACAAGATCCCTTCTTAGTCCTGCGTTTTTATCTATGAATTTCTCATAGTCATTCACCACAATCTTTGTTTGGGTAAGTAAACAATCTATAGCCCTCTATGCGAGGTGAAATCCTAAAATTTTCTTGTAATAAAAATTATTAGAGGTTTTCAATAAATTGCTCGCAATCAAATTTTCAAGGTAATCGAATACATCCTACTTTATGTGATATTTACAGTCGAATCAAACCTATAAATTAACTACTTTATGTGGCCTATAAATTACCTAGAGCATGAAACCCATGCGAGAACTAATAATAATAAAATTTCCTTGTCTTTTACATCAAATACAAAAGTCAAGATTACAAAGGATAATATGAAGACAAAACTTAGTTACATTTTCCAATACTCTTCTTTAACAAGGGAGGTATTCATAATACACAGTACATATAAGATACGTGGACATTCTCATACTGAAAATTCTCATAAGAAGAGTAGTCTCATAAACTATCTTATCAAATTATATGGGTGCATCTCATTATATCAACTAACATTGTCATATAGCAAGGCCTTGAATAACAACTTTATCTCTCCACTAGATTAGAGTAGAATATTTACAATCGGATCAAAATTGTCGGACGTTAGTTCGCTATATCCAAAATTTGTATTGAAGGTAATTGTGAATCTGGCCATAAAATTTTTGTGTAATAGTTTAAAATATTTTTAAAAGTAAATTATTATTTTATTACCGTGGGTCGCCTTGGCTGTGGAACTGAAATTGACCGTATGAAAATATGATGGAAGACCATATCACCAGTAGATTAAGAATATCGAATGAATAGTTGGTGTACTTAACCTAGAACAGTATTAAATATGATTAGTGTATACAAACGGACATCATCGAAATTTACAAAGTGAACTGAAACTTGAGTAAACCCAGAGAACAAAAGCATTAAACAGTCTACAAAGGGACAAAGTTCTGAACTCTTTGCTATTTTTTCGGATTATTTTAAATTCACATGGGACAAAGCTCTTGAACTTGTTTTTTCGATTTTAAGTTTAGAACGGGCTTTGTCTAGAGG
Source organism: Pinus tabuliformis (assembly GCA_031772625.1). NCBI lineage: Eukaryota > Viridiplantae > Streptophyta > Pinopsida > Pinales > Pinaceae > Pinus > Pinus tabuliformis. The sequence continues at coordinate 979,821,393 of CM062809.1, forward strand.
ACCATGTCACTAGCCGATTAAGAAAATCTAGCTGAGTACAACCTATGACAAAGCTTATTGCTAAAAAACCTTTGACCTAAAAACTGATGGTAAAAAATTGACTGCAGTGATTTCCCATCTTTTGTGCATTAACATCTTTGAGTTTAGCTGCTCATTATTAAAAAATTCCCAATTTTGGAACCAGAGAATCCTGCCCTAAACAAATTTGAATTCTTCAAACCAAAGAATCTTATACAAAATAAATCTTGATTCTCTATCCAGAGAATCCCACGCTAAACAGTATTGCACTAATTTGCTAAGTTTTACGATTAGGTACTCATTAGACTCATTTTTACGCTTAGCTCCTCGAAAATTGATTTCCTAAATTTTATAACCCCAAGCTTTTAAGCAAAATATTAAACCCCACTTTTCTAACCCCTAAAAAAATGTAAAACATTACTGATGCATTAGCATCATGTTTAAGCAATCATTGTTTCAAAATATGAGAGATGTCGACATGTAATGATAATAAAATCCTTTTTAAATATTATTTATTTTAATTTAAAATCTATTTATTATTTTAAATAATTATGAAATTCAAATTTAATTTAGTATAATAATTTATTAATTTAATTATATATATGAATGAAAAATATAGAAGAATCAAAATCACAAAAAAATATTAATCAATACCCAAAATCCTCTAACATATATAGGGACATAATGTTTATAGAAATTTCTCTTACCCAACAATTGACCTTTTGTGAAAAGGTAATTGAAATCATCACAGAGTATCTTTTTCCATATTATTTTATGGAACCACATTCTATATGAAATGGTGAATCAAATTCTAAGATGCTCATTTAACATAGGTACGTACGTTGAGGATAGGCACATTGATGAAGAGATAACATATGAACAAAATTATGTTGTTTTCTTATCAAAGTGGGTTTATTATTCCCTTGAGTTTATACTATCAATCATGGTCAACCATAGTCAACCATCGGTGAATTTCGCATCGTGGAAATGATTGCCTCAATATGAAAAGCAACCATGGTTAACCATGGCCCAATGTCACATGGTGACAAACATTGTCTCAATATGAGAATCAATCATGGTTAACCATGGTCCAACATTGCATTGTGACAAGGATTATCTCAATATAGAAGTCCACCATAGTCAACCATGGCCAACCATGTTTATTTTAAGGTTTCTAATATTTATTTTAGTGTTTATATACCATTGGTTTATAAATCTGTATTCCTTGGGTTTATAATATCAATGCCTTGGGTTTATTAATCTAAGGGTTCATATTCCTAGGGTTTAATATTACTCCCTTAGGATTTTAATCCCTTGGATTTTTAGTATTAATCCCTACTGTTTATAATTCACTTGGGCTTATAATATTGATCATGGTTAACCATGGTCAACCATGTTTTATAAATTCAATCCTGGCCAACCATGGTTAATCATGGTGAGCCATGCTCCTACATCACATCGTGACAAAGTTTGTCTCAATAAAATCAATCATTGTCTTGACCATGGTCTAATGTCGCACTATGACAAAGATTCTTTCAATATGATAATCATGGTTAACCATGATCAACCATGGTCAATCATGGTAAACCTTGGTAAACCATGTTCAACCATATTTTATAAAATCAAACATGGTCATCCATGGTTAATCATAGTAAAACATCGCATAGTGACAATGATTGTCTTTATATGAAAATCATCCACAATTAAGCATGGTCAACCATGGTCCAACGTCGCATTGTGATAAGGATTGTCTAAATATGAAAATATATCATGGTCAACCATGTTTTTTTTAGTGTTTAGAATATTTATCTTAGGATTTTCATACATTCAATTTATACTATTAGTCCCTTGGGTTAAATATTATTCTATTCGATTCATAATCCCTTGGGGTCTTAGTATTAATCCCTTGGGTTTATTATTCCATTTGGTTTATTATTCCCTTGGGTTTATAATATTAATCATGGTCAACCATGGTCAATCATAGCCAAAAATCGTTAACCATGGCCGTATGTCACATTTGACAATGATTGTCTTGATATAAAAATCAACCATGGTTAACCATGGTCCAACGTTGCATTATGACAAGATTGTCTCCTAATGAAAATCAATATTAAATAAACCATTGTTTCAAACATCAAATTGTGAAAAAGATTGTCTTGATATAAAACAACCACAGTTAAGCATGGTCAACCATGGTCCAATGTCGCATTGTCACAAGGATTTTCTCAATATGGAAATCAACAATGTTTATTTTAGTGTTTATAATATTTAATTAAGGGTTTATATACCTTGGGTTTATAATATTATTCCCTTGGGTTTAATATTATTCCCTTGTGTTCATAATCCCTTGGGATTTATTATTCCATTGGGTTTATAATATCAATCCCTTGGTATTATTATTCCCTTCAGTTTATATATCAATCATGGTCAACCATGGTCAATCATAGCCCACCACGGTCGAATGTGACATTGCAACAATGATTGTATCAATAAGAATATCAACCATGGTCAACCATTGTCCAATGTCACATTGTGACAAAGGTTGTCTCGATACGAAAATAAAGCATAGTGAAGCATTGTCAACCATGATCCAACGTTGCATTGTGACAAGGATTGTGTCAATATGGAAATCAACCATCGTCAACCATGTTTATTTTAGGATTTATAATAATTATCTTAGGGTTTATATACCTTCGGTTTATAAGTTTTATCCCTTGGGTTTATAATATCCATCCCTTGGGTTTATTAATCTAGGGGTTCATATTTCTAGGGTTTAATATTATTCTGTTAGGTTTATAATCCTTTTTTTTATTACTAATCCCTAGGATTTATTACTCGCTTGGGTTTATAATATCAAGCATGGTCAACCATGTTTTATAACATTAATCATCGTCGACCATGGTCTAACGTCACATTGTGACAAATATTGTCTCAATATGAGAACCAACCACGGTCAATCATGGTCCAATATCACATTATGACAAATATTGTGTCGATTTGAAAATAAATCATGGTCAGGCATGTTCTAATGTCACATTGTGATAGGGATTGTATTAGTATGAAAATCAACCATGGTCAACCATGTTTATTTTACTGTTTTTAATATCTATCTTAGGTTTTATATACCTTGTGTTTATAATATTTGTCCCTTGGATTTAATATTATTCAACCATGGATAACAATGTTTTATAAATTCAGTCATGGTCAACCACAGTTAGTAATGGTGACCCTTGCTCCTACGTACCATTGTGGCAAAGATTTTATCTCAATATGAAAACCAATCATTGCCTCAATAATGGTCCAATGTCAAACTATGACAAAGATTCTTTCAATATGATAATCATGGTCTATCATGGTCAACCTTTGTAAACCATGTTCCACCATGTTTTATAATCAACACAATCATCCATGGTCAACCATGGTCGAACATTGCATTGTAATAAAGATTGTCGTTATATCAAAATCAACCATGGTCAACCATGTTTATTTTAGTGTTTATAATATTTATCTTATGGTTTATATATGTTTGGTTTATACTATTAGTCCCTTGGGTTAAATATTATTCCCTTTGGTTTATAATAGCAATCTCTTGTGTTTATTATTCCCTTGGGTTTATAATATTAGTCATGGTCAACCACGGTCAATCATAGCCAACAATGTCAATCCTGGTCAACCATAGTTGAATGTCACATTGTGATAATAATTGTCTCGATATGAAAATCAACCATGGTCCAACATCGCATTGTGACAATATTGTCCCCTTATGAAAATCAATATTAAATTAATCATTGTTTCAAACGTCACATTGTGACAAAGTTTGCCTTAATATAAAATAAACGACAGTTAAGCACGGCCAACCATGGTCTCAATATGAAAATCAGCCATGGTCAACCATGTTTATTTTAATGTTAATAATATTTATTTTAGGTTTTATATAACTTGGGTTTATAATATTACTCCCTTGGGTTTAATATTATTCCCTTGGGTTCATAATCCCTTGGGATTTTAGTATTAAGCCCTTGGGGTTTATTATTCCCTTAGGTTTATAATATCATTCACTTGGGTTTATAATATCATTCCCTTCAGTTTATATATCAATCATGGTCAACCATGGTTGAATGTTGCATTGTGAAAACAATTGTCTTAATATGAGTATCAACCATGATCAAGCATTGTCCAACGTCACATTGTGACAAAGATTGTCTTGATACGAAAATCAATCATAAACAAGCATTGTCAATCATGGTCCAGCTTTGCATTGTGATAAGGATTGTGTCAATATGGAAATCAACCATGGTCAACCATGTTCAACCATGTTTATTTTAGGGTTTATAATAATTATCTTAGTGTTTATATAGGTTGGATTTATAAGTTTTATGCCTAGGGTTTATTATTCCCTTGGGTTTATAATATTCATCATTTCGATTTATTAATCTAAGGGTTCATATTCCTAGGGTTTAATATTATTCCCTTAGTTTTATAATCCCTTTGGTTTTTAGTATTAATCCCTAGGGTTTATTATTCGCTTGAGTTTATAATATCAGGCATGATAAACCATGGTCTAACATCCCATTGTGACAAATATTGTCTCAATATGAGAATCCACCGTTGTCAATCATGGTCCAATGTCACATTGTGACAAAGGTTATGTCGATTTGAAAATAAATCATGGTCATGCATGGTCAAGCATTATCTAATGTCACATTGTGACATGGATTGTATCAGTATGAAAAGAAACCATGGTTAACAGTGTTTATTTTAGTGTTTTTAATATTTATGTTAGGGTTTATATACCTTTGGTTTATAATATTAGTCCCTTGGGTTTAATATTATTCAACCATGTTTTATAAATTCAATCGTGGTTAAGCATGGTTAATAATGATGACCCATGCTCCTAATACTCACATGCGCAATAGCCCAGCCCAAGCCTGCACTGACCTTGATGTTGTTTCCCCTACAGATCCATCCTTCAACAGCCTCCTACTACTGAGACCAGACCATGCAACCCTCTAATGAGGGAGATCCTCACTCTTCCACGTAGCTAGGTAATGAAGAAAACACAGAAGCCTTCACATCTCTAATTGCAGAGAATGGAGATCCAAGGACCAAGCCATTAGTTAATAAATTTGTAAAGAAACCTAAAAGTATCCCAGAGATTTCTCTCCCTCCAGCACTTACAAGAAGAGCAACCATCTCTCCGGCAGAATGTGGACTTGTTGAATAGTACACAAAGTTATGGCCTTCACCCAAATTAGTGCAAAAATGGGTGGAAAGAAACTAGAATGCAACCACAATGGGGAAGATAGAAATACAATTCTATGGAAGGGGATACTACACCTTTATTTTTGAAACAAAGGAGGATAAAGATCTGATATTTAGAAATGGACCTTACTCAATGAACTCTAGAGGTTTATACCTAAACAGGTGGGCGCCAGACTTTGATTCAGAGATGGATGTCCCAAACATAGTGTCTGTGTGGGTCAGGTTCCCACATCTTCCTCTTCACTATTGAGGAGATGAATCTGTAAAGGCTATAGGAAATGCGGTGGCCAAATATATTGACAGATGTGAGCCAGAAGACAACATGCACCCATGCACAAGAATATGTGTGGAATTTGATCTCGGAAAAGGCTTCCCAGCGGGCATTAGAGATCAAGGTTGACCAGTAGACACACATTCAGTAGCTGGACTATGAGCAAGTACCATTTAAATGTAAGTTATGTCATGAGTATGGTCATTTTCCAAACAGGTGTCTTAAAAAATTAGAGCATGAAAACGTAGAAGAGCAAGAACCTACATGGGAACAAGTGGAAAGGAAAAAACCTACCAATAAGCAGACAACATCAAATATGTATCAGTCCCAAGAAGCAAATGAAACAACATCTCAGCCTCCAGCGAAGGTTACTCCTCTTGATCACACAACTTTGAATCATTTTGAGGTATTAGAAGACTCGTTTGATCCACCCTCTCCCAAATCCCCTCCCTCAAACCTTATCTATTTAGCTATGATATCTACCCCCAACCATATATCCTCCCCACCTCCTCCCTCAGTGGACCACATTCTAACTAGAAACAAAGCCAAAGAAATCCCCCAAGCCTTGGATCAATAAAAAAAGTGGGAAGGAAATCCAATAAAGAAATCAGAGATAAGGTAGCAGCTAAAGAAATGGCCCTAGGAACGCAACAACCAATGGATTCATTCCTTGGGAAAGAAACAGGAAGTCATGAAAAAACTCAGCAAAAAGGAAAGGGGGGACCACACCAACACAACAGTAAATAATGATAGTGGTCTCTTAGAATTGTCACGGCCTTGGCACCTCCTTTAAAGTCAATGTAGCTATAGACATTTTAGGCAAGGAACAACTAGACATGTATATGATCCAAGAGACCAAACTAAACAATTAAGAAAAACAAAAAATGGTTCAAAAACTAAAAAATTATTAAGAAGTAGCGTTAGAAGCCACAGGAGCATCAGGAGGAATCAACACCATTTGGGATAAAAGAAAATGGGAATTAATGGCCCAAAAAATTAGCAGACACTGGATTCGAACAAAGTTGATGAATCTCAATACAAAAGAACAATATAGCATTATAAATGTGTATTCTCCAAATCACTATAGAAAGAAAGAACAATGCTGGAAATCAGTTAAAGAAGAAATAGAAAAGAGACAAAGTGGGCACTTAATCTTGGGAGGAGACTTAAATTTGATAAGGAATATAGAAGAAAAATTTGGCGGAATCTTCCACAATGATCTGTTAAGAGAAGCTCTTGAATGAATAATAGAAGAACACAAATTAATAAACATTCCACCAGGCAATGGAAAATACACTTGGAACAACAAAAGAATTGGGAAAAACAACATAAAAGAAAGGTTGGATAGAATTCTTATTCATGAAAGCATAGCAACTGCTTACACTCTTGTGAAAGGTAAATTTGTTCACAACTCAGCTTTAGATCACAAGCCAATGGTGCTAACCTTCGGAAAGTTGGAAAATCAAGGACCCCTTCCCTTCAGATATAATTAAATTTGGGACAGCCATGAATATTTTGACAAACAAATAAAGGACAGCTAGAAACAAAGTGTCATAGGATCTCCCTAATATGTTTGAGAAACAAAGCCAAAGAACCTGAGGATGCACTTAAAAGATTGGGCAAGAGAAAATGATCTTCGGGACAAAGCTAGGAAAATCGAATTAATAAAAAAAATGGATAACCTTTGCAAGGAAGAAGAAAACAAGGAAGAAAGTAAGCAAGATCATATATAAGAAAAGGAAATATATCTGGAAATAAATAAGCAAGATAGGCAAGAAGAAGAGGAAAGCAGACTGAAATCAAGATGCCTTTGGCTAAAATTCGGAGACAAAAATGCAACCTTCATTCATAATACAATGAAAATAAGGAGGTCAAAAAATCAGATTGAACAAATTCAAGTAAATGGTCAAGAAATAAAAGGAGAAGTAGTAAAAAATGCAAGTCATAAACACTTTAAAGCACTCCTCTCAACAAGTGACCAGCAGGCAGCTAATGAAGAAATTCTGTAGCATATAAAAAAAAAATAAGTGACCAGCAAAACAGGGAATTAGACAAAGAAATTACTGAGGAAGTAATCAGAGAAGATGTGTGGAATATCCACCCTGACAAGGCACTAGGTCCAGATGGGTTTACAATGGCCTTTTATAGACAACATTGGAAAATTATCAAAAAAGACCTAATGAGAATGCTCAAAAATTCTTTCCAAGAAAAAAATATTGGAGGAAATGCAAAATTTTCCTGCCTAGCCCTCATTCCCAAAGAACCCAATCCCACAACTTTTAATAGATATAGGCTAATCTCCCTTTGCAACTCGTCTTATAAGATACTTACCAAAATCCTAGCAAACAGAATGAAAACATTACTTCCAGAAATAATTTTAGAAAACCAAGGAGGATATGTCCCCAAGAGGCAATTCACAGACAATGTGATAATTGTACAGGAGGCTATCCACAGCAGTATCCAAAGAAAGGAGATAGGAATGATTATTAAGTTAGATATGGCTAATGCTTTTGATAGAGTTAACCATAACTTTCTTGCAGTAGCTCTCAAAAGGTTTGGCTTTTCAACAAATTTCATAGAGATTATCCAGGCATGTATATCAAATCCTTGGATAACTCCTTTAATCAATGGTCAACCCAGTAAATTTTTCCAAAGCACACAAGGGCTGAGGCAAGGCTGTCCGCTTTCTCCATTCTTGTACATCATCATGTCTGAAACGGTGAGTGTTATGCTGGAAAATCAGAGAAGAGAGAAAAAAATAATAGGGATCCAAATATCAAGAGGAGTCAAAGATATAAACCACTCTCTCTTTGCAGATGATACCCTTCTCATATGCGGGGCATCTTGCATCATAGCAAAACGATTCAAAAAAGTCTTAGATGAATTTCTCCTAGCCTCAGGGGGAATTTTAAAGAACTCCAAATGCAGAATTTATTGTTGGAATACCCCAACAAAAACAATGCAGCATATCTCACAAATACTGGAAATACCTCCACAAATAAATTGGAGCCACTTCACTTATCTTGGGCTACCCTTAGCAAAGGAAGTAGTAAAATGAGAAGTCTGGAATAGGCAACTGGAGAGAATGAGGGAAAATATTCAGAATTGGGGAGTGATTTGGCTCAACCTGGTAGGAAGAGTGACACTGATTAAACCACTTCTCTTAGCCTTGCTTATATATCAATATGAAATCATTATGGCTCTGGAGAGTGCCCACAAGAAAATGGAACAGATAATTAGAAGCTTCCTCTGGAAAGGAGGAAAAAAAGATAATAAAAAATTCAGCCTTGTTAAATGGGAGCAAGTTACTCTTCCCTATGAAAAAGGAGGTATAGCAATATGCCTGCTAGGACTAATGAACATTGAACTAGGGAAAAAAATTATCTGGAGAATGATAAATAGGAATGGTCACTGGTGGGAAAAAGTACTAACAATGAAATACCTAAACTGTCATAAAACAAAGTTGCTAACTAATACTATACCAGACAGGCCATGCACCTAAATATGGAAAATGGTTAAAAGGATAATTTCTCTTATTAGAGATCGAATATCCAAAAATCCAAGGTATGGAAAAACAATTTCTATCTAGGAGGATAGAAAAATGGGGGAAAACCCCTTAAATTAGCAACAAAATTTAAGGGGACTTCAAAGATGGATGGAAGAGCAAAGTTTTCATACTCTTTATTCTATTTCGGATTGGGATCGGAATAACTGGGTAAGATGGAAAAAGTTGGCTACACCACCAATACTAAAAAGTCAATGGGAAATTTTAAAAGTCCGTATGGCAGGGGCCACGCCAATCAACATAGAAGAGAAGGATGACATTGTTTGGGACCCAAATGGAGGGGATTACATAGTGAAATCGGGGTACAACCTCCTCCAAAAACTTCACAATCAAAATGATTGGAGTCTTTGGAAGGCAGCTTGGAATTCAAAGAGTCTGCCCTAAATTAAACTCTTCACCTAGACCCTTCTCAAAGGTAAAATTCTTACCTCTGAAATTAAAAAAAAAAAAGGAATACAAGGGCCCTCAAAAGGTGTCATGTGTCAAAATGAGGAAGAAACAATCCAAAACCTCTTCCTTAGTTGTATGGTGGGGAGAGAGTGCTGGAAACAAGTAACAAGTCCTTTGGAAATAAACATAAATCCAACAATTTAGTTAACAAATCTTCATAAACACTGGGATAAAAGCTACCCATATACAAAGAAAAAAAAAGGAAACAATAATTAATGGAAATGTCTCCCTTCAATCCTGTGTTGGCAAATTTGCTTAGCCTGAAACAAATGCGTTTTCAAAGAACAAAAGCCAAATCTAGGTAAGATCCTAGCAAAAACTTGGAGCCAAGTTAAAGATTATAAGTACAAATGGAATCTCAAAAATGGACCAGAACAATTTACAACAAGAAGAGAAAGACTGGTACAGTAAAACAATGTTAGAAAACAAAGCAAAAGCAGTAGCTATAGCAAAAAATAAAGAATTTCACACAAAAAAGAATTGGAAATTAAGGTAGGAGGAAAACGAATTTGTAGAATGGATAAAAGAACAAAAAAGACACATTCTCTTTTTTGACTAAGCTACAAAAAATAACCCAGGTAAATTAGGGGCAAGAGGAGTTATTCCAGATCCAAATGGAAAAAGGATAATAACTTATGAATGGAGCCTTGGAGAAATTGCAAACAACAGGGCTGAAGCACACAACCTTCTCCTAGGCACAAGGCTTGTAAACAAAATTGCAATCAAGGACCCTATAATAATAGGAGAGTCGGCTATCATAATAGCCGCATTGGTTGCCAAAAGGGACTTCAAAATCATAGCCATAAACAAAATCTATCAAAGGATCAAAAAAAGTTTTGAAAATCTAGGGAAAATAACCATAAAGCATGTCTGGAAAAACCAAAATAAGGACGTTGATAGCCATGCCAACAAAGCAATTGACAGACCAGTTGGGGTTGTAAGAGAGAATAATGAAGTTTATGAAGAAAGTATACCATGACCCCCTCACCTAGTATGAGGATCAAGAAAGAAGATATAAATCTAGAGAACATCACAAGAAATTTAACAGGGGAAAAAAATAAAAAAAGAGAATCAAAACATCAACTCAAGATGGAGATAACATGAAGGAAACAGAGGATTTATGTTAGCAGAGGTTCTCAACTATAATCAGCCTTTCTCAGTGCACACGACACGTATAGTCCCAAAAAGCTACACTATATGATGAAACAAGTTTTCATTTGTCCTCCTCTCCTGGGCGAAGACGGCATTAGTCATGTCAACCATGAATCCCTGGACCATAACAGTAATGAAAGTAATAGTCAGGTCTCTACTTTCACTTGCACAAGCTCCTAGGAAACTCGAGACAGTATGGCTTTCAACAACAACAAGTCTCTCCTCAACAAATAACAATACATTAGGAACAAAAACCACAAAACATTAAAGAATTTCCGCAAAGATAGAGTGAGGAGACAGATGAAGAATCATCGCACAAGAACCGTTGGATCTGGAGATCAACGGATGAGGAATGACATCAAAGTATTAGGAGAGGAACTTGTTGGTGTCAGATCAAGGTCATCGGGGGCTAACTTGCTCAAGTTTTAGTCAAAGAGAAAAGGTGAGATTTAGCGGGAATCGTATTTCGAGAGGTGATTAAGTGGTAAGTGGTTTTAGGATGGAACCCCCCGATTCCACTCACTGTTGGACATGTAGCAACTAGGTGGGGTGAGAATACCACTTTATTGGGCACTTATTCTCTGCGCATTCTGCCCACCTGAAACCCCCGTTAGTCGTTGGATCTATCGCATATGGATCAATGGTAGTGGAGTGATGAGCAAGTTGAAGGATTGGCATTCGGTGGTGTCGGTCAGATCTGTCGGAGGAAATCTATGGTGGAGATTGAGCCTTATAAAGGTAAGTTTCAAAATTCACACCATGGTTGTGGAAAAGCGGAAATTGGGTTCGCGTGTGTTTGTGTTTATGTCCACCTTTCCAAAAGTTAAGTGCAGGTTTATGGTTAAGTCCGCTTTTTTCAAAGTTAAGTGCGGGTTTGGTTTCTTCACGAGGCTTAAGGATTCAAGGCAAATTTTGGTAAGTTATCCCATAGTTTTTGAAGTTTATAAGCAACAGGGTTGTTAAAGTAGATATGGGGACTGCGACCCCCTTTGCACACTACTTTGATCCAACCCTCCTCTGATTGTAAAAGGAACCAATTTCGTTTCCCCTTTTTTTGCAATATATAAAAGGTAATGAACTGTGTTAAAAAAATGATGACCCATGCTCCTACGTCCCATTGTGACAACGATTGTCTCAATATGAAAATCAATCATTTCCTCAACCATGGTCCAACGTTGAAGTATGAAAAAGATTTTTTCAATACGATAATCATGGTCAACCATGGTCCAACATCACATTGTGAAAAAGTTTGTCGTTATATCAAAATCAACCATGGTTAAGCATCGTCAACCATGCCCAATGACACATTGTGACAAGGATTGTCTCAATATGAAAATAAACCATGGACAATAATGGTCAACCATGTTTATTTAATGTTTAGAATATTTATCTTAGGATTTATCTACATTCAGTTTATACTATTAGTCCCTTGGGTTTAATATTATTCCCCTGGATTCATAATCACTTGGGGTTTTAGTATTAATCCCTTGGGCTTATTATTCCCTCGAGTTCATGATATCAATCCCTTGGGTTTATTATTCATGCTCAATCATAGCTAACCATGTTGAACTCTATACAACCATGGTCAAATGTCACATTGTGACAATATTGTTTCAATATGAAAAGCAACCATGGTCAACCATGGTCCAACGTCACATTGTGACAAGATTATCTCCTTTTGAAAATAAATCATGGTCAAGCATAGTTAATCAAGATCCAACTTTGCATTGTGACAACGATAGTTTCAATATGGAAATCAACAAGAGTCAATCATCTTTATTTTAGGGTTTATAATATTTATCTCTGGGTTTATATATCTTAGGTTTATAATTTTTATCCCTTGGGTATATTATTCCTTTGGGTTTATTAATCTAAATGTTCATATTCCTAAGTTTAGTATTATTCCTTTAAGTTTATAATTATGAAGTAATAACAATAATTATTTTGAAATATTATACTAATATGTAATTATTAATTCATATTATTATTATTATTAATAAAAAAGAAAAATCAATAATGAACTAATAGTTAAAGATGTGTATAATATTTTATTTAATTATTATGATATTTTAAAATAATTATTGTTATTACTAAATAATTATTGTTATGAGGATTATTATTATTATTATTTATTAATATTAGTATTATTATCCAATAAATATTAATATTAAATAATTTACTTATATTACATAATTTAAAATGAAATAATTTATTATTATTATTATTATTATTATTATTATTATTATTATGATTATGATTATCATTATCATTATCATTATCATTATCATTATCATTATCATTATTATTAAATGTAGTTTTTTATTATTTAATATTAAAATTCATTATTAATTATAATGATAATAATGATATTTTTATTATAATATTTGTTTTGTAATATTATTTATATTATTATATATCTATCAATCGTAGATACAAATGAAATCTTCGACTTATATCAACCATATTCATAATATAATTGTATTAATAGTGTAACATTCTCTATCCATTAATTTTACCTTACAAATTATAAACTAATTTTAAAATAAATCTCATTTTCAGTTTTTTTAGTTATATAATTATAATCATATCATAAAATATGCTATGAAATTGAAATATCTAATATTCACTTAACAATTATTTTTAAAGAATAATTTATATTCAATAAAAATTTAAAAAATCTTAACTAATTCAACAAATTTTAGTTAAAAAATCTCAACTAATTTAATAAATTTTATTTTTTTAACAAGTTAAAAAATGCTAGAATATCAAAATTTTGTGTCACATTTGAATGTTCAAAAGGAATCAGTAAAGGATAAGGAAATTATTTTCATGAAGTTCTTAACCGGTAAACCTATTAAATTTATTTTTCAATATATTTATAATAAAACTAAATTCCATAACTTATTAACCCCGAGTCACAAATTTCATTTTCAAGTTATTTAATTATAAAAGAGGAATAATTCAAAGTATTTAATTTAATTTATAGGTATAATAAATTAATGTTTATCTTAATATTAAGAATCATGATATTTCATTTATCTTAATATTAACAATCATGATATTTCAACAACAATACCATTACATCTCTTGATATTAAGTATAAGTAACAACAATATCATTACATCTCTTGATATTAAATATAACTATAAAAATATAGTGTAATATTTTTTTGGTTGAAATTAAATTAAATAATTTTGAGTTAAATTGAGAAGAATGCAATCTTTTATTGTTTTTTTTTTGAATTTATAAATGGTAAATAAATAAATAATCAATAGTAAAGTAAAGTTTTAAATAAATAAATAAAGGAAATTATAATAATAATAAGAATAAAGTCAAGTTAATAAAAAGTGAAAAAATAAATTAAGCAAGCTCAATTATGGAAACTATGTTTTAAGAAAATCTTAAAAAATTAAATTTGTATCATGGTACATGTATTAAGTGCATACATATATTTTTTGTACTTTTGGAATTATTGTTTTTTGACGATTAGCTAATATAGTTGATTTAGGGCTTAAGAGTGGTTAGTTATAAAAAATATTTGGTGAAATTGATTATATGGTTGGGTGGAAACTCGTCCCGAAAATATTGATTACAGTAAACAAAATAACAACTATGAAACTTCAAGTAATCTAATTATTCATTCTGCAAGTACATCCTCATCTCTCTTGATTCTATCATAACTTACGTACTAACCAGCTAAAATAATTTCTATATTGATTACCAACGTCCTTAATTAATGTAAATAATTTTTATGTTTTAATTTTGGGAGGTTGCTTAAGATATCAAAACTTGGTTACAACAGTGAATGATTATGAACCATAAGAAACATGTAAATTAATATAAATAATCTTTGCTTCTTATGTGCAATATATTTTTATAGTCTACTCTTATAGCCACGAAACTTGTTCTTTTGTTTCCGTATCAAAAACTATAAAAAGCGGAGTAATCACTTGAGTGTAGAATATGTAGGATGCATTTATGGGTGGTGTTTTGTGAAAAAAATCTTTGGTTAAAAATATTATTTTTAAAAAATAGGTGTCTATGTACGATTATGTGGTTCCAATTCCTAGGGGACATGTGTGCATTGGAAAAATATGATCCTTATTTCTAATTAACAAGTAGAGATTTGCTTTAAGTGTAAATCAATGTTAATTGAATATCAATATTTTTAATAAAGTTGATTTCTGTGTTAAACAAATATGAACAGTTTTAATGAGTATAAACAATCATGATCTTAAAATAACAACATCATTAGATATCTCGATATTAAATATAATTATAATAATATAGTTGAATGATTTTTATTTTTTAGTTTTTGATTCAAATCAAATTAAACAATTCTTTACCTAAAATTGAGTAGAGTGTGATTTTTAATTGTTTGAAATGTATTTTTAAATTTACAAATAAATTTAATATATTAAAAAACTAAAAAAAATAAATTCTATAAGATAAAATAATTACAGCCTCACCAAATATTATCAACCAAAATGCAAAATAAATTAGAAAAGTATCACACACATTTGTCCAAAATCCATTGTTTAATGGTATTGGAAAGTATTAATGAAGTCAATCGAGCTTTAGAGTTAAACTAACACTATATGTGGGCGTACACCCAACTTGCACATGAAGATTTTACGAAGAGATATTGTGGTATCTCCTCCTATGAACCATAAATGTGGCATCCATAAAATGAGAGGACCTCCCATATGACAAATTTGTTTTGAGTATTAGTTAAGTAGATATTTGTATTTGACTGGGCCATTAGCTTTTCAAAGAGCTTTCCATAGCTTTTCATCACTGGAATATGTGACCTTACAAGTTATCTTTGACGCAAGTATTATAGCCTACCATGTTTCATATTAATAAAATAAATAATAAATATGATAATGATAATAATAATATATATAATAAACAATCAAACTGAGAAAATTAAAAATATATAAATAAAATATTAAATAATAAGGGTAAATAAATAAATAAGCAACAATAAAGTGAAGTTTTAAATAAATAAAGAAAAGAAACCATAAGAATTAAGTAAACGTTAAAAAAAAATTAAGCAAGAGTTTATTATAGAAAATATGTTATAAGAATTAAGTCAAGTTAATAAAAAAAAACAAAAGAATAAATTAAGCAAGAGTTCATTATAGAAAATATGTTGTCAAGAAAAGCTTAAAAAATATAAATTTTCACCATGACACATGTATTAAATGCATAATTTTATTTTATTTTTTTCATTTTTAGAATTATTGATTCTATTTAATGGACGGAATGGAGCATGTTACACATTATTGTTTCTGGAGGAGAATTGTAGGAGATATCGATTCATTGGCTAACATAATTGATTTAAGGCTCAAGGGTGGTCAGTTGTAGAAAAAATTGCTGCAATTAATCATATGGTTTGGTGTAGGCTTGTCCCCAAAACATTGATTCCAACTAACATAGTAACAATCATGAAACTTCAAGTAATCTAATTCTTCATTTTACAAGTAAGTCCTCATCCCTATTGGTTCTATCATAAATTATATACTAACCGGCTAAAATATTTTTTATGTTGATTACTAATGAATTTAATTAATCTAAATAATTTGTATGTTGCTTAGATTCCTCGTTGGAAGACGAATGAATCGTATCTTGCTATTTAATTTTGTAGTGGGTTATGGATTCCCCAAAGTGGGTGCAACCAATGTGTTTTTCTTGAAGGGTAGAGACTTTCTTCTCTATACTCTCTTGAGATTCTTAGGTGGAGGCACATGGCCTCTAGATTCCCTATGCATCATTTAATTGTTGAGTGGCTAGTGGGTGGAGGAAGGAGGTCCTCTAGAATCCTTGTTTCAGCTGGTAGTTGGTGTTTTAATCCTTTAAGTAAGCCCCCCAGTCTCTAATCTGGCCCAGGGATGATAGCTCCAAGTGAGCTTTGGTTGCAACAATCTATAATTGGGTGGAGAGTCCTTGTCCCATAATTAGATGATCATAATAGATAGTATAAGTACTTGTTTAAACCTATAATTTTAATGAACGAATTTCTCTTTTCTTATTGAATGATGGCTACAATAGTTGAGTAATGTGTGTCATCATTTTGTTTACATTTCACAGTAATTTGGTCTAGAAGAAGGGAACCATGGTTAAATAAATTATATATGTTTGGCTGATAAATTTAAGATGCATTGAATGGCTAGGAATGCACATAATTTACAATGATAATTGGAAGGAGAGGAGACCTTGTTAAATGGTTCTTGTGACTGTGATTTCCTCTCAATGCTTTGAATGCAGGGACACATACACACACACCAAAGTGTGGGAGGCACTAAGTGTGTTTTTAATTATGTTGTTGGTGTAGGTGAGAACTAGTAAGGGTACCACAATATTTATTGTTTAACTAACACACTTAAATTTATTGTCAGGCTGAATTAGCAAGGTGGTTCTAAGCATAGTATATCTATGAAGGTGGAGGTGGAATAAAACATGTCAAACAGTCCTTCTTCAATCTTACTATGTGTAAGAGCATGTACACATATGTCTATATGGCAAGGTTAGAAGACATGTCAAATAGTCCTTCTTCAATCTTACTATGCGTAAGAGCATGTACACACATATCTATATGGCGAGGTTAGGAGACTCTAGTTATGAGACATGTAAAAGGTTGGTGAGCTTCATTAAATAATCCAAACCCTTGGAGGGACAAAAGATAAAAGACCCACACACACACACACACACACAGACACACACACACACACATATATATATCCCATTCTTCTAATAATACGAGAGAGGCGTTGGATTATAAGTAACACCAACCCCCATGGAGTTGTGGTTGTTACAGATATTTTTATAATGAAACCTTTACATAGGTAGAAAATTCAATTTTGTTTCATAATTTTTTTTTGTTGTCATTGTTGTTGTTTAGATATAAAATAAAGATAACCAAAAGCTAATGTTTACAATAATGTAAGACTTGATAGAAGTTGAAATGTTCAACCATATTATATGAATATGCACAAACTCTAGCTCTAAATAAATTATAATTAGGGGTAAATCTCGTGCAATTTATCTATTTATTTATTTTAGTGGTTAATGAATATTATTTTGTAAATTTATTCTAGTTATTTATTTAATTCGTATAAATTAGTTATTGGGAATATTTTTTTATAAGCATGAATATTTGTAAATGTGTATTTAATGTTTAAGAAAAAATCCTAATTACATTAAACATATATTTTGAAATTTTGTTATTATTATTATTATTATTATTATTTTATATTATAAAATTAATAAATAAAATTGTTTTTCGCATATCTTTCTCCAAATTAATTTTTATTTTCGTTTTCATTTTTATTTTCAAAATCAAATTATGTATTAACTCATTTTTCAAGATTACTAAACTATATATATGAATTTTTAATTATCAAAAAATACATACTCTTAATTATGAAAGTCACTTACTATCCATCACATAATATTATTAATAAAGTTAAATTTCATTTGTTTTCCATTAAATTAAATTAACTTTCGTTCATTTTCTATTATAAAATTTAGAGTCATATCTAAAAATCCATTTATTCATTTTCTATTATAAATTTTGGAATCACATTTGAAAATGCAATTTAACCTGACCAAGAACAATTAATCATAAAATTAGGGTCTCTCAAAATTTATACTTAAAAGAGAAACATGTAAGAAAACACATTATAGTTTTCGAAATCCATATTCCTCCATCATTTTATGAAATCCCTTCGCAAATAGTTTGGTTACAAAGTTTCTTTAGACCCAATCATTCCTAGAGGGAAGGGATTGGTTAATAAGATTGATAAAAACAACAATTAAGTTAGATCATTTGTATCAAATTATGACCAGGTATAGTTTAGTGAGGAGATGGGTTTCTTAATGAAATAGATCGAATTGGTGAAACCAAACACAGAAGTTGATGCAAACTGCTCCAATGGCAACACTGACACTCCATAAGATTCTTTTCAAATGAAGAGTCCTAAATCAAGTCATGCTGACTCCTTCCAAGCCTCTACGTCACTCATGTTTTTTTCTTGATAGAATCTTAGTGAGCATATCATCAAGGTTATTATCTATATGGATCTTTTTCCAAGGATAATTTTCCTTCCTCCAACACATGTCGGATCCAATGGCACCTTAAGTCAATGTTCTTTATTTTTGAGTTGAATGCTAGGTTTTTGGCCAAGTGAATGACACTCTGACTATCATAATATAACACATTCTGGTCCTTCTTTATTCCCATTTCTCCTAGGAATTGTTGCATCCACAACATCTCTTTACAAGCTGTTGTTGCAACTATGTACTCTACCTCTGTTGTAAAGAGAGCTACTATTATTTGTAGCCTTGACACCCAAGATATTGTTTCTCCTACAAATGTATACAAACAACCTGTAGTGGACATTCTCATGTCCATTTCTCTAGCCATATTTGCATCTATAAATCCTTCAAGCACAAACTCATTATGACTAAAACATAAGCAATAATGACTAGTACCCTTGAGATACCTCAAAATCCATTTTGCTGCTTGCCAATGTTATTTTCCTGGATTGGCAAGGAACTTTCTCACTACTCCCACTGAATATGCAACGTCTGGTCATGTGCATACCATGGCATACATTAGGTTGCCAACTGTTGAAGCATAAGGAATCCTTCTCATCTCTTCCTTCTCCTTATCATCAATAGGACATAAATTAGTACTCAACTTGAAGTGAGACCCAAGGGTTGTACCAACTAGCTTGGTATCATTCATATTAAACCTGTCAAGAAACTTCTTGATATATTTTTCTTGTGACAACCATAATATTTGTTCTCTTTTCATGCATGATCCTCATGCCCAATATCTGTTGTGATGGTCCCAAATCCTTCATTGCAAATTTTCTGCCCAAATCCTTCTTCAACCTATTGATCATACTTTTATCATGCCCAATAATTAACATGTCATCCACATATAACAATAATATTATATACTTTCTTAATCATACCTCTTGATATAAACACAATGGTTAGCTTCCAACCTATGAAAACCATGTTCCAACAATAATGAATGAAAATTCTTGTACCATTGTCAAGATGGTTCTTTCAACCCATAGAGATTCTTCTTCAACCTACAAACTAGGTCTTACTTTCCTTTTTCTATGAAGCCTTTTGGTTGCTCCATATAAATTTCTTCATTTAATTCACCATGAAGGAAAGTAGTTTTTACATCTAATTGTTCACATTCTAAGTCTAAAGCAACAACGAGACCAAGAATGACTCTAATAGATGACATCTTAACAAAATGTGAGAAAATTTCAGTGAGGTCAATACCTTCTTTTTGCACAAAAACTTTCACCACCAGCCTTTCTTTATACCTCTCCTTCTTTTCATCACCTTCATGTTTAATCATGTAAACCCATTTTTTTTGCAGAGCCTTTCTACCTTTTGGGAGATTTACCAACTCCCAAGTTTTATTTTCTAGCAAAGAGTTCATTTCTTCCTCTATCACTTTATTATATTCTTTAATGTGCTCAACTTTACAAGCCTCTTGAAAACAATTAGGCTCACCTTCACGAGTCGTTAAAATATAGTTTGAAGGAGGATACCATTGTGAAGGCTTATGATGCCTAGAAGATCTATGAACCAACTATGGTGGTGCATTATCAGGTGGAATCTCCTTTAAAGTTTCTTGCAATATTCCTTCTTCTTTATGTTAATCACTTTCCACTTGTTATCCTTCCTGCTCTTGAATTTTTTGTTCTTTCTCTTGCATTGGTGGAATGTATTCTTGTTGCTCTTCAAGCTTGTTAATTTAATTTTCTTGACCTCCAAATCACCTACAGTCCTCAAGAACTTGAGTAATTTGTTAGTCTCTCTTTCTACAATGACTAGGAATTTTCGAAATATTCCAAACACTTCACTTTTACTTTTCATATGGTAGGCCCAAACCTTCCTTGACGCATCATCTATAGATGTTAAAAATATGATGTTCCTCCTAATGATTTAATGTTAACAGGCCCATACAAATCTGAGTGTATCAATTATAACATTCTTTTCTTTTTTTCATGGCCACCTCTAAGGAATGAAACCCTTCTTTGTCTACCATATATGAAATTCTTACAAAGATCAATATTATAGAATTTAAAACCTAGCAATAATTTTTTACCATCAAGGATTTTTAAACCATTCTTGCTCATGTGACCCAAGCACTTATGATACAAATCTATTGAATTTCCTTCTTTTATGAAAACAACCAAATCTAATTTTCCTATCATTTCCTTCAACGTATATAATTTTCCTGCCTTGGGTCCTTTGGCCATGACCAATGCTCCTTTGCTAATTTTTCGACCTCCTTTTCCAAAGCTTGTGGAATAGCCTTCATCATCCAGCCCTCCCATAAAGATCAAAATCATGTGCATTTATGGTACATGTCTGACCTGTTTCAAAAATATATCTTGTCCATCCTTTATCGTGATCTAGACATCAGCCACTCCAGCAATACTACAAAAATGATTATTCCCCAAATGCACTCTTCCATAATCACCAGGATTATATGCAAAAAAACTATCTTCGCATGGGGTTACATGGTGAGATGCCCAAGATTCAAGGATCTAATCAAAGCTACTACTAGATGTATATAAAAATGTATCCTCTACTTAAATAGTAAATAACACATCATCATCTATGACTACAGTATTAGTCTCAGCTTCGTTTGTTTTGGATGACTTGTGATTTGTACTGGCCGATCTCTAACCATTTTGTGCTTTCTTCCAGACTTGTGCTTTCTTCATGTGGTCGGGTTTTCCACAATTAAAGGGTATGAGCTTGCCCCTTCTTGATTTTGATCGCCCTCTCGATCTTGATCTCCCTCTCAATATTCATCACCCTTGTCAACCTTGACCAATTCTCCTACCACAATCAGCTAGACTAGAGTTTCTCCTCCCTAGTTTTCTACAGTTGACTTGTGTCACAAATCCTCATTCATTAAACTGTTGTTGACATTATCAAACTTCAGGTCCCTACAAGTGCTGAAGTTCTCATAGCTACAATTAAATTTTCCTAGTTGTCTGGCATATAACACATTAACAAAATAGCTCTAATTTCATCATGCAGAATCATTTTAACATAGGCAAGATGACTAGTAATAATATTAAATTCATTCAACAACTCAACAACTGAAGCACCCTCCTTCATCTTGAGATTATAGAGCTTCTTCATCAAGAACACTTTGTTTGATGTTGTGTTCTTCTCCTATAGATCATGGAGCTTCTTCCATAATCCTTCTACCATCTTTTCTCCAGACACATTCTTTACTAAATATTAGCGGATTGTAGCAATAACCTTTCTATCTAGCCTATCCCATTCTTCATTTGTCGTCTATGAAGGTTTCTTTGCCACACAGTCAATCGGAAAATGTTGATATTTTAAAATTAGTATATTCTCCATATGTGATTTCCATAGGGCGAAATTTTCCCCACTCCACTTCTCCGTGTCAGTAACTTCTATCTCCATTCTCAATAAAATTCATGCCCCTAAATATCAAAACTCCACTTATGATATAAAATTTAGTTATCACACTTTACCAACTTTTAAATTGAAAACCCAAAAAATGATGATCTTTCCGGCATTCGAACTTTTCCTTTCTCCTTTTTAGAGTGTCCAAACTTCACAAAAAATTAACCCCCTTTTTCCTTTTTAAAATATCCAAACTTTACAAAATCAATCATAATTATAAAACATATATGATTATATATGTTTCAAAATGAATATAGAACATAAATAATATAGGATTATAGAACATATAATCTGCTTCATGCTTCATTTTTTAATAAAAGGTTTAAAATACACAAAACCGAAGGAAAAATTATGAGAGGCATAAAGGCTCATTGCCTGCCAAAATAAATATCGTAACACTGTAACAAAACCATAACGCCGTGACACTGCAACAAATAAATTGATTAGTGCTCAGTTTTTCTCCAAAGGCTACGGGCCTGTTAAGAAGATGAAGGACTCATTGCCTCCAGTGGACTCTCTTCATCCACGGCTTCCACACATCATCAAAGTCACGCATAACAATTTCTTAGCATCCTCAACATTCACATCAGCAGTATATTGTTGGGAATTTTCTGCTAGATTCCAAAACAAAATAATGAACAGAGAATGATACTCTATTTTTTACACAGGATCTTTAACACAGGGAAGCTAAATAGTTTCTGGACAGAACAGAGTATTTCAGATGCACAATAAAACTTTGTATTCATTAATCAAAACTGCTTGATACAAATTTCTTTCTCTTACAGAGGGACTCTCCAAGTAGAACTGAAAAACTTTCAGAGTTCACAAAAGAAATTACTCTATCTCTCATGAAAAACTTTACACTGTCTCAGCTTGTTGTACAAAATTTTATTTACGCTGCTGAATATCCCATTACATTTTTTTTTCAATAAAACCAGGATATAACACTGTCTCTATTTAAAAATAAATACACTTTTGTGTAAAGAAACTTACATATGCGCTGCTGCGCATTCCCTTACATTGCCAGTTCAACAAGCAACAACAACAAAAAAACTTCACACACATGCGTATGTTTCACATTGAATTGCATATACAATGAACAACATTACCCTCATGTTGCTGTGCATATTGGGTTTTCATTCTCCACAAAAAAAATTGATTCTACGCTACCCTGTTCCTTTTTTCCTTCGCACTGCTGTGTGTGTTCTCTGCATTACATTTCATATACAATACAATATACAAAACAAAACATAATGATACATATGCCATACTTCCGTGCATAATAAAAAAAACATTAAAATTAAAATTCTACCAACATTTACTATCTGCAGTAAATTATATTAATTACTTCACGTCGAGAACTGGCGGTCAAAAATAAAACTTCACGCAAGCTCCATGTGTTGGACTATACGCAGCTTTGGCTTCATTCAATGGTGGACAGTGTTGAATTCAATCGGACGGATATCGCTTGCTCAAACCAAACGAACGTTACGCCTCGATGAAAACCACTTTGAAAAAATTGATGTGCACGTGTCAGCACTGGGTTATATCACTCTCGTTCGGAGGAAAACCACTTGCTCAGCAAAAGCGGTGCGATGGAGTCTGGTGGTTTTCCGGAATAGTACGTAGTAGGGGAAATTACATTTCAACACTCCCCTTTAATTTCAACTGCTGGGTTATCAGTCATACCCAGACATTTTCTCAAAAATTCAAAACTTTTCTATCCCAATGGCTTGGTCAGAATATCAGCAACCTGCTCCTGAGTTCTACAATATTCTAAGACAATTTCTCCACTGTTTACCAATTCCCTAATGTAATGAAACTTTGTGTCAATGTATTTCGTTCTCTTATGAAACACCGAATTCTTGAATAATGCAATAGTCGAGCTATTTTCACAAAAAATCATAGTTCCTTTTACTTGCTCTTGGCATAAGCTCCTTAACATCCTTCTCATCCAAATTGCTTGACATGATGCTACTGTAGCTCCCACATATTCTGCCTCTACTGTAGACAATGCTACAATAGGATGTTTTTTGCAAGCCCATGAAATGCTCCTGAACCCATGTGAAAAACATAACTGGATTTGCTTTTCCGATCATCTACACTTCCAGCCCAATCACTATCAGTGTATCCAATTAAATTTGAATATTCTAAAGTATTATATAAAATGTCAAACCTTTTAGTACCTTTAACATACCACAGAATCCTTTTTGGTGCCTGCCAATGTGCTTCTTTTGGCCTCTCCATGAATCTGGAAATTAAACTAACAACAAACATTATATCTGGCCTAGTTGGAGTCAAATACATGAGGCTGCCAACTATGCTCTTGTACAAACTAGGATCAAAATCCTTGCTGCCATCCTCTTTGTTGAGTTTTAATCCCATCACTGTGGGAGTGTTTGCTGCCTTGCTCTCCTGCATGTTAAATCTTTCCAACACTTCCTTAACATATTTCGCCTGTGAGATAAAAATCCCATTTCCATTTTGTTCTACTTCTATTCCTAAGAACTATCTCAGCAAACCCATGTCAGTCATTTCAAATTCTTCTTTCATGACTGTTTTGAAATTTTCAATAAGATAAACATCATTGCTTGTGAAAATAACATCATCAATATATAACACAACAATTAGTATTTTACCATCTCTTTCTTTGATAGAGGGTGGGTTCTCCCTCACATTTTTCAAATCCATTTTCCAGTAGATAGGAATCTATCCTACTGTACCACGCTCTTGGTGCTTGCTTCAGCGCATAAAGAGCTTTCCTCAATCTGCACACTTTGTGCTCTTGGCCTTTCTTGTCATAGCCTGGAGGTTGTTCAATGTAAACCTCTTCCATTAACACTCCATTTAGGAATGCTGACTTCACATCCACTTTGTAAACTTTGCACTTGTTTTGCGCTGCTATGGATAGCATTGTTCTTACGGTTTCCATTCTTGCAATTGGCGCAAAAGTTTCTTCATAGTCTCTCCCATATTGCTGCTTGTATCTTTTGACAACCAATCTTGCCTTGTGTTTTTCTATTTTTCCTTCAGCATTACTCTTGGTCTTATAGACCCATTTGAATCCAATGACCTCCTTTCCTTTTAGTAATTCAACCAAATCCCATGTCTTGTCTCTTTCTATGGCATTGATCTCCTCATCCATAGCTTCTATCCATTTCCTATCCTTAATTGCTTCTTCAAAATGAACAGGGTTATCAACATGACAATATAATGCAAACAAAGAATTTATACCTTCATTTTCCGCCTCTTGTTCATCAATGTCATTTAAATTTCTGAAGATCTTACCTCTTCCATTTGGTGTACAAGTGCTTGAAGAAGCACTTGAATTTAAACCTTGTGGTGTGCTTGTAGAAGCACCTTCATTTCTCCTCAAGGGTGTCCCTTGCTGTCCTTGTGTTGGTGCTGTTGTTTGGGAATGTATTTCAGCCATCTCCTCATCATGTTCATCATGCGACAAAGGGCTTTTAACATTCATTGTCTTCTCTATGCTTCCATCCCAAGCTTCCTCCTCAATGAACTGAACATACTCACAATGAGCTTCTTGGTGGATGGGTTGTACAACTTGTAAGCTTTGGATTCCTCACTGTATCCAATGAAAATACATTTCTCCCTTTTGCTGTCCAACTTCTTCCTTAGCTGATCTAGAATGTGTGCATAGGCCACACATCAAAAAACTTTCATGTGGGTGACTCCTTGCTTTCTTCCATTCCATGCTTCTTCTGGCACTTTATTCATGACTGCTTTTGTAGGGCATCTATTCAAAATATATGCTGCACAATGTACAGCTTCAGCCCAATAATCATTCGACAAATGCTTTGCCTTTAACATACTTCTCACCATATCCATGATTGTCCTATTCTTCCTTTCAGCAACTCCATTTTGCTGCGGGGTGTACCTAGCTGTAAACTGCTTATGAATTCCATTTTCTCTACAAAAACATAGAAATTCTTTGGAGACATACTCACCTCCTCTATCAGTTCTTAAAACTTTGATATGCAGCCCGCTTTGGTTTTCCACAAGTGCTTTGAAATTTCGAAATTTTTCAAACACTTCACGTTTGTTCTTCAGGAAATAAACCCAAGTTTTTCTTGTAAAATCATCAATGAATGTTAGTATATAGTGGTTTCCTGCAAGTGATAGAGTTTGCATCAGTCCACATAAATCTGAGTGAACAATTTCTAAGGGTGCTTTTGCCCTTATGCTTTTCCCTGATGGAAAACTTTCTCTGTGTTATTTCCCCAAGATGCAACCTTCACAAAGGCTGTTTGGTTTCTCTATCAATGGTAATCCTCTTACCATTCCTTTTCTACTCAACAAATTAAGACTTCCAAAGTTGATATGTCCAAATCTCAAGTGCCACAACTAATTTTCATCCTTTGGTTTGCTTTGGAAAGCCTCTTGAGTCACTACTGCTATTACTTCTTTATTTTTCAAATTTGCCTTCATCCTGAGAGGGAACATCCTGTTCCTTGTCATCTTCACTTCAACAATACATTGTTTGCTGGGTGCTCTATCCATAATGGTGCATACATCATTCACAAAGAAAACATTGTAACTCTTTTGAGCAAGCTGTCCATTACTTAAGAGGTTACATTTCATTCCACGAACATAATAAACATCTGTTATGGTTTTCTTTTCTCCTTTCTTTGTTAAGACATTCACTTCACCTTTTCCCATAACAGAAACTTTGTTATCAGTCCTTAGTGTGACTTGTGACTTCACATTTTGATCTAACATAGAAAACAGGACTATGTTTCCTGTCATATGGTTGCTACAACCGGAGTCTAGAAACCATACATCTTCACTCTTTTCTTCAGCAATATTACAAGCTAAAAACAAATTGTTTTGGCTGATATTTTCTCTAGTGAAATTTGCACTAGTTCTATTACTCATATCATGCTTCTTCTTCCTACATTCATTTGCATAATGCCCATATTTTTTACAGTAGTAACATTGGACATTGGATTTTTCATACCTTTGTCCTTGAGCATGATGTTGTTCACTTTGTTGGTTGCTACCTTGGCCTTGGTTCTGATTTGGATTGTTGTCTCTTCCTTGTGCATTTGCTGGACTGTTTCTTCCACCTCTGTTTTGGCTTCTGCCTCTTCCTCTCTTGTTTCCTCTGCCTTGACCTCTTCCTCTTCCAAAGGACATCTGGGTCTTGAAGGCATGCTCTAGAGATGAGTTTTCATTTCTACTCAACCTCTGCTCATGTGTTATTAATGATGCATGTAGTTCATCAATTGAGAAGTTTGAGAGATCCTTTGTCTCTTCTATGGTAGTGACAATCACATCAAACTTTGAGGGTAGGACCCTCAACAGTTTCTCCACAATCCTCTTTTCTTCAAGAATCTCTCCATGAGACTTCATCTGTGTGACCAGACCAATCACTTGTGTGAAGAATGAGTCAATATTATCTGACTCCTTCATACATAGATTCTCAAAATCTCTTCTTAGCAACTGTAGTTTTGTTTTCTTCACTTTATCCATGCCTTGATAGGCTGTCTTGAGAGTTTGTCATGCTTCTTTGGATGGCTTGGCTGTTGCTATCCTTGGAAACACACTGCACTGCTTCATACAAAAATACGAGGGCTTTTGATTCCTTCTTCTTATAGCTCTTCAACAGATCTTTCTCTGCCTGAGTTAACCTATTAAACTCATCTTCATCTCCTGGTTCTTCAAATCCATCCTCAACAAATTCCCATAAATCTTGTGAGGTACGCAAAGCATTCATGGCTATTGTCGAATAGTCATAGTTTTTCACATTAAATTGTGAGAGCTGAGTATTAAACATACCCATGCTAGTACTGGTGCTGAAGCCAGCCATTCTTGCACTCTTAAATATGCTTCAAATATTTGACTGTGTTTAAAATCACTCACTGTCTTCAGCAGGAACACAAAAAGGAATAACATAGAAATACCTTGGATTCTTTGACTGAGTCTTCACTCTACTGGAGAAGTTTCTTCAACAAAAAAAATCCTTCCTTCAACTTCTTTGACACATTCAAAGAGCCTCGACAAGCTCTGATACCACTGTTAGGAATTTTCTGTTAAATTCCAAAACAAAATAATGAACAAAGAATGATACTCTGTTTTTTACACAGGATCTTTAACACAGGGAAGCTAAATAGTTTCTGGACAGAACAGAGTATTTCAGATGCATAATAAAACTTTGTATTCATTAATAAAAACTGCCTGATACAAATTTCTTCCTCTTACAGAGGGATTCTCCAAGTAGAGCTGAGAATTCACAAAAGAAATTACCTTGTCTCTCATGAAAAACTTTACACCGTCTCAGTTTGCTGTAAATAAAATTTTATTTACGCTGTTGAATATCCCATTACATTTTTTTTCAACAAAACCAGGATATAACACTTTCTCTGTTTAAAAATAAATACACTGCTGTGTAAAGAAACTTACATATGGACTGCTACGCATTCCCTTACATTTCCAGTTCAACGAGCAACAACAAAAAAAAAACTTCACACGCCTGCATATGTTTCACATTGCATTGCATATACAATGAACAACATTACCCTCATGCTGTTGCGCATATTGGGTTTTTATTCTCCACAAAAAAAATTGATTCTATGCTACCCTGTTCCTTTTTTCCTTCTCACTGTTGTGCGTGTTCTCTACTTTACATTTCATATACAATACAATATACAAAACAAAACATAATAATACATGTGCCATACTTCCATGCATAATAAAAAAAACATTAAAATGTGGTCAAACATAAAACTTCAGGCAAGCTCCATGTGCTGCACTTTATGCAGCTTTGGCTTCATTCAAGGGTGGACAACGTTGAATTCAATCGGACGGATATCACTTGCTCAACCCAAACGAATGTTATGCCCCGATGAAAACCACTTTGAGAAAACTACTGTGCACGTGTCAGCGCTGGGTTTTACAGCAAAAGCTGTGCAATGGAGTCTGGTGGTTTTCCGGAACAGTACGCAACAGGGGAAATTACATTTCAACATATATGCCTTCGGGAAAGCAACAATATCACTTGGACTTAGTCAGTGTCTCCTGTGACCAGAAACTCCATGCTTACCGCAAGGAGGAAAAATTCCACGGCAGTCTCCACACTCACAAGCCTTTTCTCTGATACCAGTTGATATGAGCATAGAGACGAATTATAGCAGAAATGGAGAACATAATCTATTATTCATGGAAGGCCTCACCTTGGCTTACATTGCTGAGGGAGAGGAGATATTATAAATCAGGGAGAGGAGATATTATAAATTTATAGACGAGGGAAGCTCTAAAATTCTCCAATTCTTTCATGTGGAATACATGACTGCATAGTGGAGTGAGTGGACGGAGTAGTAGTAGTTGTATCTTTGGGCGTGGCCGTTTGTCGGTGATGGCTGAAAAGGGTGAAGTGCCCGCCCCAGCGTTAGAGCAGTACACGTCAGTTTCTTCATTTGGCTTCACATTTAACACCAAGCCGGACAAACATGAATGCTCTAGATTGGAAGCTCTTATCGCAAAGTAACGCCCATGAAGTTAAAAGGCTTATCAGGCATGGAATTACCAAATCCATGAGGGCCGACGTATGGCAATCGATTAAATCGGGGAGTTTACTCAGAGCTCCCTTCCAGTGAAGCATATAATTAAAGACACTCATCGCACTTTGACGTCACACACATTATCTCAAATGATGGACAGGCCCCGTCAAAGCTGTCTCCACAACGTTTTGAAGGTGTATTCGTTTTACGACAAAAAGGTGAGGTATACGCAGGGGATGAATTTCATAACGGGCATGTTCTACTTTACATGTGGAGGAGGCCTTTTGGGTTATGGTGGCACTGATCAAATGTATGAAAATTTTAGGTTTATATTTAAAATACTCGCGTCTACTTCACCAATATTCCTTTCAGTTCGAAATTCTTGTGAAGAAGTAGCTGCCCGAACTGCCAAAGGAATTTTGAGTGACAGATGGTCACGCCAGTGAGGTATGCAAGCAGTTGGTTCATTACTACTTTCTCCGCAGACTTTCCATTTCCATCAGCTATTCAGATAAGGGACAGTCTTCTCTACGAGGGGACGAAGGTCTTTTCCGGATTCATCATGGCCATCCTTAAGTTCTTTGAGGATGATCTATTGAAGTTGTCTTTTCGCGATCTCTTAACATTTCTGCGAGGGTTCCGAGAGGGGGCTTTGGATGTGAACACATTGATTCCAATGGCTTGTTCGTTAAAACTTAACATACGAGAGCAGGTTGAGAGAACTAGAGTTAGATTATCTAGTAAGCAATGGGCAAACATCAGCTTCTAATTAAAATAATTATGGTGGATGGACGTTGATTACTCCAAGTGATTATCTAGATATGGGTGAATAACCAAGTTCATGTAGGAGAAATCTCATGTAAGAGTAATAAAGGATTGGTAATATAGATAGGTATAAATCTATAATAATTAGATATCAGTGACTAACCAAGTTCATACAGGAGTAATCTTCATGTGAAAGTGATAAAGGATTGATAATATAGATAGGTATCAATCTATAATAATTATCGAAGTATATATTTCATGGAAATTATAAATTATAAAATTATAAAAAATATATAAATTATATATAATAAGCAAATTACTATGTAAGTTATATATATAATTGGTAATTAAATTATTAAAAATAAAAATTAACTACTAAATTATAGAGTTTTTTCAGTTTTGTTAGAATGTCATAAGCTATTCTATTTATAAATTTAAAAACTTATTTTAAAAATAAAAAATTCCCTATGTTAATTGAAATTGTTTCACAAAAATTATGGTGAGGAATTTCATAAAATTAGACTATGTCATTAAGGAAAAACACTATAATATTATAAGTATTTAAAAATTAAAATATATAAAAGAAAAAATTAAGATATATATTATTATTTCTCATAACTATGTACAAAACCATTTTTACTTCAAATATTACAACACATTATTTTTATTTTATTAACATTATCATTTTGTTTTCACTTAGTTATGTAAAAGCATTTTTTATTTTATAAGTTGTAGTAGTTATCTTTATTTAATTCTTTAATTCTCTACGGATTCCTCTTAAAATTTTATTCTCTACAGATTCAGCTTAAAGTTGTACTTATTTTGTAATGGTTAAATAGGTTTAATAAAGAAATAATGTGTAGTTTTCATTTAAATTAACTTGATTGATATTTGATGGAATTCGAAAAAAATTAAATAACTTTTGTCATTTGTATTAATTATATTCCCGGTATACATTGGATAATTAATAAATTTTAGTTTTTTCAATAAATGAAAACTATGATGTGTTTTTTTGAGAAATTAATATTTCATTAGATTATTGAGAAATTTATACGTAGAGTACAAGTATGTTTGGATTGAGCATATTAAAAAATGTCTAATTATAAACTTGCATTGTGCAAAGTCTAGGGATGACCATTTTCTCATCTTTTCATTGATGCAAAACCAAATAGTCTCTCTGAGTATTGTGAAACTAATGTATAACAATAAAGGACATAATTATCATGCAAAAAGACAAATTGAGGGACCAAGAAGAAGTTTTGCATGTGGTGGAGGGTTGAATCATTGACTTAGTCTTCCATCTTTTCAACATGGCTGGGAACAATATCAAGATTGAAAATACGCTATTTCCTCAAAGGCTATTTGAGTCGTGATAGTGTTCCTAGCCATGGTGAGAATTAACTGAAAATTTAATCCTACCTTTCTTTAAGTTGTGACGGTCTTTTACACGCAATTAGCCTTCCTTGAAAATTGACATTTGCATCTTGTTACAACGAGTCTTCTTTTTTCTTGTCTTTCACTACTTCCCTGCTAATGGAGGCATACTCTTTCTCACCCTTTCCCTATGGACCCAGTTTTTAGAGGCTTCCACCCATCACATATCAACTTTTCAAGATTGGGAGGTTTTGCCCCTTGATAAGTTGACACTGGAGGACTCAAAGAAGGAGAGCTTCAGATGTCTAAGGAAATTTAGGGTGCCAAAGAAGAAGGTGGTGGAGGAAACTAAATTCCTAGAGGACAAGCCAAAATGCACAATGCAAAACTATCCTAGACAATATGGAAGTCTAAGTCAATGATTCAACGCTCCAAGCAGGGATCTTAGGCCCCAATGCCCACCCCCTATATTTCCTATCTCTTGCACTTCCATTTTAGCAATCATTCCATGAATGAGTCCTGACAAGTGCTCATCAAATCGTTTTGCTCCTAGATCATGCGAGGGAGGAGGAAGTTGATGACCTCTTCTTCTTCCTCTCCCACCTCTTTTGCGATGACCATGCTCTTAAACCATGGCTATTAGACATGAATTTCCCTTTATGTCACCACAAGCTTCCTCTCCTCTCCCATCAATGTGAATGACAATTTGGAAAACCACAAACACGATAATACTTAGCTCGACTTCTCAATTTAGCATCAAATACTAGATTTCTTTTTACTGAACATTCTCCCTGAAAAAATGAAACTGTGTATCGATATTCTTTGTGTTCTTACGAAATTGTATATTATTTGCAATTTTGATGGAGCTCTGGTTGTCACATTTGATCATTGTTGCAACCTTCTGTTCTTCTCCAACATCAAGGAGAAGTCTTCTCAACCAAATTTCTTCACATGTTGTTGTATACATAGCTTGATATTCAGCTTCCACAGAAGACAAGGATACTGTGTTCTGCTTTTTTCTACTCCATGTAATGACCTCGGATCTAATGCTAAATGCATAGCCTGTTATGGATCGTCTGTCATCTACATTTCCAGCCCAATCAGAGTTTGAAAACCTGTCAATCTAACATCACATGAATCAGTATAAACAATACCAAAATCAAGGTTACGTGGAGATACGTTAAAACACCTTTTGCTGCAACCCAATGGCTCTCAAGGGGCTTTGACATAAATTGGCCCAATGCACTGACTGCATAAGCTAAATCAAGCCTAGTTGTAGTCAAGTAGAGTAGACTCCCAACCAACTGTCTATATAACGTCTCATCTGCCTCCTTATATCCATAATCATTCTGAAGTTTTAAATTCTGTTGTAAAGGTAGTGCTACAACTTTTCACTGATCCATTATGAAATTTTCCAGTAAGCTCCTGACATACTTACTCTGTGGCAGAAAAGTTTGTCCAAAATCCCTCCAGAATTTCAAACCCAAACAGTAATGTAGCTCTCCAAGGTCTTTGATCTCAAAGACTTGTGACATTTGCTCTATGATTTCTTTAATGAGATTATCAACATTCCCTGTAATGATTGGATCATCAACATATAAAGAAATCGAAACAATCATTCCCTCTTTATCAAACACAGTATCAAGATTAGGGTCATTTTTTCTCCTTTTACAACCATGCTACAGGAAAAAAGAATCAATTTTGTCATACCAAGACCTAGGAGCCTATTTTAGTCCATACAATACTTTCTTCAACCTCCAAACTAAATGTTCTTTATCCTGTTTGACAAACCCCTCAGGTTGCACTAAGTAGACTTCTTCTTTTAAGTCCACACTGTTTGAATGCTCAAAGTAAAGAAGAGACTGTCAAAATTATCTACCCCGACTTAATACCTCCATGGATTTGGAAATTAAATTTCGTTAGACCAAACTGAACACCACACAACCACTTTAAAGTGAAAAACAGATTTTGGCTCCAACGATGACCTTTTTGAATGATTCAAACAGGAGCACAACCTCCTGAGCGTAGTCTCTTCGAACAACAACATAGTCCCCTGAAACAGATCGGCTCACGTGGAAGGTCAACTCTCCACTCAAATCATTCGACCTGGTCCATAGAGATCTTCATGCATTGTCGTGGCTACTCCTTACCGATTCGAATAGAAAATAATTCAACCAAATCGGTGGCATACGCAGTTGTATAACCACTCCATGGGTCCTCCCATGATTTGACAACCTTAACTCCAGTCAATGGCTCATGATAGGTTCCCTAGAGCTAAAGGTCCCAAACTTCTCAATGGCCAGCTCAGATTTGGGTGCAATTAAACACTTGCCACAAGAAAAAATGCACCAATAAACACTTAGACAGCAACCACTAGAAAACCTAACAGTAAGGTTCATCTCCTTTATGTCACAAGCTTAAGCAGAAGTCTGTAATATCGAACCCGACAATGTCGTAAAAATTGGAAGCCACTGATAAATCCATAGCAATGATGCAATTCTTCTTCATCATCGTTACTAGCGACCGACCACTTCTTGCTTCTTCGCAGAAAACAAACAAATTGGAATGTCTTTCTGGGTTCGAAATCAAAGGTCTTCAAGAAATGATGAGAAGCAATCAAAAGGTGTTGCCACAAAAGCTAAAAATACGGAGCTGCCACAAGCACAGTTGACAGGCCCTCATCGACCTTCCTCACGTGCTTGGTACTCATGTAGTCACCATCTCCCCCACGTAGGTGGTGCTCTTCTTACAATCGAGGGTTTTGCATTACAAGCACAACTCACACATCCTCAGATCTAGTAGCAATTATGGACTTCACGCCTCCCCAGATCTAGTAGCAGTTACAGGCTTCATGCCTCTTTAAAGCCACATATGGCTGTTCTCAGGTCAAATACCTATGCAGATCAATAAGCTCACATCAATGAGCCATAACAGTCACTATCTGATCCCTTAGACTGCACAAGGTCAAATAACAATGGCTTATGTTTGACCACACTCACAACAGTGCCATCTCACGCGACCTAGGCACAAGAACTCTATTCAACACTTCCAATGCGGCAGTCACGAGCCAAACTTGGACCAGACGTGTCACGCCCCTACACCCGCGATAGTCTTTCAACCTCTTATAGTAAGGTGTGGCACCACTGAACACTTTCTTTTCACCAATACTTATGTTCATAGACTATGCCTTAACATTCGATACTTAATTTTATTTTTCTTCAACAAGTATTATTATTATTCCTTTATATTAATGAACACCCATACACATTCATTATCCACAACAATTATACATAAAGAATACAATTGCAATAGTATAAATGGAGGGGCAACTCCCTGAACAATGAGTCTACCCAATTTCAATATATTATACAACTTTACAATTTTACAAGTATACTGGGGAAACCCCTAGCTTCATACTTAGCCAAATTTCCACTCGGCAACACCTTCGTGCAACCAACCGAGTTCATTGTTTCAACACACGAGTTGCCTTTCCCGAGTCGGGTGAGCGTGCCCTCACACGGACCGCCAACCAAAACTCCACAACCGAAATTCGTGTCACCTAGTGGGCGGGCGCCTTCATGCACCCTCTACTGCACTTACGATCATCAGGTGAGCACCTCACCGCACTCTGCACCCGAGTCTCCAACCGGCGGGCAAGCGCTCTCATGCACCATCACCCAAGACTTCAACCGAACCAATAGCCGCCTTCACACACGCCTGCGTTTACCTTCGAACGGCGGCGGGTGCCTTCATGAAACCCACGACCTGCGTTCACCTCCAAACGGTGGGCGGGAGCCTTCATGCGACCCACAACCCACACCTTCACCCGTCACCAAGAACTCATGCCTATCCCGTGTAGAGCTGCCCGTAGAGCTGGTGCATTAACCTGCGCCTTGCTACGGCCTCCTTTCCACTTTGCACTTCTCCTTCGATGATGAGCGAGTTTGAATTGCTTGTCCATCGCTATGTTTCATCCGCTAATATATATAGGTGGTTGGGCGAGTCGAGCTACCCGGCCGACTCATCCACCAGATTTAGTCGATGCCCTCATTTCGCCAATTCACTTGCCTTCGTTTGGTCAGCATGCCCATCACACAGGACTGCCAACCCAACCTTTTCCCGAATTGAAAATCTCATGAGGTCGGCCTGTGGGTGATAACAACTCATCCCCATAGTATAAGTTCGCCTCCGCCAAGCCTCCCACGTGCATTATGTACAAGCTCGCTCACACATCTTAGCCAAGACTTGTTCGTTTCACATCGCACTTCGTACGGTGGTAGAAACTCGGACCGCAGGTCCTTACATCCTCCTCCACCTAAAGTCATTGTCGTCCTCGATAATATGTGATCCCAGTAACCATCCTGCCACCAAGATCATCATCTCCAACTGTCTCATCCTTGGTCCATGATATCAATCAATCCATACACTACAACATCCATGCAACATATGTTAAACCAACTGTCTCCACCATGTGTCGTCCCATCCTGTAAACTGTCATCGGATACTCCAACATAATGCCAACATCTCTCTGGTACACTACTAGCCCTCATGACTCGAACTAGTTGGGTGATCAGTCCAACTGTCACGCTCAAATCATAAGAATGTCCATCCTTATGCCTACACCAGTCTTTCTCAGATTCTGTCACATCCTAGACTCACCAAGAATCACTCCCATGCTTAGGTCCATGGAAACTCCATACCATCTGCAACATGTCATGATGTTAATGCCAAACCATTCCTGCACCATTTGTCGTACCTGCTCAACCTATTTTAAGGACTCATTGCTATGAGCAGCTCAAAATGAGCGCCATATTCTATGTCATCTAAGAAGATGTAGAGAGAGTAGAGCCTGAGCACTCACCCTCACTAATAAGTTCAATCCATTTGTCAGGATTCTCTCTCTCCATCCTCTGTAGATATGCAACCTAATCCTCCTCTCGGACATTCAGTCTCACATAAACCTCCTCGTCATCATCATCCTCAACCTCCTCTAGCCTTCTTGAAAAATCCGAGATACTATCGGATAGTGTCTTGATAACCAATGACTACTCGGTAATCTTTGCCTCAATAGCATACAACCACTTACACATGTCCTCCATGTGCTTCTCATCCTCCACCTGCATCATTGCTAGTATACAATCAGGTCTAGTCACACCAATGGTTGGAACACTAATGGGTACCTCTTCCCTTCCATCGTAAGTGTACAGCTTCTTCAAATGTGGAACAATCATAGCATCAAATTGTTTCAAGAATTCCATCCCCAGTACAGCTTCATAGTCATAAATCTGCACTATCGTGAAGTTGACTTTCTTGGTCCACTCACCCAGCATTGTGTCCACTCTTTCAGCTACACCAAGTACACAATCAGGAGGAGAATTCATTGTCTTCATTTGTGCCTTCAGCGGTACAAATTTCAGCACAATACTTCTCACAGTATCTTCACTCATGAAGTTGTGAGTAGCCCCACTATCCACCATAGTGAGTACATCAACACTCCCAATCTTCATCCGAACATACTCCAAAGTGTTCCTCTTAGGATCTCTCTGAGAGACCACCTCTGTAGCAGCAGCAGCTCCAAGAATCTGCATCATCCCCATAGAAGCTTCTTCTTTCTTTGTATTAAACTGTGCAATAGCGGCCACTTTCGGTCTTGAAGGACAATTATTCACCGTATGTGGTTCAACACATATCTAACACTTCAAAGGTTTGTTTGTCTTCATTTTATCACCCGATTTCAAAGCATTATCCTTATTCTTCTCCTTCGGCTTATCAAACTTATTCTTTTTCTCATCATAAGTTTCGTCATAATGCTCCACCAATCGATCCATAGCAGTAGAAGCTTCCTCAAGTGTCTTAACCTTCTGCATCTTCACTTCATTGCATGCCCAAGGTTTCAATTCAATAATGAAGTTGAACACCTTGTCCCTCTCTGCCATGCCAGGAAGTTCCAAAACTACACTTGCAAACTCTCGTTGATATGTCTGTAGGTTCCCTGTCTGCTTATTAAACTTAATCTTCATCCTTTCTTCCCATGTTTCATCCTGAGGACTGAAGTGGGTCTGCAAAGCATTCTTCATGTCATCCCACGAAGTTATGTCATCAGCACTACCATTGGCAATCTGATCCATTCTCCTTCGCCACCACATCTTAGCATCCTTTGTCAAGAATTGAGTAGCTACTTTCACCATTGTCTCATCATCGGATAGACTGAAGCGTTCCAAGTATTGCTCCATATCCTAAAGAAAGTTACCAAGAGTCTTTGCACTCCTTGCACCATCATAAGATTCTGGTTCCTTGACTTTCGCATGAGGCACTCCTCCACCTGAGTTATGCCTCATGGCCTTCTTCAACACCGCAATCTCATCTCTGGCTTCATCAAGAGATTTCTACAAGTTTAAGATTTCTGCCAAACCTCAATCTCTTGCTTCTCCAATCTCCTTGACTTCATCTTCAAGTTGTGTACACTTAAGATCAGTGTACTCATGCTGAGTCCAGAGTTCATCGAGTTCTTCCCTCATCTTCGAATTAGCCTCTTGATCTTTCATGACCAAGTTCATTTTCATAGTCCAGTATGTCTCCAATTCCTCCATTCTTTCCAACACCCTTTTAAGAAAAGCATCGGTAGCATTATGGCTAGATGCTCCCGTTTCCACATTAGATTCACCTACCATTTCTGCTAACAGCTTCCTCCTTTGTGATCTAGTATAGACCATCCACCAGCTTCACCAAGTTCCCTGCAAAACTGAACCATCTCTTGTCTCACTTGTCAGTGATATCAGCTTCCTTCACCTACAAGTACCTGTTTCCACTGTCACTTCAACTGTCAAGGTGTGTCTCAGCTTCAATGCTTCAACACCAGCACCAGCTTCCTGCAAAACTTCTCACCAAGTTTTCAATCAAGCTCTGATACCACCTGCACTCCAGTGTAGGTGTGTAGCAGCTTCAATATTCAATGCCAAAATCAGCTGCTCTGATACCACCTGTAATGCCCCTACACCTGCAGTAGTCTTTCAACCACTTATAGCGAGGTGCGGCACCACCAAACACTTTCTTTTCACCAATACTTATGTTCATGGACTACGCTTAACATTCGATACTTAGTTTTATTTTTCTTCACCAAGTATTATGATTATTCCTTTATACTAATGAACACCCATACACATTCATTATCCACAGCAATTATACATAAAGAACACAATTGCAACAGTATAAAAGGAGGGGCAACTCCCTGAACAATGAGTCTGCCCAATTTCAATATATTATACAACTTTACAATTTTAAAAGTATACTCGGGAAACCCCAAGTTTCATACTTAGCCAAATTTCCACTCAGCAACACCTTCATGCAACCAACCTAGCTCACCATTTCAACACACGAGTTGCTTTGCCCGAGTGGGGCGAGCGCGCCCTCACACAGACCGCCAACCAAAACTCCACAACCGAACTTCGTGTCACCCGGCGGGCAGGTGCCTTCATGCACCCTCCACCTACGCTTACGATCTTCAGGCGAGTGCCTCACCGCACTCTCCACCCGAGTCTCCAACCGGTGAGTAGGCGCTCTCACACACCCTCACCCAAGACTTCAACCTAACCGGCGGGCGCCTTCACACACAGCCACGTTTACCTTTGAATGGTGGGAAGGCACCTTTGTGCGACCCACGACCAGCGTTCATGATGCGGGAGCAGTCAGCAGTAAACATGGACCAGAGGATCAGAACATAGGAAAGTCTGCCTTAAAGCAGAAAATTAGATTTAAAGCAGATAAAGCAGATTTAAAGCGGCTTTAAATCGGATAAAGGATACTTATTTTTCATGCATGCAGAAAAACAAGGATAGGATCGATGCTTACAATCTAACACTCTTGTATATATATGTGTAGTGTGATAGGGGTGAGAGATATCTGTTCTGGGAAGTAATTGTGAGTGATGAAGATGTAGCTGAGCGTGAGCTCGTTTCTAAGGCTGAAACACCTTAGTATGTAACCGTTTTGTGTGATATATAAAACCTGGGTTTAGTGTTTACGTTTATGTGTGTTTTATAATTGATTTAGTGCATGTGTGTGTCTTTTGTAAGAAGTTAAATTCTGTATTGAGAAACTTGTGTAATTGCATCGGTTCTGTATTAAAAGTTGTTGACTGCGCCAGTAGTATTAAGTGACAGTGTTTGTATAAGTCTACATGGAGACTAGGAATATGAACCTGAGTTTCAGCTTGTAAAATCGATGGAACTTGATATACATATTCTTGTTTTGTCATGCGTCTGAGGTTGCTGGAATATTAATTCATATATGAGTTAAAAAGGATGCTCAAAAAGAGCTAAGTGCAGAATCGATATCGCTTAATCGAATTTCCATTCAAATGCTTTTACTGTATGACAAAGGCGTAGGTTCATTCGATGGCTATGGTTGACATTTGAAACTGCATGCGTTGATAGGATCGGAGACCGATGTTTCTGTGTGTTGTATTATAATTTGCAACAGAGTTTTATTGCGTGCACATATCCTATATGCATGCGGTTGTTTCAGAAGCGCCAATGTTGTTTCAAGAGATTAGAGGGATGGCTCGATAGTAATGAAATCCCACGGTTTAAAAAAAAATTGAAGAGATTAATTTATTTAGAATGCTTCCGTCAGGACTTAGTGGGCCATAACCCACAGTCCAAGATTGAGATTTTAATGGAATTGGGATTTTGGGCAACCCCCAATTTCTCATTTTCATCAGTTGGTATCAGAGCGAGAAAAAGATTCTGTGGAAGGAGGTACAGTTCTTGATAAAGTATATATGGTCTTTATATTTTGTGTAGGTAGCAGCAGAGGAAGGTGAGAAGATTGCAATAGCCTAGAGCAGTTACCAAAAGACCAAGTCTAGAGGAGAGCTTGGTGAGGTAAGAGGCAACAAGGAGGACTTGCTGTTGCAGAGGTAGATTGCAGCTCACAAGTTAAAGATATTACTAAGACCAGGAGAAGCATATGACCAGGAGGTCATAAATTTTTGTGCCTCGGGAGTCTGATGCGGGAGCACTCAGCAGCAAACGTGGACCAGAGGATCAGAACAGAGGAAAGTCTGCCTTAAAGCAAAAAATTAGATTTAAAGCAGATAAAGCAGATTTAAAGCGGCTTTAAAGCGGATAAAGGATACTTATTTGTCATGCATGCAGAAAAACAAGGATAGGATCGATGCTCACAATCTAACACTCTTGTATATATATGTGTAGTGTGATAGGGGTGAGAGATATCTGTTCTGGGAAGTAATTATGAGTGATGAAGATGTAGCTTAGCGTGAGCTCGTTTCTAAGGCTGAAACGCCTTAGTATGTAACCGTTTTGTGTGATATATAAAACCTGGGTTTAGTGTTTACGTTTATGTGCGTTTTATAATTGATTTAGTGTGTGTGTGTGTGTGTGTCTTTTGTAAGAAGTTAAATTCTGTATTGAGAAACTTGTGTGATTGCATCGGTTCGGTATTAAAAGTTGTTGACTGCGCCAGTAGTATTAAGTGACAGTGTTTGTATAAGTCTACATGGAGAGTAGGAATATGAACCTGAGTTTCAGCTTGTAAAATCGATGGAACTTGACATACATATTCTTATTTTGTCATGCGTCTGAGGTTGCTGGAATATTAATTCATATATGAGTTAAAAAGGACGCTCAAAAAGAACTAAGTGCATAATCGATATCGCTTAATCGAATTTCCATTCAAATTCTTTTACTGTATGACAAAGGCGCAGGTTCATTCGATGGCTATGGTTGACATTTGAAACTGCATGCGTTGATAGGATCGGAGACCGATGTTTCTGTGTGTTGTATTATAATTTGCAACAGAGTTTTATTGCGTGCACATATCCTATATGCATGCGGTTGTTTCAAAAGCGCAATGTTGTTTCAAAAGCGCAATGTTGTTTCAAGAGATTAGAGGGATGGCTCGATAGTAATGAAATCCCACGGTTTAAAAAAAATTGAAGAGTTTAATTTATTTAGAATGCTTCCGTCAGGACTTAGTGGGCCATAACCCACAGTCCAGGATCGAGATTTTAATGGAATTGGGATTTTGGCCAACCCCCAATTTCTCATTTTCATTAGTTCACCTCCGAACGGTGGGCGGGCGCATTCGTACGACCCACGATCCACACCTTCACCCATCACCAAGAACTCGTGCCTATCCCGTGTAGAGTTGCTCGTAGAGCAGGCGCATTAACCTGCGCCTTGCTACGGCCTCCTTTCCAGTTCACACTTCTCCTTCGATGATGAGCGAGTTTGAATTGCTTGTCCATCGCTATGTTTCATCCACTAATATATACGGGTGGTTGGGTGAGTCGAGCTGCCCGGCCGATTCGTCCACCATGTTTAGCTAACGCCCTCATTTTGCCAATTTTCTTGACTTCGTTTGTTTGGCCCGCCCATCACATGGGACCACCAACCCAACCTTCGCCCGAATTGAAAATCTCAATTGTCGGCCCGTGGGTGATATCAACTCATCCCCACGGTATAAGTTTGCCTCTGCCAAGGCTCCCATGCGAATTATGTACATGCTCGCTCGCACATCTTAGCCAATACCTTTTCGTTTCGCATCGCACTTCGCACGGTGGTAGAAACTCGGACCACAGGTCCTTACAAGATGGATCCTTTCAACAATGTTCTTCTCTGTAGTATCTAATACCGCAACACATGATGATGGACACTTAAAAAAACTAAAACTACATATACTTCTCAATTATTTCGCTCAGCCCAGGACGAGCCAAGCCCTCTCAGGGGCTCCAATATCATGTCAAAATATGAATAAAATTTTATTAAATCAATTGAGCAGCTTACAAGTGTGAAACACCACTAGTAAGACTACTTTTGCAGAACATGCTTTGCCTTACAATTGATTTCATCAGAAATATATACATGAAACAGACATTTAAAGAAGTTGAACAGAATCCTAGAAAACAGGAACATAATCCTAAACTAAGGTTCAGTTTGAACCGTCACTCCATTAAGCCATTTCTACACTAATCTCAACATTTTTATATTATAATTTACTCACCCAAATTTTAAAATGGACATGTGAAAATTATTAGTTATATTTGAAAATCAAAAATGAAATTTAGAAAATAGATAATATAGCTTGCATATAAAAAACCGATAATTTTACCGAAATTAAAATAATGTGAATAAAAAGTAACATCAATTATAATTTATTTAATAAAAGAGATTCTTACGTTCAATAAAATAAAAAAATAATACTAATTTTTAGTATTTTGATGTTATTTTATAAAATAACAATGTAAACTTTGAAACGGGAACTATAAACTCAAAACGGGAACTCTGGCCTAAAAACCCCAAAAAAACCACAAAAACAGTGCTCAAAACGAAAAGTGTGTATACTGGAACGATGTTTTTTTTTTTTAGGTGTCAATTTTGTGGTTTTTTTAAAAATGGCAGTGACTACGAAATTTTCTACGAAATTTTCCTGCAAAATATAGCTTCAGAACGAAAGTGTTGATACTGGAATAATGATTTTTTTTTAGGGTCAATTTTCATACTTTTTAAACAATGCTA
Organism: Pinus tabuliformis; assembly: GCA_031772625.1. Lineage (NCBI taxonomy): Eukaryota > Viridiplantae > Streptophyta > Pinopsida > Pinales > Pinaceae > Pinus > Pinus tabuliformis. Next base: position 979,864,800 of record CM062809.1, read on the forward strand.
ATAAAACCAATTTTTTATGTCTCAAACAAAGTTAAATTTTAAGGAAAAACACATTAATGTTTCTGGTAGAATATCATTTTTCTTTCCAGCCACGCAGGCCCCCCCCACCCGGGCCGCCCCCTCCACCCCCCGGCCCCCCGCCCGCGCCGCCCCGCCCAACCCCCCTACCCCTCCCCCTCCCCGCCCCCCCCCGCCCGGGTCGCCCCACCCCCCTCCCCCTGCCCCTCCCCGTCCCTCCCCCGCCCGGGTCACCCCCTCCCCCTCCCCGTCCCTCCCCCGGCCAGGCCCCCCCCGCACTGGCCGCCCCACCCCCTCCCCCTCCCTCCCCCGCCCGGGCCGCCCCCTCCCCACCCCCGGCTCCCCCCCGCCCGGGCCGCCCCACCCTCCTCCCCCTCCCCCTCCCTCCCCCGCCCGGCCACCCCCCCACCCCCCCCCCCGGGCAGCCCCCTACCCCCCCCCCCCCCGGCCTCCCCCCGCCCCCCTCCCCCTCCCCCTCCCTCCCCCGCCCGGCTACCCTCGCCCAGGCCGCCCCCTCCCCCCTGCCCCGGCCCCCCCCCCCCCGCCCGGGCCGCCCCACCCCCTACCCCTCCCTCCCCCGCCCGGCCACCACCGACCGGGCCGCCCCACCCCTCCTGCCCCTCCTCCTCCCGCGCCCCCTCCCTGACCCCGCTGCCCACCCCGCCCACCCCTCCCCCTCCCCCGCCCCCTCCCCAGCCCCGCCGCCCACCCCGCCCGCCCCCTCCGCCCGCACAGGGCCACCCCCAGGCGGCACCGCCCCACCCGAGGGGCGGGGCGGCCCGAGGGTGGCGCTGCGTGGCGCGCCGCCTGCGCAGCGCCACTCCTGGGCCGCCCCGCCCCGGCCGAGGGGCGGAGCCTCGATTCCGGGCCGCCTCGCTCCACCCCTCGGGCGGGGCAGGGCGGCCCGGGGGTGGCCCTGTGCGGGTGGACGGGGCGGGCAGGGTGGGCGGCGGGGCTGGGGAGGGGGCGGGGGAGGGGGAGGGGTGGGCGGGGTGGACAGCGGGGCCGGGGAGGGGGCGCAGAAGGGGGAGGGGCAGGAGGGGTGGGGCGGCCCGGGCGGGGGAGGGGGGTGGGGCGGCCCGGGCGGGGGTGGCCGGGCGGGGGAGGGAGGGGGAGGGGGGTGGGGCGGCCCGGGCGAGGGGGGGCGGGGGGGGGGGGGTGGGGGGGAGGGGGAGGCCCGGGCGGGGGAGGGACGGGGAGGGGGAGGGCGGTGGGGCAGCCCGGGCGGGGGGGGGCCGGGGGGGGTAGGGGGCGGCCCGGGCGGGGGTGGCCGGGCGGGGGATGGAGGGGGAGGGGGAGGAGGGTGGGGCGGCCCGGGCGGGGGGGGGGTGGGGAGGGGGCGGCCCAGGCGGGGGAGGGAGGGGCAGGGGGTGGGGTGGCCTGGGCGGCGGGGGGGCCGGCCGGGGAGGGAGGGGGAGGGGGAGGGGGCAGCGCGTGCGAGGGTGGCCGGGCGGGGGAGGGAGGGGGAGGGGGAGTGGGGTGGGGCGGCCCGGGCGGGGGGGGTCGGCGAGAGGGAGGGGTAGGGGGGTTGGGCGGGGCGGCCCGGGGGGGGGGCGGGGGGTTGGAGGGGGCGGCCCGGGTGGGGGGGGCCTACCCGGCCGGGGGAGGGAGGGGGAGGGAGGTGGGGCGGCCCGGGCGGGGGTGGCCGGGGGGGTGGCTCAGGTACGTTTTGCCACATGGAATTGAATTTCAATATGTTCTTTTTTTTAATTAATATGTCATTGTACTAATTTACTTCATTATTTTTTTGTGCTTGATAATTAGGTACAACACTAGCATGCTGCCTTCAAAAAGGAAGAAATTGCATTGCAATTGAGAAAGATCCATTACAATGCAATTTCATTCAGCAAAGAATTAATGCTCTTCAATTTCTTCCAGATGCAATGCAAGAAATTGGGTTGAAGAAAGGGGACTTTAGTGAATCACGTGTGGCAAAAAAGGCAAAGGAACCCCAACCACCATTACATGGAATGTATGGAAAGACATATATTGGGGGATTTGCAGACATGAAAGACCCATTAGAAAAGGAAAATGAGCAAAATGAGCAAAATGAAACATAAAATATTGTGGAAGAGGACAATTATGAAACTCTAGAGGACGAAGAGTTTGGATTACGTGACATTCTTGATTAAATTTAAGTTATGCTTGTAACTCAAGCTTTGCAATGTTTTGACTTTGACATTTTATGAGAAGAATAAACACTCAATTAGGGTTGTTATACGTTCAATATTGGTAATATGTGATTTTTGCATTGATTTTTAAGTTAATCATTATTTTTTTTTTTTAAAAGTAGTTATTATTATCTTTTTGACATGAAATTCATAAAAAAGACTATTATTTGACCATTTTTAGTTAATATTTTTGTATAAAAATTGTGATTTTGACATGTTAATTCTAGCAAAAAATTATCAAAACGTTTAGTTTTTTTGTTATATTTATGTTAAAAATGGTTATTTTTTATGTCCATTGTTAAAAAATGTTGTTTTTTAGAAACAATTATTTCATGTGGATTGAAAAATTAATTAAGGATGTCTAAATATGTAGATTATCTAAAATTCAAACTATCGACTTTCTAATTTAAAAACGCAAAACAATAAAAACTCCACTAAAAAAAAAAAAAAAATTAAGATAGAGAACAAGAAAATATGAATACAATGACGACCTCAAAAACTATCAAATTTAGAAAATAATTTTTTACATTTCACACACTAGAAAATTTAAAGTCAAAAAATAGGTCTTTTAAAAAAAGGGTGTGATGCAGAATACTCACTTTTTAAAATCACGATGAAAATCACTACCATTTACTACCATTCTAAAACTTAATGCACATGAAAAAAATTAAAGTTCCAAAAACCATGTTCTTAAAAAAACATGTGTATTCTGCATCAACACTTTTGAAAATCGAGTCATTTTTTTGCCACCTCTACAAAACGGGTAACAATATCAGTTCCCATTTCAAAGTTTACATTGTTAAATGTTAAATAATATATGATTAAATGATAACATCTAAATGAATCATATATTTTGTAATTAATTCTTTTTTCAAATAATACTTTTGACCCTAATAAAAGAAAATCAATTATGATACTTATCATTTTTATTAAGTTAAGAGATTTATTAAACAACCTAGTGTGAGGGGAAGTGTAAGTTTGTCCATTTGTGCATGACATTTTAAAATAAAAACTATTTTCCAAAAATAATGTCGGCTATAAATAAAAAAAAAGATATGTTGTAAATTAATTAAAAGTTAAAAAATAAGTGAATGTTTAAAGCTTATACTTTGAAGATTTATGTTAACTAATTTATTAATTTATTTAGATATCAACTTCATATATATTTATATATAGGAAGAAAAATTATGTTTTTATGGTTAAATGTTTTATATGGTAATATATATACTCTATTTAGCATTCAAAAATACAATTTAAACAATGAAAAATAACACATTGTATTTTGCCCTTCAAAAAAAATTGGACCTCAAGAAATTTGATCCATAAGTTTTCAATAGAAGGAAAGCTCATTTCACATTTTAGTTTTTTTTTTCATTAAACACTTTATAACCTTAAACACAGTGACATTCAAATGAAAAAAAAAAAAATTATAATAAATATGTCAATATTGTTTGAGTAAAATAAAAAAATTATAACAAATATGTCAATATTGTTTGAGTAAAATTGATTTGATCAAGTTATTGGTGGTTTTAAGACTCCATTGATACGAGAACCCATGTTTTTTCCTATAGTGTTTAATGTAGCTTATTTATAGAAAAATTAATATTTATAATTATTCCACCTGCTACCTAATGAGACCAAGCAATATCTTTTTAGATACCACCACTTTTCCGGGTACTGTGTGATCTTAACATTTAGTATCAGAGCGAGAGTGATTAGAACCGAAGGTGGATAATTTGGGCCTCCTAAATATGAGAGTTTGGTGAAAAATACATGCCAAATATATTTTATAGTATTTAGTGGTTGAGAGAAGAGGCACTGTAGGTGGTTCTGGCTTCAAATAAGGTGGTGGCATGTCAGCACTCCAGAGGGCATTGAAGCTTGGATTCCCTGCATACGCTGAAAGATGCAGCAGTCGTGGCATACAGGTTGAGGAACAACACAAAACGTTAGTAATTTTCATGTGCCGTCGTGGCCCTCAATGCCAGTTGCTAGTGAGAACTGTTTGGTTTCAGCGAGCAGCTACGAAACAAAGGATTTAATAATAAACTGAAAATATGTTTAAATGTGGTATGTGAGATTGTGTGACACTCGTCATGGCTGAGACCATTTCTGCATTTGTACAGGTTTTACTACGCGTGTCATTCTGGTTGGTGTTTTATGGCGCTAACCTACGAAGGATAAAACGTAGGACATGAAATATGTGGAGAATTGGTTGAGTGTTCCGAACCGATGGCTTGAAATTAGATTACCTCATGGTTCGAATGGATTAATTTTGTAAAATTATGATCTACTCAGTGGAAGACGGAGATGGTGCTAGGAATAGCATTTACATGATGAATGTCGGTTGATCCAACTAAGAAATCCTATTATTGTGGAGCCTCGTGTAAAGGTAGAAGTCAAAGCTATGAAGGGCGCTGGTACTTGTTAAGAAAATGCGAGATATTTTGAAGGAATTAATTAATAAGAAAATAGAAGGAAGAGGTTGAATGTTTAGAAAGAGAGGCCATTAATTTTTAGCTCGTGAATGAGGATAATAAAAGAGAATAATGCCCAAGTCAAGGTATGGATGTGGGAAGGTATAGAAGTAGAGGGAGTGGTTATATGGGGAGATAAAATAATGGAGATGAATTCAAGAGTGTTGAATTTTAGTGAAAGAGTCAATGTGTAATGGGTGGATATCGGAAGTGCTTTGGTCAAAGGTAATATGTTGCATGCAAGCACACATATTTGTAAGGCCTTAAGAGCTTACTCAAGCATACATGCAATGCAATTGATGATGGAGTCATCACACTGTGGAATGAACCACTTGGAGAGGTACTAGGGTGATAGGTGTACTAGTATCCTAGCTAGAGGGGGAATGTGAAAACTCAAATAAAATGGTTGATGAATGAGACTAGGTCAATCTTCATGAGTCAATTTTAAAAGAGGATTTGTTAGGGCTTTTCTAGTTAACTTGATTCATTCAATACTAGTGGTTTTGGACTCTATTTATATGACCACCCATGGTATTTCCGATTGTATTTATGTTTAATGTAGGCTATTTATAGGCTAAAAGATTTCATTATTATGCATCCCTTTGATTAGTGGGATCAAGCAACACTGTCTTTGGGCACCGCCAATTTTCTCTACACTCTTTGATCCTATCAAAATTTTCATTTCACATGGCATACTTGCCCAATAAAAAATGTAAATGAAACTTATATAATTTGCTTATAGGAAATAGAAGTGCACATTAACTGAAGGTACTAGTTAATAGACAAATGTTAGACATGCCTCTACTCAGTTCTCATGCAGCTTAAAACATTATTAATAAGATAGGTGAACAACTACAATAGTTTTGTTTCTCTTGCAAAATATGAAGAGAGCACATATATTCGAGATACATTCTAGAATTGACACACACTTAAAGATAATATCAACTCCTACAAAGTTTACTTATAATAAGAAATATATGCTTTATCGGATTTTCTTAGTATATAAATTTCTTAACATAATGGAAACATGTACACATAGTTGGCCAACAACCATTCAATGTTAAGTTTCACACATGACATAAAACTTACCATCACCATTGGTTGTGTATGTATAGTCTTATACTTGTATCAGAATCAAGAGGCGAGAAGCTTGCAACCAATAACAAATTTCGAAATAATGAATTTTTCAATGGTACCTCAAGCACGCATCAGTTTTCCCTTCAGTGTGCAACATTTTTAAAATATTGCTTATCGAACCATTCATATGGTAAATTAATGTCTATTTGAGAAAAATAAACAAATAAAAGAAAACCAAAATATTTTGATGAAAAATGCAAAAGTAGTAAAAAAATAGTAAGACAAAGCTTCACATTGAACCATTAAAAAGTAAATTGAAATTATTAAAAAAATAAAAATCGATGCATTAGGTTAGGCCATTACATTTTGTAAAAGTGAAAAATATTTCCCTTGCATATAACAATCTCGAACGCTTGTATCTTTGCCACTGCCCATTGGTTAAATCTTGTTTCCTATGGGAGTTAGTTTCCGATGTTGTGTTGGTGCCTTTAATAACGGAATTGAATTTATTAAACAAAATCGAACTTGCTGCATCAGGTTAGTCTATTACATAATTGAAACAGTGAAAAGGAGTTTCCTCGAATCCAACCATCCAGAAAACATGTATCTCTGCTACTACCCATCAGTTAAATTTTTCCTGCTATCGGAGTCAGTTTCCTTGTGCTGCATGGAAAAAGATACTCAAGTATTTATATTGGTAAGCCTGCAACGTGAAGCAATTATGCATCTAAAATCATTATCTGCTCAGCGATATCTAAGCATATGAAGAAATATGCTCCTTTTAAGTGGTTAAATAGGTTGAACTTGCCTAAAAACCTGAAGCGCTAGTAAAGGAAATGACTAAAAAAATTTAAAATATAAATAGTTTTACTATAATAATGATTTCCTGAGTCATTAATAATGATTTCTCAAATTTTCTTTTGCATTTGTCACATTTTTCAACCGATCTATACGACCCAGAAATTTCGAGAATCATTACCATAGTAGCACAGGGCAGGTTTATTCACGATATATCAAAGGGCTTTTTGTCCCACCAAAAATAAATACTTGAAGCGGCTTGATATGGACTCCCTTTTTAAAAAAAATTGTGCATAGAATTTTTATTAATAAAAATGAGTTTATATAGAGTTTACAATAGCTGGTTGAGGGTGGGTTTCGTGTGGGGTTTCCAAAGAGATTTAAACAAAATTGTAACGAGAGATCTAGATAAACAATGTAACAAAAACAAAAAGTATCACCTAGTTTGGAGCAGATTTTCAAATGTAATTATTTTCCTTTTTTTTTTTGGTTATTTTTGTCCATTTGTTTGGCGAAGAAGTAACCAATGCATGTTGAATAATTTCCTAACAAGCTATTATTGTGTCCTTATCAACTTCTTTATCACTCTTAACAAAACACTTTTGTCGTGTATTTCTTTTTGAACTAGTAAAATTTTATTCTCCTTACACTTTTCCTGGGAAATTGGAAGATTTGGAGTTTGGTCCTCATCTGAGGAGAGCGTGTCGTCATTTGATTCATTGTCTTCCTGGTCTGAAGATGAGGAGTCCTCTTCCTCAAGAGGAGGTGGTTGTATGGCTTCCAAGCCTTAGATTTAGTCTTTCGCTTTATTGGATTTTGAGAGAAGTAATTTTGTAGGTGTTTTGTTTGATGGCAAAGGTGACAATGAAAATTCATGTTCTCATAGTCCATAAGCTAGACTCAATGGAAATCACCTACTTTTAGGTTACTGATGTTGAGTTCTACACATATCCCACTGTAAGTATCATGGGGGATTCACTCAAGGAGAAATATCATACCACGTGGATTCATATTGGGGGATATATATTGAGGAAAAAATGACATAATATATTGACTATATAGTAGGGGTAAAGGGTTTTTATATCGGAAAGTATAAAAAATGGAGCTTAAAGTTAATGAAAAAATATAAAGGGGTAGAAAAAATGTTTATGAAAAAATGGATACCTACAATATCTCATGAAAGTAGGGGGTTTTTTAATTGGGAGGGTGTATTGGGTTCATATTGGTAAGGGATTAAATAATATGATTTTTAGAGGTATTTTCCAATACCTATTCAAATTAAGGGTATTTTTTAGTATGCCACGAACACACGTGATAGGTAAGAAGTCCATTGAGTGAATCCCCTGTGGTAAGTATAAAATTCGCTATGGACTTGTAGGATTTGTGGCTGGGAATCAACCGAGGGTGTTTCCGATGCTTGTAAACATGGAATCATACCACATAGGAGCCAACAACATTGGAAGTTGGACCCTTAAATGGGGAGTCTTGTGATTATTGCCAAAGAGGGGTTAAAGTATGGTAACCAAGGGGTCATAAACAATCCCTCCTTTCCCAAGAACCATGGTCGCTTGGGCAAAGCACGCTAGCAATCTTCCTGGTGGGAAAACACAATTATGAAGAATCCCTTAGAAAAGAATAAAACCCTACAAGATTTGGTCCAATTACAGTGAATTCGTTGATAAAGATTAGTTGTGCGAGGCCAAAACCCATTAAAGCGGTAGATTAGGCCATTTTTTTCCATTAGCTCAGGAAGAGCTTCCAGATCTAGATGGGAAATAACAACATAGGGAATATCCTCATATTTGTCTACTATAAACAGACTAGGGACAACCTGGGAAGGGACCACATTCCCTGGTGGTTGAGGGTGATTCAAAGGAGGAACAAGACATTGGGGAGCCTGAGTATAGACTATGCCTTTGTATGAGAAATTCTTGGAGGAGGAGTGTTTCCCCAAGGGTCCTCCTCACAAGCAAAGAGTCAAGAGCATAGTGGCATCCTTGAAAATATTATAATAAAAATTGGAAAAATATTATTCTGATTGTATACCTTCTAAAATGAGGTGTTGAACCCCTTGGGGAAACACTAATTTGAGCTCAAATGAGAGTTTGAGGTCCCGTATTAGATTTGTAAATTGCTCCAAGAAAAGAAGAGAATTTCCATTCAACCTTTTGACTGAGATCTAGACAGGTTTTAGGTCTATAGACAGTTTTCCTGTAAGAACATCCTCCAGGACCCAAGGAACTATGTTGGGCACCAAGCCTAGTAGTAAATTTCTCTGAACCCTATTGCTCCCATAATCACTGAAGGCATCCCCCAAATCCTCACAACCATACTGAGATCCTTCCCTAGTTCTATCCCTAGGGGTGGTGGAGAGAACCAAGTTCATTTCTTTGTTGTCAATCCTTTATTCTTTGTAAAACCATTGGTGCTCCCAACAGGCCTCCTGAACTATAACTCTACCTGACTCAAAGTATGCCTTTTTGTCTTCTTAGTTTGGCCATGACTGACTTAGTGAGGGAGGGAAAAATATCTTTGTCCCTTTTGGACTCAAGGGCAACGAGGCACTGCTTAGCCTCCTCCTGCTACATGTTAACTACCTATGCCCTCACACCACTACAAGACGCATTCGTATTAACTATGTTTTCCCCCATTTTAGCAATTGATGTCTAGAAAGGAAGGATGAAAGGCTTATGCTTCATAGACCTTAGCTAAAAACTCAACAAGTAGCCCCGATAATTGACTTTCAAATCCCTGCTGACTTTCTCCAACCATGGGTACTCAGTCTTGAAACCTTTCTTTTCATTACAGGTCTTTGTAGCCATAAAACCAAGTGTCTTTTTAATGATTGGAGGCACAACATCATCATTTAGGTTGTTGTTGCTTGGAGACACACACAGGGAAACAAATACCTTATTGCACGTCATTTTATGTAACTAGAAAATATTATGATGGGGATAGGATTTATATCGACTCCTCAAAGGGGTTGAACATTTAATATTCACCTTTCTATGTATATTTACACTCCCTGTGAGTTTCTTCTTCAATAGGACAATCATTAGTTATCTTGTCACATCAAAAAATATATCGAGATACGACTTTCTACAATGTTATGTGGATGAAAGTTTTAGTATGTTATAATCCATGGTTATGAAGTCCTAATTAATAACTTGTGGGACAATGAAATTTCAAACTAAATAATAATAGATAATGATCACTTATAGTAAGTTTTGGGTTTCCAAACATCCTTTGCAACAAAATTTTCAGTAGAGCATAAATTTGCAGCGTTGATATCTATCTTTATACTAGATATCGACATTTTTTTATCGTTTTATGTTGGGAAGTTGGTCAATGTTATTGTTGTTTACAAGCATTTCTAGAATTGGTTTCTCGTGATATAATGTTGCACGGGATGTTGATGAAGTTGAAACAACCATATGAGGCATACCATTAGGCAATGGGAAATCGGTTTCTCTTGATATAATGTTGCACATGATGTTGATGAAGTTTAAACAACCATATGAGGCATACCATTAGGCAATGGGAAATCTTGGTCTCATACAAAAGAGGTGTGTGATGAATTAAGTAATGGTTTTGATGAATTAAGTAATGGTTTTGAAGATAATTATATTTGTGAATTAGTTCTTTTTGTAAATATTATACTTGGCAAAGGTAAAAGCTTTAAATTAGACTACCTAAATTACTTTTGCACCATTCACCACTCTTCTCAATATAAGACATGCTAAAATTCTAAACATATACGTGGTGCTTGATATTCAATGAAAACTTTATATTTGTAGCTCCACAAATCAAACATTATCTTCTCCTATATTCATAAACACAATTCCTCATTCAAGATAGCATTTACTATATCATACCTAAATTGTACATTTACAAGAACATCCTTAATTATTTTGTAAAGCATGGAATTTGATTTGACAAGATGTTTCTCTAGAGGTCATATTTGGTGACAAGGAAAAATCGTTTCATCACATAGGATAATGTAAGTCCGTATTTCTATAGTTCACGGACGTCTAATATAGATTTAATTTTCGGTGCTAATTCATTGCTTTTTTTATCCAACACAATGCTAAAGAAGAAATTGCACACCCATTCAAATGAATTATATTAAATTTAATTAGGGTACACAAACAACAATGTAGGTAGGTGTGCAATGATAATTAAAACATGAAATTTTAGCAGGAGATGATCCAAGATATTCTCCACTAAAGTTGATTTCTATTACCTATAAAAATTGTGCCATATCCCTAAAGTTGATTCGTCTTGCAAGTACGCATTTGATTTACTTATCGATTTATTCAAATTGCAGAAGAAAATATCCATGAAGGATGTACATGCCAACACGAAATCAAATCAGACAGGTATCCTTAAGGCTTATGAAGCATGTCCAAACATGGAAATCCATGAACGGTGTTATATGTCCCCAATAAAATGGAGAGAAATTTATCTTTGACATGCATGAAGGGCACATGTAACCTATTGCGTATGGAGATCATTACAAAGTTTGAAGAAAGCAGTGAGCGTGGAACACATTTTAACCAAAAGTATTTCTTGTTAGTGTTGTACTCGATAGTAAGAAGCCTTACATGTTGAAGAAAAACACTGGGTATATGGATGCCTTTTATGAGAATGGGAAGGTTTAAAGGTAAAAATAAAGCCTAGTTACTTAAGCAGCTTAGCTGAACGATAAGGTCATTTGAATTATTGAATGTTTGTGATCATAAGCCACACCTAGAGAAAAAAATCATGAAATCAATTCACAATCCACTTCGAATGAGTTTTAACTTTAAACCTTATCATACTAGATACAAGTCAAGACCATGCCAACCATTATCATACTAGATACAAGTCAAGACCATGCCAACCATTAAGATGTTGGAAAGAGCCATCATAGAAATCAAAAGTGATGATAGAAGAGACATAATGTGAAGAGTATAAATCCTTTTATTTAGAATATTTTCCATTGCCAAGTATGTGTTCAGAACATTGAAATTTTTTTTGTAGCCATTGGTGTCAAGGAAGTAGAAAACTCGGGGGAATCTGAGTAGTATTTTAAGTATTTAGTTGAGAATCATTATAGTGGTTAGATATATGAGTAACATTTCAAAACTATGATTACAACTATGACTATTCAGTGTTGAGGGCATTGTTAAAGAAACCTTGCAATTATTTTTCATTTCTTTCTTGAAAAGGTTTTTAAAGAATAGTTGGAAATTATACTAAAGCATTTTTGTGCAGAAGATCTTGTCAAGTGTCCCATACAAGGTTCCTAGTTGGATAGAAATATGAAAGACCTTTCCAACTGTATATGGAACTTAGAAATATCCCAAAGGTTGAAGATATATTGTTGTTTGAAGTTGGGAAGTGAGCTATAACAGAAGTATGGAAATCTGAAACTTTTGGGAGACAGACTGGTGGTGCACAAAAAATTGTCACACTCCACACTAGTCCAAACTCATCTAGATATCAAAGGTTCTTGAGTCACTTAGGGATGCATGTGAAGAAATGAATTGGGCCGAGACATGTGAGTAGAGTTTTGTTTTTCAAAATGGTTCTAGTGTAGTTCGGACATCCAACCATAAAGAATATTATAAAAGTAAAATAGGATAATCACTTGGATCTAGCCTCGTTAATGGCGTGATAGGATGATAGAGCTAGTTATGTGGTGTACAGGTGCCACTGATTGGACCAATGTGATAAAATCAAACTTTGTGAAAGTGACATATGGTAGGCATATTTAGAGTTTTTGGATATCCAAGTGAACCAAATACATGTGGCACATGGCATCATTCAAATGTTTCCATGTGTAATGATGACATCATCATAATGTAAGCGCTAATGTTAACTCATGATGTGACAAAATTTTGATATTTTTGCCATGGGATTTGTTTGCAACTGATTTCTCTTGTAAATGAATTCTTTGGAAATTTGGTAAAATCAGAGTAGTGGGCCTAATAAACAAGTTGGACCCTAAATTGTGGTGGGGCCACATCATGTAGAAAGTCTAGGTTTACATATAATTAATGATGGTGGACCTAGATGTGAACTGTTTAGACATCTAGATGTTCGGGTAATTAGTGAAATCACACAAATACAAATATTTGGACCGTGACTATGAGTTTAACAAATCAAAACATAAAATCACAAGTCATTAATGTGATCACATGAGAAATAAGGACTGAAGTTTCAAACGCTTGAATTTGGTGTCGGTTTCAGACATGAAAAACTAGAGGATTAGTTTCATAGCCAGAATATAGTTAATTGCACGATTGCGGGATCCAATTATTGATGAGAAGTGATACATAACCTCTTGTAATAAATGTAGTACAACATTGAGACTATTGGGATTCATCTCCCAATGTCTCTTAATCTTCCAATGCTTCCTTATTTTCTTATTTACAATATTTACATGAATTTCCCAATCCCTTAGGATTAAGTGTCAACATTCCCCCCCTTAATCCAAAGGGATGTTGGTGAGTCCAAGCATTATTATGAATCTTTCAAACTTTTCTCTTCAAAGTGATTTGGTGTGTATGTCCACAATCTTCTCATTTATGGAACAATGGTGTAGGTGGATAGTCTTGGCCTCAACATGATGTCAAATCATATGATACTTTGTATTGATGTGCTTGGTTAGTTCACGAAACTTTAGGTTCTTGGAAAACTTCGTTACAAAAGTGTTGCCAATAAAGAGAGGAGTTGAATACACTTTAGGTTTTTGGCACTATTGGACTTAGTGGATAATTTCTCTAATCACCTCTACTAGCTACTCAATCATGGTTAATGGGGCTCTAAAACAACCCTTCTCTCCTTCAAGGGGCCTGAGGCAAGTTACCTATTATCTTCCTTTCTCTTTGTTCTAGAAATGGAGGGGTTCAATAGAACCATTAAAGCAGAGATTGTCATAGGAGAGATTAAGGGATTACAATATTCCTCTGAATGCAAACTGACCACCCACTAACAATTTGTGAATGACATAGTACTTCATGGTGTTCCTATTATCAAGGAGGAAAGATCCTACAAGCACATCCTAGAGGAATTCACAACAGCTATAGGTATGGAGGTTAATCAAACCAAGTCAATGGTTTTATTTTTCAATACTCACATTGTTGTGTAGAAAAACCCTACTCTCATTTTAGGTTTTCAAAGGAAAACCTTTCCATAAAAGTATATGGAAGTTCCCTTAATAGATAAATCAAGAAAGAAGTCAACTTGGGAAACCATAGTACCCAAATTACAACATAGGGCTAGCAGAAGAACATACCGAGCCCTAAATTTAGCAAGCAGATGGGTTCTTACCAAAGCAGTACTACATGCTATCACTATGTTTTTGTTATCAATATTACCAGCTCCCAAAAAGATTCTTAACAAAATCAGATAAATCCAATAGAAGTACTTATGGAAAGGGGTCGAGGAAAAAAATAAATGGGCTCTAGTGGGTTGGGACAAAATATTCAAAGTAAAATCTAAAGAATGGCTAAGTCTCTAGGGTCTTGAAAAAATGAATGTTGTATGTAGAGAAAAATTGTGGTGAAGATGGATCAATGATGTTAACCTCCCCTCAGTAATTTTTTGGAAAGAAAAATATGCTCCATAATGGAACCCAAAATCCCTAATCAGGTTTAATGACAAGATGACAATATTTGTCTCATGGAACCTTGCCTGCTAAAAATGAGGATTAATATAGGACCATTTTTCTGGGAGATAAGAAATGGTAGAACAAATTTATTTTGGGAGGACGCATGGCACCAATAACCCAAATTAGTCATTCCAACAAGAATATCCCTATAGAACGCACTACAGATAGAAGGAAATTATGAGGTTCACTAGTACTGTGACACACGAGGCACCCATTAAAAATGGAGAAAGTGGACCACCCTAAAAAACATCGAGCAATATCCATTGGCCTAGATTACCCAAGTCCTGGATGAAGAAGTCCAAAGAATAAATATTCTTTCTTTAGAGGATGATGACCAACTAAGGTGGGGAAGGTAGCAAGCCAGAGAATTTACCCCAAAGGACCCAGAAATTTCGAGAATCATTACCATAGTAGCACAGGCCAGGTTTATTCACGATATATCAAAGGGCTTTTTATCCCACCTAAAATAAATACTTGAAGCGGCTTGATATGGACTCCCTTTTAAAAAAAAATTGTGAATAGAATTTTTATTAATAAAAATGAGTTTATATAGAGTTTACAATAGCCGGTTGAGGGTGGGTTTCGTGTGGGGTTTCCAGAGAGATTTAAACAAAATTGTAACGAGAGATCTAGATAAACAATGTAACAAAAACACAAAATATCACCTAGTTTGGGGTAGATTTCCAAATGTAATTATTTTCCCTTTCTTTTTGGTTATTTTTGTCCATCTATTTGGCGAAGAAGTAACCAATGCATGTTGAATAATTTCCTAACAAGCTATTATTGTGTCCTTATCAACTTCTTTATCACTCTCAACAAAACACTTTTGTCGTGTATTTCTTTTCGAACTAGTAAAATTTTATTCTCCTTACACTTTTCCTGGGAAATTGGAAGATTTGGAGTTTGGTCCTCATCTGAGGAGAGCTGTCGTCATTTGATTCATTGTCTTCCTGGTCTGAAGATGAGGAGTCCTCTTCCTCAAGAGGGGGTGGTTGTATGGCTTCCAAGCCTTAGATTTAGTCTTTCGCTTTATTGGATTTTGAGAGAAGTAATTTTGTAGGTGTTTTGTTTGATGGCAAAGGTGACAATGAAAATTCATGTTCTCATAGTCCATAAGCTAGACTCAATGGAAATCACCTACTTTCAGGTTACTGATGTTGAGTTCTACACATATCCCACTATAAGTATCATGGGGGATTCACTCAAGGAGAAATATCATACCACGTGGATTCATATTGGGGGATATATATTGAGGAAAAAATGACATAATATATTGACTATATAGTAGGGGTAAAGGGTTTTTATATTCGAAAGTATAAAAAATGGAGCTCAAAGTTAATGAAAAAATATAAAGCGTAGAAAAAATGTTTATGAAAAAATGGATACCTACAATATCTCATGAAAGTAGGGGGTTTTTTAATTGGGAAGGCGTATTGGGTTCATATTGGTAGGGGATTAAATAATATGATTTTTAGAGGTATTTTCCAATACCTATTCAAATTAAGGGTATTTTTTAGTATGCCACGAACACACGTGATAGGTAAGAAGTCCATTGAGTGAATCCCCTGTGGTAAGTATAAAATTCGCTATGGACTTGCCGGATTTGTGGTTGGGAATCAACCGAGGGTGTTTCCGATGCTTGTAAACATGGAATCATACCACATAGGAGCCAACAAGGTTGGAAGTTGGACCCTTAAATGGGGAGTCTTGTGATTATTGCCAAAGAGGGGTTAAAGTATGGTAACCAAGGGGTCATAAACAATCCCTCCTTTCCCAAGAACCATGGTCGCTTGGGCAAAGCACTCTAGCAATCTTCCTGGTGGGAAAACAGAATTATGAAGAATCCCTTAGAAAAGAATAAAACCCTACAAGATTTGGTCCAATTAGAGTGGATTCGTTGATAAAGATTAGTTGTGCGAGGCCAAAACCCATTAAAGCGGTAGATTAGGCCATTCTTTTCCATTAGCTCAGGAAGAGCTTCCAGATCTAGATGGGAAATAACAACATAGGGAATATCCTCATATTTGTCTACTATAAACAGACTAGGGACAACCTGGGAAGGGGCCACATTCCTTGGTGGTTGAGGGTGATTCAAAGGAGGAACAAGACATTGGGGAGCCTAAGTATAGACTATGCATTTGTATGAGAAATTCTTGGAGGAGGAGTGTTTCCCCAAGGGTCCTCCTCACAAGCAAAAAGTCAAGAGCACAGTGGCATCCTTGAAAATATTATAGTAAAAATTGGAAAAATATTCTTCTGATTGTATACCTTCTAAAATGAGGTGTTGAACCCCTTGGGGAAACACTAATTTGAGCTCAAACGAGAGTTTGAGGTCCTGTATTAGATCTGTAAATTGCTCCAAGAAAAGAAGAGAATTTCCATTCAACCTTTTGATTGAGATCTAGACAGGTTTTAGGTCTATCGACAGTTTTCCTGTAAGAACATCCTCCAGGTACCAAGGAACTATGTGGGCACCAAGCCTAGTAGTAAATTTCTCTGAACCCTATTGCTCCCATAATCGCTGAAAGCATCCCCCCAAATCCTCACAACCATACTGGGATCCTTCCCTAGTTCTATCCCTAGGGGTGGTGGGGAGAACCAAGTTCATTTCTTTGTTGTCAATCCTTTATTCTTTGTAAAACCATTGGTGCTTCCAACAGGCCTCCTGAACTATAACTCTACCTGACTCAAAGTATGCCTTTTTGTCTTCTTAGTTTGGCCATGACTGACTTAGTGAGGGAGGGAAAAATATCTTTGTCCCTCTTGGACTCAAGGGAAACGAGGCACTGCTTAGCCTCCTCCTGCTCCATGTTAACTACCCATGCCCTCACACCACTACAAGACGCATTCGTATTAACTATGTTTTCCCCCATTTTAGCAATTGATGTCTAGAAAGGAAGGATGAAAGGCTTATGCTTCATAGACCTCAGCTAAAAACTCAACAAGTAGCCCGGATAATTGACTTTCAAATCCCTGCTGACTTTCTCCAACCATGGGTACTCAGTCTTATAACCTTTCTTTCCATTACAGGTCTTTGCACCCATAAAACCAAGTGTCTTTTTAATGATTGGAGGCACAACATCATCATTTGGGTTGTTGTTGCTTGGAGACACACACAGGGAAACAAATACCTTATTGCACGTCATTTTATGTAACTAGAAAATATTATGATGGGGATAGGATTTATATCGACTCCTCAAAGAGGTTGAACATTTAATATTCACCTTTCTATGTATATTTACACTCTTTGTGAGTTTCTTCTTCAATAGGACAATCATTAGTTATCTTGTCACATCAAAAAATATATCGAGATACAACTTTCTACAATGTTATGTGGGTGAAAGTTTTAGTATGTTATAATCCATGGTTATGAAGTCCTAATTAATAACTTGTGGGACAATGAAATTTCAAACTAAATAATAATAGATAATGATCACTTATAGTAAGTTTTGGGTTTCCAAACATCCTTTGCAACAAAATTTTCAGTAGAGCATAAATTTGCAGCGTTGATATCTATCTTTATACTAGATATCGACATTTTTTTATCGTTTTATGTTGGGAAGTTAGTCAATGTTATTGTTGTTTACAAGCATTTCTAGAATCGTGATATAATGTTGCACGAGATGTTGATGAAGTTGAAACAACCATATGAGGCATACCATTAGGCAATGGGAAATCAGTTTCTCTTGATATAATATTGCACATGATGTTGATGAAGTTTAAACAACCATATGAGGCATACCATTAGGCATTGGGAAATCTTGGTCTGATACAAAAGAGGTGTGTGATGAATTAAGTAATGGTTTTGAAGATAATTATATTTGTGAATTAGTTCTTTTTATAAATATTATACTTGGCAAAAGGTAAAAGCTTTAAATTAGACTACCTAAATTACTTTTGCACCATTCACCACTCTTCTCAATATAAGACATGCTAAAATTCTAAACATATGTGGTGCTTGATATTCAATGTTAGATTTGTAGATCCACAAATCAAACATTATCTTCTCCTATATTCATAAACACAATTCCTCATTCAAGATAGCATTTACTATATCATACCTAAATTGTACATTTACAAGAACATCCTTAATTATTTTGTAAAGCATGGAATTTGATTTGACAAGATGTTTCTCTAGAGGTCATATTTGGTGACAAGGAAAAATCGTTTCATCACATAGGATAATGTAAGTCTGTATTTCTATAGTTCACGGACGTCTAATATAGATTTAATTTTCGGTGCTAATTCATTGCTTTTTTTTATCCAACACAATGCTAAAGAAGAAATTGCACACCCATTCAAATGAATTATATTAAATTTAATTATGGTACACAAACAACAATGTAGGTAGGTGTGCAATGATAATTAAAACATGAAATTTTAACCGGAGATGATCCAAGATATTCTCCACTAAAGTTGATTTCTATTACCTATAAAAATTGTGCCATATCCCTAAAGTTGATTCGGCTTGCAAGTACGCATTTGATTTACTTATCGATTTATTCAAATTGCAGAAGAAAATATCCATGAAGGATGTACATGCCAACACGAAATCAAATCAGACAGGTATCCTTAAGGCTTATGAAGCATGTCCAAACATGGAAATCCATGAACGGTGTTATATGTCCCCAATAAAATGGAGAGAAATTTATCTTTGACATGCATGAAGGGCACATGTAACCTATTGCTTATGGAGATCATTACAAAGTTTGAAGAAAGCAGTGAGCGTGGAACACATTTTAACCAAAAGTATTTCTTGTTAGTGTTGTACTCGATAGTAAGAAGCCTTACATGTTGAAGAAAAATACTGGGTATATGGATGCCTTTTATGAGAATGGGAAGGTTTAAAGGTAAAAATAAAGCCTAGTTACTTAAGTAGCTTAGCTGAACGATAAGGTCATTTGAATTATTGAATGTTTGTGATCATAAGCCACACCTAGAGAAAAAAATCATGAAATCAATTCACAATCCACTTCGAATGAGTTTTAACTTTAAACCTTATCATACTAGATACAAGTCAAGACCATGCTAACCATTATCATACTAGATACAAGTCAAGACCATGCCAACCATTAAGATGTTGGAAAGAGCCATCATAGAAATCAAAAGTGATGATAGAAGAGACATAATGTGAAGAGTATAAATCCTTTTATTTAGAATATTTTCCATTGCCATGTATGTCTTCAGAACATTGAAATTTTTTTTTGTAGCCATTGGTGTCAAGGAAGTAGAAAACTCGGGGGAATCTGAGTAGTATTTTAAGTATTTAGTTGAGAATCATTATAGTGGTTAGATATATGAGTAACATTTCAAAACTATGATTACAACTATGACTATTCAGTGCTGAGGGCATTGTTAAAGAAACCTTGCAATTATTTTTCATTTCTTTCTTGAAAATGTTTTTAGAGAATAGTTGGAAATTATACTAAAGAATTTTTGTGCAAAAGATCTTGTCAAGTGTCCCATACAAGGTTCCTAGTTGGATAGAAATATGAAAGACCTTTCCAACTGTATATGGAACTTAGAAATATCCCAAAGGTTGAAGATATATTGTTGTTTGAAGTTGGGAAGTGAGCTATAACAGAAGTATGGAAATCTGAAACTTTTGGGAGACAGACTGGTGGTGCACAAAAAATTGTCACACTTCACACTAGTCCAAACTCATCTAGATATCAAAGGTTCTTGAGTCACTTAGGGATGTATGCGAAGAGATGAATTGGGCCGAGACATGTGAGTAGAGTTTTTCTTTTCAAAATGGTTCTAGTGTAGTTCAGACATCCAACCATAAAGAATATTATAAAAGTAAAATAGGATAATTACTTGGATCTAGCCTCGTTAATGATGTGATAGGATGATAGAGCTAGTTATGTGGTGTACAGGTGCCACTGATTGGACCAATGTGATAAAATCAAACTTTGTGAAAGCGAAATATGGTAGGCATATTTAGAGTTTTTGGATGGCCAACTGAACCAAATACATGTGGCACATGGCATCATTCAAATGTTTCCATGTGTAATGATGACATCATCATAATGTAAGCGCTAATGTTAACTCATTAATGTGATCACATGAGAAATAAGGACTGAAGTTTCAAACGCTTGAATAATTAAATTTTGGTGTCGGTTTCAGACATGAAAAACTAGAGGATTAGTTTCATAGCTAGAATATAGTTAATTGCACGATTGCGGGATCCAATTATTGATGAGAAGTGATACATAACCTCTTGTAATAAATGTAGTACAACATTGAGACTATTGGGATTCATCTTCCAATGTCTCTTAATCTTCCAATGCTTCCTTATTTTCTTATTTACAATATTTACATGAACTTCCCAATCCCTTAGGATTAAGTGTCAACATTCCCCCCCCTTAATCCAAAGGGATGTTGGTGAGTCCAAGCATTATTATGAATCTTTCAAACTTTTCTCTTCAAAGTGATTTGGTGTGTATGTCCACAATCTTCTCATTTATGGAACAATGGTGTAGGTGGATAGTCTTGGCCTCAACATGATGTAAAATCATATGATACTTTGTATTGATGTGCTTCAAGGATAATTTTAGGGGCGAATGTTCGCCCTTTGGCGAAATTAAGGGGTTTTAAATTTTTAGTGGGCGAATATTTTGTATCATAGTACATTTTTACAAATCACCTCAAATAGCCCACCTTATTTTAAGGGAGAGGGTAAAAAAGGTAAATTCAGCCCTTGAAATTAGGACTTACAACCTTCCATTCGCCCATTTTCAAGAATAGGTTTTATTTAAGTGAATCCATTCGCCCATTTTCAAGAATAGGTTTTATTTAAGTGAATCCTATGGGCCAAATACCATATTTATAAAAGAGGTATGGTAAATTAATAAAAATATAAATAAATGAGAGGTATGGTAAATAAATATAACATTTTTTATATTTACTCCATAAGTCATCTTATATACATGTAAGGGTGTAAACAAATAAAAATATAAGTAAAGTGGAGGTATGGTAAATAAATAAAACGTCTTTTTATACTTACTCAAAAGGTATGGTAAATAAATAAAAATATAAATAAACTAGACGTATCGTAAATAAATAAAACCTCTTTTTATATTTAGTCCATAACCCTCGTTCTATTTATGAAGGCTCAAGAAAGAGGTTTTACTTAAGTGAATCCTATGGGCCAAATACCAAATATAAATAAACGAGAGGTATGGTAAACAAATAAAACATTTTTTTATATTTACTCCATAAGTCACCTTATATTTACGAACACTCAAAAAATGGTTATATTTAGGTGAAACCTATGGCCAAAATACTATGGGACAAATACCATGGACTAGATTGTTATTAATACCATGCAAAAAACCATTATTAACCCTAATATTAGAATTAATAAAAATAAAAATGGCACATGGTATTGACCCATGGTATTCACCAAAATGGCACATGGTATTGACCCATGGTATTCACCTGGAATGTAGCCTATTTAAATGGGGGAATTAAACCAGCATGTAGCCTATGCTAAGATTCACTCGGACTTTACAAAGTTTTATTATTTAGTGAAAGACTCGCCAAGATCTTACAAGATTTTATAATTGAGTAAAATATTCGCCATGCCTAGTGAGAGATTCGCCAAAAAATTATATATACATATTATATTATTGATAAAATCGCCTTCCATTTTTCCTATATGCCATGGAGATTCGCCCATTTATTATATTTATAAATTTAGGGGGGGTTCTTAAAATTTTCCCTGATGTGCTTGGTTAGTTCACGAAACTTTAGGTTCTTGGAAAACTTTGTTACAAAAGTGTTGCCAATAAAGAGAGGAGTTGAATACACTTTAGGTTTTTGGCACTATTGGACTTAGTGGATAATTTCTCTAATCACCTCTACTAGCTACTCAATCATGGTTAATGGGGCTCTAAAACAACCCTTCTCTCCTTCAAGGGGCCTGAGGCAAGGTGACCTATTATCTTCCTCTCTCTTTTTTCTAGAAATGGAGGGGCTCAATAGAACCATTAAAGCAGAGATTGTGATAGGAGAGATTAATGGATTACAATATTCCTTTGAATGCAAACTGACCACCCACCAACAATTTGCGAATGACACAGTACTTCATGGTGTTCCTATTATCAAGGAGGAAAGATCCTACAAGCACATCCTAGAGGAATTCACAATAGCTATAGGTGTGGAGGTTAATCAAACCAAGTCAATGGTTTTATTTTTCAATACTCACATTGTTGTGTAGAAAAACCCTACTCTCATTTTAGGTTTTCAAAGGAAACCTTTCCATAAAAGTATATGGAAGTTCCCTTAATAGATAAATCAAGAAAGAAGTCAACTTGGGAAACCATAGTACCCAAATTACAACATACGGCTAGCAGAAGAACATACTGAGCCCTAAATTTAGCATGCAGATGGGTTCTTACCAAAGCCGTACTACATGCTATCACTATGTTTTTGTTATCAATATTACCAGCTCCCAAAAAGATTCTTAACAAAATCAGATAAATCCAATGGAAGTACCTATGGAAAGGGGTCGAGGAAAAAAATAAATGGGCTCTAGTGGGTTGGGACAAAATATTCAAACTGAAATCTAAAGGACGGCTAAGTCTCTAGGGTATTGAAAAAATGAATGTTGTATGTAGAGAAAAATTGTGGTGAAGATGGATCAATGATGTTAACCTCCCCTTAGCAATTTTTTGGAAAGAAAAATATGCTCCATAATGGAACCCAAAATCCCTAATCAGGTTTAATGACAAGATGACAATATTTGTCTCATGGAACTTTGCCTGCTGAAAATGAGGATTAATATAGGACCATTTTTCTGGGAGATAAGAAATGGTAGAACAAATTTATTTTGGGAGGACGCATGGCACCAATAACCCAAATTAGTCATTCCAACAAGAATATCCCTATAGAATGCACTACAGATAGAAGGAAAGTATGAGGTTCACTAGTATTGTGACACACGAGGCACCCATTAAAAATGGAGAAAGTGGACCACCCTAAAAACCAATGAGCAACATCCATTGGCCCAGATTACCCAAGTCCTGGATGAAGAAGTCCAAAGAAGAAATATTCTTTCTTTAGAGGATGATGACCAACTAAGGTGGGGAAGGTAGCAAGCCAGAGAATTTACCCCAAAGGAGGCCTATTGATATCTCATGGAGGACCATAACAACATAGCAGAAGCAGAGTGGAACAATCTTTGGTCAACCCCTCAATGGCCAAGCATAAAACTTTTTAGGTGGCTAGTTATGCACAAAAAAGTTCTAACTTGGGAAAATCTATGCCATAGGGGATTTTCTGGTCCTTCACGATGCAACCTTTGTGAAAAGCAAGAGGAATCTATCATCGACCTCCTCAATAGCTGTGAGTATAGGGCTACATTATGGGACTGGGTCTCTTAGGTTTTGCTCCATATAGATAGACACCGTGAAAGCATCCAGGAAACGTTAGGCATGTGGGGAGCATAAATATTGAAAAACGAGTTTGTCAACCTTTATTGGAGTTTACGCCATAGATTTTTTATTTGGGTGGTTTGGAAGGAATGAAATCGCCTGATATTTCAAGACAAATCCTCCCCGACCTTGACCTTGATAGCCCAAATCCTACAAGAATTACAAGAAACAATCCATAACGACCTAATACGAACAAGATAGGACAATCATATGGACTAAGATAATATAATTATGGAAATATTAGGACTAAAAGGCATACAAAGACCTCTCCACATAAAGAAGCCACCACCAATTCATGGTGTTGCAATAACATGGTCGCTTCTAGCCCTAGGGTTTTTGAAGTTAAATTTTGATGGGGCCTGAAAAAGTAACTCACATCGAGCTGGAGTGGGGAGTTTAATTCGAAACAATGTTGGTAATATCCTTAGGCTCTATTACACCCACCTGGGTGTGGCTACTAATAATGCAGTGGAGTTCCATGCCCTCGAACAAGGGCTAGAAATTCTGGTTAGGACCAACACCCACCACTACACCATTGAAGGAGACTCAACGCTAGTAATCAGAGTGATGAAGCATATTCGATGTGTTACCAACATAGGGAAGGTTAGGAAGCATTGACGCTTAAGCAAGATCATTCAATGAATTTAGGGACACTTGGATGACATGCGAACTGTTGAGTTTAATCTAGTTCATAGATTGGACAACAAGGTGGTGGATAGGTTGGCGAATGAGGGAGCAAAAAAGATGACTGAGATGGGTGAATATATATGGTATGAAGTCCCAGAAGGACAATTAAAAGATGATTGTGTTTGCCAAGTTGAGTTGGACATGTGGGAGAGTAATCAACATCAGACTGAGATCATGGTAGAGGTGACATGCCCCAGAGAGGACCAAACCCCAAGAAGTGATAAATGATCATTGGAAATTGAAAACTGTGGCCAACACACAATCAACATGAGAGAAGGTCATTATATCAAGGTGGCATCAAAACACTCCAAATACAAGGTACGTGGATGATCATGGCAGGAAAGGAAGTGACAAATGGAGGCAAAAACCATGGTACGACTCCTCCTTCTCCCAGGGGTTGTTCCAGAAGAAATATAACATATTACTTGAAATGTTGACGTATACAGTTACTACCTATGTCAAATATAGCAATGAAGAAAAAATACCAACCAAAGATGAATAAGGTAAGTGAGCAATGTGCACATATTATTTTGTGCGGATTATCACACCCCAATCAGGCAATAATGGCTGAAATCAAAAAGTTGTAGAGTAGTGGAATCTCGAGGTTCTGAGTAGACATAGCTATTTATAACCCATCATAGCTATCATTTTTCCAACACAAAAAGTGGTTCCACAAGGTCTAGATAACTCATTTGTTGATGTGTAGGCTTACTGTTTACAAAGTTATGGATCACAATATGTAGGCTTATTGCAAGGGAATGCCACACGGAAGGCCACAAAAAGTCGCCTCTCGTAAGTGCACCAGGATGGACACCACAGTTCGAGAAGCTGCTCAATCGTATGCAGATCTAGACCCGGAGCAAGCAAAGGCCATTTGAGAAGCATTGGAGAGAGACATCAAGGAAAAGAGATCTAATAAGTGAGAGGGTTAGGTTGTTGAAGAGGTGCATTGGGTGACAGATACAAGGGTCATGAGGATCCGCGAAACTCTCTACCACAAGACCATGGACACAACGTGGCACATAAAGACGCTCATGGGGAAAGTCATTATGAAGATAGGAACTCAAGGATCATAGTTGAAACATTTCGACATTGGGCTAGAAGTGGGTAGAATGGGTGGAAAGCCATCTGCGAGTGTCGGTGGATATTGAGGGTCGCCAGAAGGACCACATTAACACTATGGAAAAAAACTTTGATGTTTTATTGCATTATGTTTATTACCTGGACATCACTCTGGGCACTGACGAAGATCAAAACGGTGATGCCGGTGATAGAAAACGGTGGTCAACCATTAATGCTCTGGACTGGAATCACTGATTCTAGGAAGGTAACGCCAATGAGGGCTGACGTTTGACAATTGATTTCAGGCGGCCGCGATCTTCTCCTGCGAAACCCAATAGTTTACTAACACCTCCTGTCCAATGAGTAAGTGTGAGAGAAGCACATCGTGAAAGATATTCATCGCACTTTGACATCACACGGGCCCGGGCAGAGGTCTCTCCGGAATGTTTTGAAGGCGTATTCGATTTACGACACAGAGGTGGGGTATACGCAGGGGATGAATTTCATAGCGGGCATGCTTCTGCTTCACATGAATGACCAGGAAGCATTTTGGGTTCCAGTGGCACTGCTAAAATGGATGGAAATTTGGGGTTTATGTTTAGAAGACCTGCCTTTGCTTCACCGATATTTCTTTCCGTTCGAAATGCTTGTGAAGGAGCAGCTGCCCGAACTGGGTAGGCATTTTGACGAACTGATGGTCACGCCAGCGATGTATGCAAGCAGTTAGGTGCATGACTGATTTCTCCCCATGAGACTTGCCATTTCCATTAGCTGTTCGGATCTGGGACGTTTTTCACTTCGAAAGTATGAAATGCCGTTTTCGGATTGGATTTGGCCCTGTTCAAGTTCTTTCAGAATGATAGGTTGAAACTTCCTTTTCACGATCTCCTAACATTTCTGGGAGGGTTCCCAGAGGAGGCTTTGGATGGCAACATATTGATTCCAATGGCCTGTTCGTTGACATCTGAGAGAAGGTTAAAAGAACTGTAGTTAGATTATCTCGTAAGCGATGGCCAGCCATCATCTACGAAAGAAAATATATATGGTAGATTGACACTGATTAGTCCAAATGATTATCACGTAATCGATGACCAACCATCTGATTCAAGATAAAATTAAAATTAAACTAATTTCCATTACATATTTGGAAAAATATATATTATTTCACATTTTTAGTTATCTTTTCTTCCAAACACTTTATCATGTGAAACCCAATAACATTCAAAGAAAATACTAAGATTAGGAATGTTTATTGTAAAACCTCTTTATATAATGTTTATTATGATGTAAAAGCATTTATGAATCAAAATTATTTAGACTTTTTAGCTCAAAACCCATTTATGAAAGGAAGTTGGTTATCCTAATGTACTTAAATTTTTTTTTTTCAAATTTTAATCTTGAAAAACATATTTCTATGTTGTTAATGCGATTTAGTTAATATGAAAGAGGATAGATTTAGCCAAATTTAAAAATCTTTTAGATAATTTAACACAAATTCAACTTGTTAACCTGTATGAGAAGTCTATGCAATTGCATTTTCATGTAATTAAAAGTTAGAGAGGGGACAAGAGTTCTCTCGTGTGAAAAAGTGAGTGTATGCGGGAAAAGAGGAAGGTTATACATGATTTGTAATCCTTTCTCTATTTTTTGAATTTATATATTTGCATGTACCTTATTGCGTCTATATTTGTGTTTGAATTTGACTTGTTTAAACCTATATAGATTTATTTTCTTTATTTAATGCAAGAATAATCGAATTCTCTAAAAAAAATATTTCAGGTTCAAGATAAAAATTTATAACTTGATGTTTAAATTCACAACCTAGCACCCTACTATAGAAATCCAAAATCAGTTGTCAATTAACAATGATGTGATTAGAAGTCCTTCGTGCATTCCATCATCTGGATCCGTGTAATGAGTTTAAAACATATCCATCCAACTGGAGTTCAAGTGATAAAGCTGAACCCCAAATACCTGGACATCCCAATAGAAGTTTGTAAGCCGGATAAGAAGATATCTGGTGAGGACCATAGAAAAATTGATTAAGGAAAAACACATTATGAATCGAGATTTATATAGTTCACTAATCATCTTGGGTGGACCTATTGTAATTTGCCACAAGAGCAGGATTTTGAAGTTCCATGCCCAAAAGTTACTCGAGCCCAACCATATTCGGGTCTCACCAAAGTGTGCAGATTGAAAATGAGTCAAACTCTAAGTTTTTCAGATCTATAAGCCAGAGAGCAACTGTCGTAGCGGTAGTCCCTGCCGGGAGAGGTGTTCAGTTTTTTGGTTAGGTAACCACCAAATGAGCAAACAAACGACAAAATGTAGAAATATCAACAAATAGTATTTCCTAATGTTCCTTCAAATGAGCAAACAAATGACAAACTGTGTTGAAATATCAACAAACATTATTTCGTAATGTTCCACCAAATGAGCAACAGTTTGCAAATGTTGAGGACAACTATCACCTTGCCTCCTTTTTAGTTGTGAGTTTATCACTTCAAAATGAATTGGATTGAAAACTTTAGCATAATAGTTTTTAAATAGAAGCATCCTAAATCATATTAACATTATTGTCCTTTTTGTTTAAAATTTTGCAGAAAATCCTTTTTGTTTAAAATTCTGCAGAAAAGAATATAGGTTTTTTTAAGTCTTTTTGTTTAAAATTATACACAAAATAATAAAGAATAGGTTTGAATAAAGAACGGGTTATTTTGAAGTCCTTTTTGTTTAAAATTCCACACAAAATAATAAAGAACAATTTTTTTTTTGAAGTGGAGAAAACTATCTATGATAAAAAAATAATCGAGAAACAAATACTTTAGATATGCCTTTTACAATATAAGGAGGTAGTGATCATAAGAAAATAATCTAGAAACAAATACTTTAGATATGTCTTCCACAAATAATCCAGAAACAAGTACTTAAATAATCGAGAAACAAATACTCCATATATGCCTTTTACAACATGAGGAGGTAGTGATCATAACAAAATAATCCAGAAACAAATACTGAAATAATCCAGAAACAAATACTTTAGATATGACTTTTACAATATCAGGAGGTAGTGAACCTCCTCCACTTCCGTCACTAAAAAATAGTATAACTATTCCAGGTAGGAGAAGCAATAACCACCTAACCAAATGATACATATTCCTACTCCAATGATGCTTCATGAGACCTGAAGATGTTTTCAGGTCTACCTAATTGTAGATTACCTATCCCTACACCAATGATGCTCCATGATATTTGAAGATTGTTCGACATCTAACGTACTAAGAACTGGACTTAGTTGTTCTCTGTTTCAGGCCATGTTTTTCTTATGGGTTGATGAGAGAGCTTCCATTCCACGTAATGTAGCTGCTATAAAATCACACTAAATATGTCAGTGGAAGATGCTTTGTGTGAGAAATATACAATGAACATGCATGCATTGCATTACAATTTTCTAAACATATAAGTTGAAATTCATACTTTAAAGAAAGATTTTGATAAGATGCAGAAAAGTAAATGATACTTACTTGAAAGAAATTAGTATATCTATGGGCATTGTTGAGTAAGATGAATTACTAGAGTTGTGCATAGGGAAGGAGCAAGACACTGACTACATTTGCAAATGAACAGTTCGATCTTCTGGTACGTTGCTTTGACAAGAAATTGTACCAGTGGTGGCCTAATGTGAATGAAATCAAGTTAGCATAATGTGTTTCAATTATTAGCAGGAATTATAGTCAGATATCAATCCAATATAAAACATAAAATTGTAATTGCAAAGCAAAATTCGATAAAGGAAGAAAGCGGATGTGCAAGAGCATGAAATACCTCACTTGTTTGCATTTTTCTCAAAAGGGATACTGTACTGATAAACCTTCTTCGATACAATGTATGTACTGATGTTGCTTCAGCGAACTGGGCGAAGGGGATATGTTTGTAAACACTTGTTTAATATTGTCATAAATATGTAACGTACTAGCTTGTTTCTGCATGTATTTCTTAGTAGTCTCTACCATTTCTTTATGCATTATCTCGATGCAAAGTATCTTACGTGTTCATGAGCCTTCTAATAAGTAAGCAATAATCACATATAAAGAGTTGAATCATACAAAATTCAATTTCAACATCAGTATAGATGAAAATATCAAATGGAAACATAATTTAATTCTAGAGACAAACCAAAAGACACACCATAGTAGAAGAGTACAACTGCAGAAGCTTTCTCAAAAAGATGAAAAGTTCTAGAGACATCCACCAACTGGTAGAGTTGTCATATCGGGGTTAGTTCTATCTTAGAAGTTAGCAAATGGAGATGTGAGGGAATAACCATAAATAGGGCACAGAATGTTGATTGACAAAACTGAGCTCCATTGGCCTCAATTCATAAATGACTATTCTTTATGATAGGATTTGCGGAAGCTTTTTCAAAAAGCTGAAAAGACTTGGAGACATGCACCAACTGGTAGAGTTGTCAGATGCAAGGTTATTCTGTTTTAGAAGTTGGCAGATGGAGGTGTTAGGGCATATGCATAAATAGGACTCGGAACACAAACTGACAAAATTTTGGAATGTTGGTAGTCGCTGCAGGAATGATTTATCTGACATCAGAAGAAAATCACGAATAAAATGATCTATCTGACATCATAAGAAAATCGTGAATAAAATCCCGGTGTTAGATTGAAAGCTTCATTGGCTGCCAATCACAAATGACTAGATTGATGTTTCTTCAAAGTTATAGCTACCTTCACTAACTTACATCTACCCAATTAACTGCTTGGAAAAAATTTGAGTTTTTGTGATGTACTAGTTCCAATAAAGGACATCGGCTATTAGGTTTAGCTGTTGAGTCCAATAGGATCCAACTTCTCGGTTCTGTTGTGGTAAACAATATCATTCATGAAAAATTTTATAATGTCTGGTTGCAGTCGAGGGCATGGGATGATAACCTTCAAGGCAATATTCATTATAGTAATGAGAAATTTTGCACCTGCATAAACTACACCAAATGTAACAGTTCAGCCTTGAAATTGTTAAGTTGATTGTGTTAGAAATAATACTGAGGGGGGGTGAATCAATATTATTAAATTCTTCTTAATAACCCATTCAGATTTATACTTTAAATTATTCTTCTGAAATTGATGATTTACTTGTATATCAGTACTAAATAATAATTAACAAGAACATCACAAACAGATAGTCACACAAAGGAACACCAGATGTAAGGTGGAAACCCAATGTGGGTGAAAACCACCTACTGCAATATGTCTCTATCTTCTTTCAAATAGAACTTCTTTTACAATGAATTTGTACTGGTGCAGTCTTTTACCAGTACGCAGACTGCTGCCTACAGAGAGCTACAACTCTCTTTCTCGTTCTCCAATCTGGAAGGGAGCTACAACCCCCAACTTTGTTCAAGGACCACGTTTCATTAATTTTCAGACTGGATCCAAGAAGATCAAATGGTCATCAAGTATAAACAAGTCTTCAGAATTACCCAAGCATCAGATTAATAAAGAGGTTGAATATGCCAATATCGAAACCCA
Organism: Pinus tabuliformis; assembly: GCA_031772625.1. Lineage (NCBI taxonomy): Eukaryota > Viridiplantae > Streptophyta > Pinopsida > Pinales > Pinaceae > Pinus > Pinus tabuliformis. The sequence continues at coordinate 979,895,730 of CM062809.1, forward strand.
ATACAGAGGATTTACATATTGCTGCACACCTGGAGGCTAAACATTATCACTACACAGGAAGAACTTAATATTCCGCACCTAGAATCCAGGGATTGCGACTTCATCAAGGCATCCGTAAATATCTGTGCCTGTGCCTTTTGATATGCGGGAATATGCGCTTGCACAGTCTCCTGCAATTTATGATCTTCAGACTTCAATCATACCAGACAGCGCCGATGAGATCTCAGCCAACACTTCCCAACCGATCGAAAGTCTTTCAGAACTATTCTTTTATGATATCTTTAACACCCACTTCACTGTCGCCAAACGATCTCATTCCCTCTTATATAGCAAAGCTCTTTTTAAAACAATGAATCAAAACCGTAGATTAACAATACCAGGGATCCGAAAACCTGGGGCTCACTTGCTTTGACCGATCACTTAAAGAATGACTTAAGTGATAAAAACAACGAAAATATGATGAAAACGGTCCAAACGGGCAAAGAGGCGGACTTTAAACTGAATGCACCCATAACAATAATATATCGGGTCTGCTCCTTATTGCTATTGGCACATGCCCATATCATAGCCTATTGCCGACGGCCGATCCGATGGCTCGGATGCGATACAGTAATTAACCTTGCTATATAAATTTGTCGGGTCTGCTCCTTTCATCGCTATCGGAGATTAGATGTGGGAAGCCTTTATAAAATGGGCGATTACCACGGATGCGATGTTAATATATGTTGCCTTTAATGCTTCCATCGGGTCCGCCACCTCTTATCGCAATCGGAGGATTGGGGTGGATGACCCTATATACATTGCGATATACTGCGGATGTGATATTATTATAAACCACATTTGAAATGCCATCGGGTCCATATGTTATCGCAATCGGAGGATTGGGGTGGGCGACCCTATATGCATATATGCCGAAATATATAACTGTGTTTATCCGCCAAAAAGGGAAAATGCCTTTGATTAATATAAAATGCATATATATGAGTTTTGGGTGCCCAAACACTCCCGATAGTGTTAATGCAGGCATGTATGGGTTTTAATTGCCCGAACAACTCCCGATAGAGTTAAAGCATGGCCTGATGACTCTCGATAATGATTAAGCATGCATCCAAGGGTTTTATAAGCCCGATTCCTCCCGATAAGCTCTTTATATATGAGAATGTGCCTCTATTGCTCTGATAAGCTCCCAATGGCTCAATGGCTACCGATAACTGCTTCTTTGGGATATATATGAGATATATACATATGTAAATGGCTCCTCTTGTCTCCTCTTGTCCCCATCCTGCTCCGAGATGCCCTGATTTCTCTGATTATCTCCTCTGTAGATGTATATAAGGAGATGTTCATCTATGAGAGGGTTGCCATAAAGTACAATGCCTACATCACAATGCCAACAATCTCCCCCTTTGGACTTGATGGCAACAACACCAAAATCACTCTCCCCCTTTGAAATCAAGGGCAAAGGACGAATCAAGACATACTCTGTCCTTAATATATATATTTGGCTGCCCAAATCTGCTCCTCCTGACTATATCTCCCCCTGAGAACCTGCTCCTCCTGATTATGAACCGGATCATAAAAGCGATATCAACTTCAGATTTTTCAGGTAACCATTCCACTCCACAGCTATTCTGGCTACTGACTACTTATAATACATAGATCGCCCTGTTTTCCCTTCTGCTAGTGCCGCTAATCGAACCCGGCACCTTTAATGCCATGTATATTTTGACAACCAAGAACTTACCGAGGACCGCCATCCGCCCTGTTCGCTCCTACTGAGATCAAATATGGTGCAATACTATAATGCCAGCGATGGATTAGATATGCTCCCCTTGAGCCTTGTACACATATACCCCATACGAACCTCGCGTACACCACCAATCTGAGAATTAACAACAAGATGATGCATCAACAACTCCCAGTTTTTGCCTGAGATATTCAAAGGTTTCCCTAAGCAATGGTTTGGTGAACATATTAGCGACTTGTTCCTTAGAAGGAACATATTCCAACTTGACCTTTTGTTCAAGCACTTGTTCCCTGAGAAAATGATACTTGATCGGTATGTGCTTGGTCTTTGAATGCATGACTGGGTTCTTTGAAATGCTGATTGCACTTGTATTATCACATAAGATGGAGATAGGTGGTGTACAAGTAATTTGAAAATCCTGCAAGGTCTGTATCATCCAAAGAAGTTGAGTGCAACAAGATGCAGCAGCCACATATTCTGCTTTAGCTGTAGATAAAGCAATCGAACTCTGTTTCTTGCTGAACCAAGATACTAATCTGGAACCCATAAAGAAAGCACCACCACTTGTTCTTTTCCTGTCATCCACACTTCCGGCCCCATCTGCATCTGTGTAAGCATGAAGTGTGAGATCTGTGTCTCTAGGATACCATAAGCCATAGTTTTGAGTTCCTTGAAGATATTTGAAGAATCTCTTTACTGCCTGAAGATGAGTTTCCTTAGGACTTGCCTGAAATCTTCCAATTATTCCCACTGCATGCATGATGTCTGGTCGGGTACCTGTCAAATAAAGTAGACTTCCAATCATAGATCTGTAGGTTGGTTGATGAACTGCTGCTGATTCATCATTCGCACTAATACTGCATCCTGTAACCATGGGGGTACATACTGGTTTTGAATCTTCCATGCCATACTTCTTCAAAATCTGCTTGAGGTACTTGGTTTGAGACAGGAAGATACCGTCCTCATTTTGTTGGATTTGTAATCCAAGAAAGTATGTCAGTTCTCCTAGCAAGGACATTTCGAATTCTTTATGCATTACCAAGGCAAAGCTTTGACTCATAGCTTCTTCATTGCTTCCAAAGATAATATCATCTACATACACAACAAGTATCAGCAATTTGTCATTTTCAATTTTTATATAAAGATTGCTATCTGCTGATCCTTTTGAAAAACCTTGTTGATGAAGATATTTGTCCAACCGGTAGTACCAAGCCCTTGGAGCCTGTTTAAGACCATAGAGAGCCTTTTTTAATCTGCATACAAGATTTGGATCATTTCCAAGAATGAAACCATCTGGCTGCTCAATGTATACTTCTTCTTCTAAGTCTCCATTCGGAAAAGCTGATTTCACATCCATCTGAAATACTTTGAACTTTTGAAAGCTTGAGAGAGCAAGGAACATTCAGATGGCCTCAAGTCTTGCAATAGGAGCAAAAGTTTCTTCAAAATCTATCCCTTCTTGTTGGGCATACCCTTTACAAACCAGTCTTGCCTTGTTTCTAATTACTTCCCCATTTTCGTTCAACTTATTTTTGAAGATCCATTTTGTTCCTATGACATTCTTATCCTTTGGTCTAGGAACCAACTCCCAAGTGTTGTTATTTTTGATCTGTTCAAGTTCTTCATCCATTGCCTTGACCCAACATTCATCCTTGCATGCCTCTCTTACATTTTGTGGTTCAGTGGAGGAGAGTAATGCCAAGTAGCTTGAAGCTTCTGCTGTTGTTCTCCTGGTTTGTACACTTGCCTCCTTTTGTCCCAAGATTTGAGATTCTGGATGATTCTTCTGTAATAACCTAGATCGAGTCTTCTCTTCTATTCTTATCTGTTCCTCTGGTGTTTCTTGTGGTTCTTCTTCTTCATCATTAGTCTGATTTGGAAGGTAGTCTTCATCTTCTTCGATATTTTCATAATGTACTTGCTTAGGAATGTACCCTTTTTCATCAACCACTACATCAATGCTGTCAACAATTCTTCCAAGTCTTTTATTGTAACACTTATATGCTTTGTTGTGGGGAGAATAACCAAGGAGAATGCCTTCATCTGCTCTAGGTTCGAGTTTGCCAAGTTGTTCATCATTGTTCTTGATATAGCATTTGCTTCCAAACATTTTGAAATGCTTTACTGAAGGAGTCTCGCCATACCATATCTCATAAGGAGTTTGAGTGCTGTTCACTCGGACATTTGTTTTGTTGAGGATAACAACTACAGCAAATGCAGCTTCACCCCAGAAGGTTGCGGGAGTTCCAGACTCATCAAGCATAGCACGGGCCATTTGTTGAACAGTTCTGTTCATCCTTTCCACCACTCCATTTTGCTGAGGAGTCCTAGCTGTAGAAAATTCCCTTCTTATTCCATGTTCTTCACAAAAATTGAAAAATTCATTTGAAGTAAATTCCCCACCTCTGTCAGACCTGAGGCACTTAATTTTGTGATTTGATTCATTTTCAGCCAGGGCTTTGAAAGCTTTGAATTTTTCGAATGCTTCGTCTTTATACTTCATAAGTCCTAACCAAACCATCCTAGAGAAGTCATCAATGAATAGTATAAAATATTCTTCTCCTCGAGGTGACCTTGTCCGAAATGGACCACATACATCTGTATGTACCAGCTCAAGAGGCTTGCTAGCTGATCCTTCCTTTTCAGGAAAGTTAGTCCTGGTTTGTTTACCAAACTGACATGATATGAATATTGTGTTGTCTGAAATTTTGATGTCTGGAAGACCACGGACACCCTGGTATTTGCATGCTTTTCTTATTTGTGAAAAGCTTAGGTGCCCCAACCTCCGGTGCCATAACCAATGTTCATCGTCCTTGCTCAAATAACATTGTTGTTGTCCTTCTTCAAATATGTATAAATTATTTGGAGTTCTTCTGCATTTGATCACTGTTTTTCCCGTATCGAGATCACGAACACTGCATCCATTTGACCGAAATATTACGTCGGTTCCTTGATCGCACATCTGACTGACACTCAGAAGATTATGCTTCAAGCCATCAACATACAAAACATTTCCAGCTTTGACCTTTTCTTTAAATTGAGCAGTGCCTTTACCTTTTATGACTGCAGGGGTATCATTTCCAAAAGAGACTTTCTTTCCCTTTTCTAAAACACTATATGATTCAAGTTTTTCTTTATCACCTGTCATGTGTTTTGAACATCCACTGTCAATATACCGTTGATTTTCCCATCCTTCTGCATAAAAGGCTATTCCACATATTTCTGGTAGTGGTTCCTTTATCCTCCATGTTCTAGTGCTTGGGGCTTGTTCCTTGGTCTACCAAAACCTACTCCTGCATTCAGAATCTTCATGACCAAAGTTATTACAAATAGAACATTCGATTTCATTTTCAAGGACCGAAAAATTGTTATAGGTTCTTTTCGTAATCCCGGTCATACTTCTTTGTTTTTGAGCTTCTCTAGTCATGATTGTCTTGTACACAACACACTGAGCTACTTTGTGACCAAAGTTATGGCACGAAAAACATTGTCCATTAAAAAAACTTCTGTGGTTGTCAAATATGCCAGCCATATGGTTATAGTTTCTGTTATCATCCATTCTTGAGACAGATTGAGAAGATCTTACCTGTCGCTGATTATAGCTTTTATTCATCCTGAAGGAGGCTTGCCCTTGATTTACTTGGTAGTCTTTGTTTATTCTTGAGGAATTTTGCCCGTGCTTTACCTGGTGATATGCATTTGGCTTTTGTTCATATCTCCTTGCTGCATCGAGATAACTCTTTGATATGGATGCATGAGATGTTTCTCCATTATACCCCAGACCTGTCTTGATTAGTGGAGAACGTTGTACATTGATGATCTTGTCCAGAGTCTCATATCCTTTAACAAATTTAAGATTAAGAGCCTTTGATTTCTCAATTTCCTTTCGAAGCCCAACAATTTCACATTCTAACTTTTCAAGAGCTTGTTCCTTTTCATCAAGTTGGATTTGCAAAGTGTCAATGATCATATTCTTTTCTTCTAAACATGTTTTGAGTCTAGAAATCTCGTCATAAAAACCATCTGCATCTAAAGCATCCATGTAATCATCATCTTTAAAAGCCATTAAAAGTTTATAGTTGATAACTCATTCATCTTCATCACTATTTGAAATACCATCACTATCTTCATGAGTGTAGTAACTTTTCTTATTTGCATTCTGTTTCTTGTTCCATCTAACAGGTTCTTTCCCTTTATACTTATGAGGACATTTGGCAGCATAGTGACCGACTCTCCCGCAAGCAAAGCATTTGAAAGGTAACTTACCTCTAAATCTTCCCGTACCTCGTTGAAGATTCTTGACAAAATTTGATTCTTCTTCCTCTTCTGATGCATGTCCTGATTCACAATAGTCTCCTTTGCCGGAAGCCTTGAAGGCTGCTTCTCTCCTATCTGAAGGTCCTCCTTTCCTCATTTCATAAGCAGTTAAAATTCCGTGTAGTTGTGACATGGTAAGGGTTCGTAGATTCTCCTTTTCCTCTATTGCATAAACTTTAGATTCAAACTTAGGGGACAAAGATCTGAGAACCTTTTCAACCACAACTGCCTATTTTATTTCTTCACTCAAGTTTTTCATGCAATTAACAATCTCATCCACACGAAGGAAGTAATTAGCCAGACTTTCATCATTATGCATTCTGAGATTTTCATACTGAATCCTAAGAGTTTGAAGTTTTGCTCGTTTTACCTGTTCATCTCCTTCGTAGCTCAAAACAATCTTGTCCCATATTTCTTTAACAGATTTATATTGCATAACCTTCACGAATTCTGATTGAGATAGGCGTCCCAACAGAGTATTGAATGCCTTTGAATTTGTTCCATATTTCTTCTTTTCAGCTGAATCTGTAGGAGTAGCTGAAGGAAAAGTGTACCCTGTATCTATGATATCCTAGACTTCAGTACCAAGAGATTGAAGATAGGCAGTGACTCTTACCTTCCAATATATGAAGTTTGTCCCATCAAAAATAGGCGGCTTGATTGATGCTTCCCTCTCGTAGTTGCTCATGATGAACGATCTTCCTTCAAGTGATCAAGCTTCTTTGAAGGACCTGCTCTGATACCAATTGTTGGAAATAATACTGAGAGGGGGGGGGGGGTGAATCAGTATTATTAAATTCTTCTTAATAACCCATTCAGATTTATACTTTAAATTATTCTTCTGAAATTGATGATTTACTTGTATATCAGTACTAAATAATAATGAACAAGAACATCACAAATAGATCGTCACACCAAAGGAACACCAGATGTAAGGTGGAAACCAAATGTGGGTGAAAACCACCTGCTGCAATATGTCTCTATCTTCTTTCAAATAGAACTTCTTTTACAATGAATTTGTACTGGTGCAGTCTTTTACCAGTACGCAGACTGCTACCTACAGAGAGCTGCAACTCTCTTTCTTGTTCTCCAATCTCTTCTGGAAGGGAGCTACAACCCCCTACTTCGTTCAAGGACCACGTTTCATTAATTTTCAGACTGGATCCAAGAAGATCAAATGGTCATCAAGTATAAACAAGTCTTCAGAATTACCCAAGCATCAGATTAATACAGAGGTTAAATATGTCGATATCAAAACCCAATATAGAGTATTTACATACTGTTGCGCACCCGGAGGCTAAACATTATCGCTACACAGGAAGAACTTAATATTGCGCACCCAGAACCCAGGGATTGCGACTTCATCAAGGCATCCGTAAATATCTACGCCTGTGCCTTTTTATATGCGGGAATATGCGCTTGCACAGTCTCCTGCAATTTATGATCTTTAGACTTCAATCATACCAGACAGTGCCGATGAGATCGCAGCCAACACTTCCCAACTGATCGAAAGTCTTTCAGAACTGTTCTTTTATGAGATCTTTAACACCCACTTCACTGCCGCCAAACGATCTCATTCCCTCTTATATAGCAAAGCTCTTTTTAAAAAAATGAATCAAAACCGTCAATTAACAATACCAGAGATCCGAAAACCTGGGGCTCACTTGCTTTGACCGATCACTTAAAGAATGACTTAAGTGATAAAAACAACGAAAATATGATGAAAACGATCCAAACGGGCAAAGAGGCGGACTTTAAACTGAATGCACCCATAACAATAATATATCGGGTCCACTCCTTATCGCTATCGGCGCATGCCCATATCATAGCCTATTGCTGACGGCTGATCCGATGGATCAGATGCGATACAGTAATTAACCTTGCTTTATAAATTTGTTGGGTCCACTCCTTTCATCGCTATCGACGATTAGATGTGGGAAGCCTTTATAAAATGGGCGATTACCGTAGATGCGATGTTAATATATGTTGCCTTTAATTCTTCCATCGGGTCCGCCACCTCTTATCGAAATCGGAGGATTGGGGTGGATGACCCTATATACATTGCGATATACTGCGGATGTGATATTATTATAAACCACATTTGAAATGCCATCGGGTCCATATGTTATCGCAATCGGAGGATTGGGGTGGGCGACCCTATATGCATATATGCCGAAATATATAACTGTGTTTATCCGCCAAAAAGGGAAAATGCCTTTGACTAATGTAAAATGCATATATATGGGTTTTGGGTGCCCAAACACTCACGATAGTGTTTTTGCATGCATGTATGGGTTTTAATCACCCGAACAACTCCCGATAGAGTTAAAGCATGGCCTGATGACTCCCGATAATGATTAAGCATGCATCCAAGGGTTTTATAAGCCTGATTCCTCCCGATAAGCTCTTTATATATGAGAATGTGCCTCTATTGTTCCGATAAGCTCCCAATGGCTCAATGGCTCCCGATAACTACTTCTTTGGGATATATATGAGATATATACATATGTAAATGGCTCCTCTTGTCTCCTCTTGTCCCCATCCTGCTCCGAGATGCCCTGATTTCTCTTATTATCTCCTCTGTAGATGTATATAAGGAGATGTTCGTCTATGAGAGGGTTGCCATCAAGTACAACGTCTACATCACAATGCCAACAGATTGTGACATAAGATCAATCAGAATTTGCAGTGGTAACCTTTGAGGAAATATTCATTACAGTAATGACAAATTTTGCACTAGCATAAACTACACCAAATGCAATAGTTCAGCCTTGCAGTTGTTAAGTTGATTGTGACATAAGATCAATCAGAAGTTGCAATGGATAACATTAGATGATTAACAGTTGGATATCCACTATTTTCCTTAATAACCTTCAAGGAAATCTTCATTACAGTAATGACAAATTTTTCACGAGCATAAACTATGCCAAATCCAACAGTAATAACATCTCTAACTGACAGATTCTTTAGCTAATTCTACATGATTTTCTAGCAGTTTTGGCCCCCATGTGCAATGCATGATAAATTTACTTCCGTTAAGGTCAAAGATGATGACTATGTAGAAATTTTTTGAGGATTTCTATTACGTGGCATGGGTGATCTTAGAAGTAGAAGCACTCGATGGATAGTCTAGTAGCTAAGGACTTGTTGTAGATTCCTATGCTCCTTATGATTGATTGTTGGGGTCCCTGTTTGAGATGTTATTATTAGTGGTTGTTTCCTGGTTTCCTTTTCCTTTGTGCTTCTAATTTTAGTATGTCCATAATCAGAAGATTCATGAGAACAAATGCTACAAGAAAAACCCCGCCAGTTGAGTAAGTTCGGTTATGATAATGGATTCCATGCCAATCAATAATGATGTAGCTAATGCTCAAATTTAAAGTACACCTATAATAAACATCTAAGGAATATAGCTTGTTACTACATTGATCAAAAATGATATTTAGTTTGAGGTTATGTTATATGAAGAAGAAGGATGTATGTCAATATATAGGTGGAAGAGGAAGTTCTGTCTTCTAGGAGAGTGAGAAATTGGGCATTGGCTTTGCCAATTTATAGAAAAGTTCAAGGTGTTTGCAAGCTAGTTTTAACTGTGAATGGAACCGAGTTTTTGGGAATATTTTGTTGCAAGAAGAAATTAGTTGAAAAAATTGAAAGACAATGGGTAATGGATGTCTTTATGTTCAAAATGGCTTCGCTAGCAGAAAGCATGATGAACTATTGACAATTAGCAAAGGTCTCATAAAATTGAGTTTGTTGATGGTTGGTGTATCTTGTAGAACCTCATGGAACGAGCCTTTTTGGGGCTTACTAGGCTCAAGGCCATATGCAAAGAAAGAAGGGAAGAGCTACCTAAGGTACAATTAATAATGGGAGGGAAGCTTGCTTTTGGCAAGCAAGCAGTTCAAGTGAAATGCTTAATATAATGAATGAGGTTGAAATAACATATCTTTTATGCGTAAAACTTGTCCAAGTGACTGAAAAAAGAAATATAGGGAATGAATTGAGTTTGTACATAGAAAATGTAGTGTGAATTCTTAATTTCAATTAGATCAGCTAATCGAAGTAGGAATCATTTTCTTTGCATTGAGGTCTCCCAAAAAAGGTAGGATGAAGAGAGGGTTAATAATGGTAATGCATCTTTGAGCCTTCTTAATGTTTTCATGGTTAAGGGTATTTTTCCTAAAGCTTCCGCTTAGTAGTTGTGTCCAAAAGGCTCTAGAAACCTTTGGCTTAGGTTCCATATCCAACATCTTTCTATTTGGCAAACTGGTTATAATCAGTAAACAAATAATGTTCTTAGAAATTATGGAAGCTATACCTAGAGTCTACCTTTGGTAAGGGTTTGTCCTTTGTTAATTTGCTTGTTGTTGTGCAACTACAATTCCCTAAAAGTGCAAAAAAATGCAGAAACAACAATGTAACCCCCTTTCAGGGCCACTCAAAAGTGTATGTACACCGTATATTGGTGATCTACGAGTGGGGAAAACTATGAAAGCAAGCATATATTAATATATACCTTCCTAGGATTTAGATTTATAACAAAATTTCTGTTTCTAGCAAATTGGAAGTATCAATTAATCTAGTAATAAAAAGCATTAGCAAAGGTAAATCACACAGAATCATCTACTGAAAGGCCACATCCACCTCAATGACAAATAGCTGGATAATTCAAGCTATGAAATCAAAATTCATAATATGCCATTTACATTCTTGAGCAGATACCAAGCAACCTATATATCTAGGAAATTGTCTGAGCAATTCTAGATGCATTTTAAAACCATAAATGACACTTGATACTGGAAAACACTTCTGATCAACCAGGAAAGGCTCAGTGATTTACCATGGTTCTAAGAGTCTACAAAGACTATTTCTTGGTGATTTCTCAATTACTTTAGTTTGCAAAATTTAAGGACTCATAAAATTAGATGTGTTTTCTAACCCTTCCGAACTCCACTAATAAGCTTGAAAAAATCTATCTAATAAATTATAAGATGAAAAATAAACATCATGATGTAAATGGCAATACTAACACTAACAAGATGAGGGTCTCCTCTTATCGGTGTTTTCAAATTACAACTCCGTTCTATATTTATAATTAGATACACGTATAAGAAAAACAAGCTAATTGAAATTTATAATTAACATAAATGTAATTAATTAAAAATCAATGTATGTTTCTATATTTATAATAGAAGATTCAGACAAATAAATACAATTTAATTAAAAATAAACATATATTTTTCATCACGTAAATTATATACATTCCTTCTAGCAAGGACACAAAGCTATATGAAACCATGAAGTAATAACTATGGGCAAGTTGAAACCATAGCATATCAGGGTTTCAACATGCCCATACTTTCCTTTTGAGAAAAATTCTATCTTCTATCTGGTTCTTAAATAAAACCTTCGTTTCATATAAAAAGACAATGCCAATTGGTGCTGAGACAAGTGCATCAACGCTGAGTTGTTTATATATCAAGTGGTGACCTTCTTCACCTTCTTGTGAGGTTGATGGGGTATCTCTTCACTATTGTTGTAGTAGGAAAGAAGATGAGCTTGTCTTCCTCCACAACCTCCTAATTACAAATACATTAAAACCAATGTCATTTCACAACCCAAAAAAAAGAAACTTATACATTTTTCCCTAAAACCAAAGCCCCAATTCATAACCAAAAAAGAGCAAATTATACACTTCTCCCTAAACTCAAAGTGGCCCAATAAACTTATACATTTTCCCCTAAGCCCAAAGCCCAAATTCACAAGAAGAAAAAAGAAACTTATACACTTTTCCCTAAACCTAAAGGGGCCCAATAAGATAAGGGTTATGGAGAAACACCCCTTTTTTCTCTCTATGAATGCAGACTAAAATATTAATACAATGAATGTGAAAGAGATTTTTATCTAAAATCCTACCCGAACAGAGTCACCATGTGATGAAGAAAAACTGAGATTTCAACTCTGGCTAGTTCGTAGCCTGGATACAGATGAAGCCCTCCTCCAAAAGGTGTAAATATAGTTCGAGAGCTTGTATATGGATGGTTTTCGTGAAGTCAAGAACACATTTGACAACAAAATTACAATAATTATCTACATAAAAAAATAAATTCCTATCGTTATAGGGAATGGAATAGATGAAATCAATTTTTTATTTTTTAAATTATTAATATTATGCAAAATAATTAAACTCTAAAGTGCTACAACTTTGCATCTATTAGATTTTAGAAAGAATAGAAAGGCCCACATGGGATACATCAATATATATTAAACAAAATATAACAAATAAAATTAGCAAAAATTAGCATTTGTATCTCTAATTAGTTTTTGGGTCTTTCTCCATGTTAATTTAAGTCAGATGAATCTATGATAGTAGTAGGAAACACTTCAACTGATCTCCATATGTAAACATTGTATATATGAAAATAATTGATGGTAGTAAGTTTAATGCTCACTTGCCACCTCCACGGATTGAACTTCTGAGTATCAGAGTAGAATTCTTGGTCTAGATTAACTACTTTGAAACATGGAAAAACTGGCCAACCTTGGGGAATATTGAACAATAATCAACATCAAATTTTGGTTTGGTTAGCTCAGTTATTGATACTACTAGTATATCATGAAAACAATAATGCATATGACAACTTTCTTGAACATTTATTCTTCACAGTGATTCATCCATACCTTTTATTTCAACAATGCATAAGGCTCTTCCAAACACGTCTAATATTATATTAGCAATTTTGAGAGTCTCACTTATAACTTGTGGTCACCAAATAACTTTAAACAATCCTTGTTTGTGAAAAGAAAGTACTTATACAGTGAACGACTAGTAAAGTTTGGAGGAGGAATGCATGTGAAGGGGAAAGGGGGTTGCGTTGCTTTCTTACACATTGAGTAAATGCCATTGACTTGTAATCACTCCACTCCAACCCTCGAGCTCCGATTTTTCGCTTGCTAATTGCTTCATGCTCTTCCTACAAAATGGTTACCCTATATATTTATGATATTATTTAAGTTCCTAAAAAACCTATATGATATATTTAATAATATTATTGAAAATTTAGAAATTACCACTGACAACATGTGAAGAATGAAATATAAAGAGGATATGGGACCAATCCAATCGATGATCGGTATTAATATTGGTACTAATAGTTCACCTGACTGGTTTAATGGTCGAAATAGAGAGTTTTATGCTAATGAAATAGGAATTATACAATTTCTATGTTAATGACAAAATTAACATAAGTTCAACCCAACAAGGTATAAATCTTTGGAGATAAGTTAGCGAGTTTGACTGAAAAATAACTTAATATCCAATTATTTGGCAATCTGTGAAGCTGATTTCTTTTCTACCTCAAGGTAAGGCAGAGTAAGGTAAGCCAAGTTAGGAACGGATCATAGGCCGTGTAAGGAGTGGAGTGATGGGGCTTTACCAACATAGGCAGCACTAACACTGGTAGTTCAGCAGATGCAGGTGCTGCGGGTACATAACAGAAGGATACATTTGACCACGAGGAAAAGCCATTTGAGGTATGTTATGGTTTCCTGTCGAAGGCGCCCGTGGACATAGCGACGTGGTTTCCGAACAACAACAACTCAAAGATAGTAGAGAAAATTGGACGCATTATCATGGCATCAAATTCTTGAAGAATTGAATCCAGATCTTTGTGAAGGAAGTTTTCAAAAGATTTTAAAAGGATCAGTTGTTGTTGTTTGAATTCATCAGTTAATTATCAACTATTACAAGATAGGACAACAAATTGGTTGCATTATCATGCTAGAAAATTCAATAGTTGAATCGTTGAATTCATGCAGTTAAGGTTATTCCTTATTCTAAGGCCAAGATGCAGCATAAGGAGTTGGGCTATTGACCTTTTCACTATAGGCCACTTTTAAGTAGTGAATTTTCCGCTTTCCACTAAGGTGAAGTAGGGCAGTTAGGGGCTTAATGTTGAAAAAATCAAGATGAACCTTGAGATTAGTCTTCATTAGATTCCATTTAAATAAGCCAAACATTTTGTGTAAAATTTCATCTTCCATCTAAAACTAATGTTTTAACAAACAAAAAACTTTTAACAATCACAAATCTAATAAAAGTTACATAGTCATTCAAATTTGCAAAATACTCTTTATTGGAAAAGTGTTTTCTGTAATAGAAACTCTAATAATTAGAACTAGAACTTAATATTTGCCTAATGCAGTATCTAGAGGGATGCTGAACTGACACTTTCCAGCATACTCAACATCAAAAGTGGAATTATTGTACAAAAAATTATTGTTTAATACCAAAGTGTTTCCTGCAATACAAATTCTAATAATTAGAACTAGAATTTATTGTTTGTCGAATGCAGTATCTAAAGATATGCTGAAATGGCACTTACCGACATATTCAACATCAAAAATGGAATTAGCGTTGTAGGACAAGCAACTGAAAACCAATCTACAAAATTCCATTTTTTGAGAAACAACAAGAATCCAATATTCCTTGTAACCTTGATATAGATATTAAAATATCAACAAAAACAGTAGGAAAAATGCTTACATTTTCACTTGAAATATTGGCAAAAATAAACTTATAGTCAGAGGGACTGAATATGTTCTCTTCCATAGTTCAGAGAATTTGATTGCTCTTTGTTGATCATTTTCCTCAATAGAATTCTATTAGATTTATCCAGCCCTTGTATCTTTTCTATATGTGTCTTGATCTTGGAAATCATACCTGGTTGGAATACAGTTATCCTGCAATAGATGTAGTCTGAAGCAAAGGTGATGTGATTTCTTTTCAATAGTGGACATCCAAAGTAGATTATAGTGCTAAAAAATTCTCACCATGAAGTTAAAACATTGTAACATTGTCCAACCTATAACCATGGTACAATGTTGTTGTTGACATTTCCTTCAGAAATGAAAAGAACATTCACACAAATACAGTCCGTCTGAGTCCTCTAATGGTAGAAATTTCTTCGGGTTAGCACCCACTACATGCAGGGATGATTCTAATTAAACATGAAATAGGTACAAACTAGATTTTAAAAGAACAGTGGAAATTGACCTTGTAGAATAAGATCAAGATTGCTAACAAAAATATTTTGGAAGAAATAAAAAATTGAGTTTTTTTATAGATAACATATTTACAACTAGCCACAGTCCATGTTAAGTCGTAAGTATTTGAAACTAAAAATTCATGTACAAAATAGACAATTTGTTAGCAACCATAAGAATACCAACCTCCTTTAGTGCAATTACAACTTATTAGAATGACAACATGTATAAAGATAGAACAATTTCATTTACAAATGGGAAAACTGGCAAGTTTTCAGAGCATTGTTAGATCAAAGTCATCTACAAATAATTCATGAATACCAATGACAAAGTACCTAGTTCATGATTAAATGCAATTTTCAAATATTAAATAAAACAAGGAAACAGGAATTGAATTTAGACAAGAAAAGAGGAAAATGGTCCTTAATCCATTTCATTAAGTAGAATGATAATCAACAGAAATTATGGAACATTATGATAATAAAAAATGTTGTACAAGATTATTGTGCCATAAGTACATTTTCTTGGTAAATTTGTGGAAATTGCAAGTTAAATAGTTCTATTAGAATAAGGCCATAATATAAAGTAACATATTCACATGAATTTTGCATTTGTTGTGTAAGTGAAGGTAGTCAACGACATTGAACAAGCTATTGGATTGCAATAGTTGCCATGTTGCTAGTTTTTGTGATCTATGTAACAAACAATCAGTAAATAAACATAATAACATTATCAATTGAACATATGACATATTTGAAAGAAAATATGTTTAGGCATATGTTGATGTACCTTTCATTTGTCAGCCGACATGTAATAGCTCACTATCTTCATTCAGTGTGAACTTTGTGAATTTTGAGATCACGTAAAATGTACACTGTGGTAGCTTTCTATTCCAGATATGCTTCATACGACATGGGTTTTAAACGAGGAAGTAAATCATGTAGTAAAGGTTGTCTCATAGTGCAATGCACAATGTTATTTGTGATAGATTCTATTACAACATTTATACAATGCTTGTAGACGAAAAGGAAATTATTATTGCATTGTGAACAATACATTGCCCCATTGATTATCAATATGGATGAACTGACTAGAGAGTTACAAATAGCACAAACAGGTTCAAATGGAGTTGAATATGAATTTTCTTCGATCAAGATACATTCGACCTATTTATAAAATAGTCAAATGTTAATGTACACTATTACATATGAAATACAAAGTTAGTAAAAAGATTATTATTCTGGATTTTAGACATCTGTGGTTTTTACTTTCTGAGTTAGTAACCGAAGAACCCACAGTAATGCCCATATTCCGTCAACATTTCAAATCCAAATAGGGATCCATCATTAGGACTATTTTCGAATATTAATATTAGAAAAGATAAATTGTGAATTGTCACGACAATTTTTAAGGAATTGAAGGTCTGAATTGCTATCTTCACTCTAAATTTTTCGAGTAAAATAATTTCACTCGATGTATCCCCTTCGTACAGGGAAATGATTATGGATTTTAGACATTCGTGGTTTTTATTTTCTGAGTTAGTAACTGGAGAACCCACAGTAATACCCATATTTCGTCAACGTTTCAAATCCCAACAGGGATCCATCATCAGGACTATTTTCAAATGTTGATATTAGAAGAGCTAAATTGTGAGGAATTGAAGGTCTGAAGCTCTTCTTGCTATCTTCACTCTAAATTTTTCGAGTAAACTAATTTCACTCCATGTATCCCATTTGTACAGGAAAATGATTCTGGATTTTAGACAACTGTGGTTTTTATTTTCTGAGTTAGTAACCGGAAAACCCACAGTAATACCCATATTCCGTCAAAGTTTCAAATCCCAATAGGGATCCATCATCGGGACTATTTTTGAATGTTGATATTGGAAGAGCTAAATTGTGATAACTGGAGAACCCACAGTAATACCCATATTCCGTCAACGTTTTAAATCCCAACAGGGATCCATCATCAAGACTATTTTCGAATGTTGATATTAGAAGAGCTAAATTTTGATAAATGCTAACTATTTAAATCTCATAATTTAGCTCTTCTAATATCGACATTCGAAAATAGTCCTGATGATGGATCCCTGTTGGGATTTGAAACGTTGATGGGATATGGGTATTACTGTGGGTTCTCCTGTTACTAACTCAGAAGATTGTTATTGTTATACTTACATCATAAGTAGATGTAGTTAGTTTTATGGGATTATTTAAGAGAACTCAAGCAGAGTAAAACTTACTTCAAGATTAATTCGAAGGTTCTTGAACAACAGATCTGAAACATGGGTTTCTTAAAGATAAGAGAACTCAAGCAGAGTAAAACTTACTTCAAGGTCAATTCAAATATTCTTGAACAACAGATCTGAAACATGGGTTTCTTCTCCTCAACCGAACATGCGAGCACACTATGACCTCTCTCCATGGGTCTTCAAATGCCTTCACCTTACAGTTCCAGGTTCTTTCAGATGACAGAAACTGTCCTCAGACAGGCGGCCCAGTAGGCTTCGATATTAATTCAAAGATCAAAATTACAAGGCTTGGATGATTACAATACCAGATCAAGATCAAGAAGCACTCCATCCAACCTTGTGGGCTTCCTTTCATTGATCTCTGTTTTATAACCTCCTAAGAGAATCTAAACCTATCTAAGACATGACATAGAGAGGAAATAATTGAGGTTCCTGTCCATATTTTATTTCACCGACGGTGTCTACTCAACCTTTCCAGTACAATAATTCTACCAGTATCCTTTTAGACTCCAGTCAAAATCAAAATCATCATCATCAGAGGACAATTGTCATTCTAAGGCTTTTTGTTCAAGCATCTTGAGGTAGTCATATTCCATCATCTTCGAATACTCATTGTCCCAACTGAAATCATGTGGATCCTGTGCATTTGCATATATGTCCTGAAAAATAGATTCCTCAACTTTACCTTTTCCTTTAACATCTGTTGATACTGTTTCGTTGTCATTTGGAGATGCTTTTGATGTTTGTCCTTGGTCAAGATTTACTTTTATTTTGTGGAGATTCGGTTGTTGTGGCGTAAACATGACCTCTTGTTTTTCCCACTTGTTGAGAAAAGGTACGAAGCTGATATCAATGTCGAGAAAGGAATATTTAAAAACTTTTCGGCATGAGGGAGAAGGCTGAACTTCCAACTCAATGTCATCTAGAAGCTCCCACTTAAAGATCTGGAACATGTTAGTGGAAGTTTCAATTGCATGTTGCACCCATAATCTACAATTTTCATTAATGAAAGCTTTTGATTGCCATCCCATTTCAGAAATTACTGAAGTACAGATTTTGTTAGACATCAGTAAACTAATAAGATGAACTACATTATTATTCCAGTTTCTTGAAATAATACTGATTGTGATTAACGTTGTTTGATTAATCATATAGCGTAAAAATTTTGGTTCATCTTGAAGTTCATCTAGTTGCTGCAACACCTGTCGTTTCTCCGCTAGCTTCAACATCCCAAATTATTTGAAACAAAGAGGTGGTTGTTTAGTTATTTCTGTATTATTACTGGGCTTGATTTCTCCTGTTATCTCATGACAGAAAATCTACGTGAAAGGATTTGGAGAAATTTCTTCTCTTAGATCTAAACTCTGATAGTCCCAAGGAGATGAGAAAGTCCTTAGGTATTGTATAGTTCTTTGGACACATTGGGATGTCCTAGTAGATGGCCTTTTTATGCAAAATCCTCCTTTAATCTCCCAATCAGCAAAATTTTCAAAAATTTCATATTGAGGGAATGTGTCAATGGGAGCATAGTTTTCATCATTTCTCTGTAAAAGGGATGCTTCAAGTTCCTCAAAAATATCACGAATTCTTAGCATCAAAAGATATTTTTCCAAGTCTACTTTGATTGGAATAGCTTCTAAATGTAGCATTTGAGCTCCTGTATATATTCTTAATGCAAATTCTATTCCTCCAATCAGCTGATAATAATTTAATTCTTTTAGTATCCAGATCATATTTTTAGTGAACTGAGAAGACCACAGATCTGATAAGCTTTTAAAATAGATCTTTACCTTCATATTGGGCAAAGGGTATACCTTTACCAAATCAGCATCTAGGCCTAAAGATATGCCGACAGTTTTTGATAGCCATGCTTGGCATCTTCAAATCCACTGATTTCTCCTCAGTCGCAGACCCACAACTTTCTTGATTTCTTCTGTCAAATGATTTGCATGACTTTCAAGGAGTCTGAATCTATCTACAAATGTACTGAAATTATCATCTTGGGGTCCCTTTCCTAGTATTACAAAGAAGCTTCTTGTGACAAAAGCTTTATTCATATCTCTAGTTAGAGAATCTGCTAAAAAAATAGAATTGCCTGGTATCCATTCAACATCAAAGTCAAATTGTTGAAACCAAATCTGCCATGAGAGAAATCTTCTTCTAGCAAGTTGTCTTGAAATTTTGATAGACAAAAAATACTTGAAGTTCATAGAATCAGTCCTTATAAGAAATTTTACTGGTGTGTTATGAAACCAGGTCACAAAAAGATAGAAGAGATAAATCAACGCCTTAGAATTCAGCCTCTTCAAGGGGGCAACCTCCTTTACATTACACAAATGAATGATTCTTTGATGATATAAATGAGAAGTCCTCCTTTCTATATATAAGACTCTAAGGGGTCATAATATAATAAGATCCGACATAACAATAATAATGTAAGGGCACAATAATAACAATAGTGGGCTTCTATGGGGCACAATATTAACAATATGGGGACTACATGGGTACAACAATATAATAAGGGGGTTGTACTAATAACAATAAGGGGTTACACTAGTAGTATAGGGGCCTAACATGCCCCTCTCCTTCAAAAAGTGTTGTCCTCAACGATTGAGTAGTTCTTGATGCTTCTGTAGAATATTCTTGTCCTCCCATGTGGAATCTTTAGCAGGTAATTTTTTCCACTTGATGAGATACTCTGAAATTGATCGATTTCGTAGTGTCGAGTTCTTTTTTTCGTGACTGCTCCAGGTTCCAATATGATTTTTCCTTCCTCTTCAAGTTCAGGCAATATTGTTTGAATTGGGATCTTCTGCAACTTTTGAATGAGTGGCCACACTTCTTCATCCTTCTTCCATTCATCCATTGCTTTGCGTATCCAATCTACTTGGATAATAGAAATAGCACAAAACAATGCTTCCATATCATCATCCATTATTGAGAGTGCATCTGCAACAAAATTTTTCTTCCCTTTTCTATAGATGATGTCAAACTCATAACCCAATATATTTGTGACTCATTTTTTATGTTGTTCTATAGATAATATTTGTTCTAAAAAGTATTTAAGACTATCATGATCCATTTTTACCTTGAAGTGTCTTCCCATTCGGTAAGGTCACCATTTCTTTAGTGCATGTAGTATTTCCAACATTTCCTTCTCATAAATAGCTTGCTTGAGATGTAGTAGTAAAAATACCCAATCACCTACATCAAAATTTTTTTCACTACAATGTTGATGTACCTGTTGTTTCCTTCGATTTTGCACCAAAGTGGCGTTATCCTTTAAAAGTTGGAGAACTTGTTGTTGATGCTCGCTGTGATCTTTCACTGCTTCAACCTTTTTCTTCTTGATATGTCCTTCTATCTTGAAAGTTTGAGGAGTGGTAATTTCTTCCAATGCTTTACAAGATATGGTTGGATTCATTTCTTGATGCTCAATGTGATCTTTCACTTCTTGAACATTTTTCTTCTTGATATGTCCTTCTATATTGATAATTTGAGGAGTGGTAATTTCGGCCAATGCATTACAAGATACGGTTGGATTCATTTCTTCTTTCTCTGGGGTTGGTTCCTAGTGTATATACTATTCTTTTGATGTTTCTTGATCCTTTTGTTCCTCCTCTTCATAATCTATGTAAAATAATTTCTTCTCAGCACACTTATGACCTTTAGTGCATTTACTATCACAATTGTAACAAAGCCCTTTTTCTCTTTTCTCTTCCAATTGTTGTGGTGTAACCCTTGTAGGTTGTGGAAGGCTAGGAGAAACAACACTTCCATTATTATAGTTGTGAGTGGTAGACTTCCTTGTTGCCATAATTTTACTTTCCACTATGTAACAAATCTCTTTTACTCTTTCCAGTTGTTGCGGTGTTGCTCCAAAGAAGGTGTTTCTCTTTGTATCGTCATAATGTGCTATCATTTTCTCCGTGAAAATTGACCACGTAACAAGTTGTTTACGAGAACAAAGCCCTTTATACCATAAAAATTGATCCGGTTCTAAATATGAAGATGAAATACCTACCTTTTGTAATAGTGGTACGTCATGTAGATCAAAATATTGCTCCATCTGAAGTATCCAATTTACCGGATCATTTCCATCAAACTTCCTCATATCGCCTCTTCTTGATTTTAGGAGCTCGATCTTGAAACGACTATAACTCTGTAATTTCGGTTCTTCCAGTTGTGCAATTGTGGTCTATGGTATCCCTCTGTGTCCTCTTTCCAATGCCACCAGTCTGATCCAAATTGGATTCTCCAAGGAAGAGTTATGCCAGATCTCCCACGCTAACCTGATTATAGATCTTTTCAGAAGAGCGAACTTGTAGGAAGTGCCACGTGTCACTGTTTCGACCTTAGGTTCTGAAAAATATATTCAGGAAACTACATTCCGTCCTCTTTCTGTAACTTCTTACGAAATTTCAATCTGATGCTCAAAACAAAAGATATGAATATTTTCCCCAGGTCACCTGTTTGGAATGTAATTCAGGAGTTTGCAAAAAGACAAACTTCCTTAGATAATATCTCCACAAAGATAGCACGAAAATCTTTGAAATTTGGACCCGAGGTTCAGTGCGATTTCGTCTCAAATGGGTTTTTTTTTCACTTTTGAAACGTCGTAGAAAAAAAGTTATAGTGAAAATGCCATGATGACCTATTTGGAGCAAAAAAACCCTAGAATCCAAAGCTCTGATACCAAATGTTATGAAACCAGCTCACAAAACGATAGAAGAGATTGATCAACACCTTAGAATTCAGCCTCTTCGAGGGGGAAACTCCTTTACATTACACAAATGAATGATTCTTTGATGATACAAATGAGAAGACCTCCTTTCTATATATAGGAGTCTAAGGGGTCATAATATAATAAGAGCCAACATAAAAATAATAATGTAAGGGCACAATAATAACAATTGTGGGCTTCTATGGGGCATAATAGTAACAATATGGGGACTACATGGGTACAAACATATAATAAGGGGGGTTGTACTAATAACAATAAGGGGTTACACTAGTAGTATAGGGGCCTAACATGGTGCCAGATATAGTTCAAATTTCTGTATCCCATTAAATATTGATAAAGTTTCTTTTTCCGCAATAAAATAATTCTTTTGACTAGGATAGAATTCATCTCATGCATATGCACATAATGTTTCTTCTTCCTTTCCTTCTTCATTCTCCGTTTTCTCAAAAAGAACTGATGCCCAAAAACTATCAGAAGCATCTGTTTGTAAAATCAGAAGGTCATCACCTGGTGGTTGTAGCTTTGGAAGTTGCTGACATTTTGATTTGAGCCCTTTAACTACTGCAATGGCTTCTACTGACCATCCTTCTCAGAGATGTTTTCTGATCGGGGTTGTTTTCTCTCATAGTCTAGGAATATATATGTGCACATAATTCAAGACACCTAAAAATCTCTAAATTGTTTTAGTGTCTTTTAATTCATTTGGAAACTGAGACAATTTAGTAAGAATATGGCGTTGCATTTGAATCTGCCCATTAACGACAATGATCCCCAAAAAATCTATACTGTCTTGAAATAAAACCATTTTCTTCTCAGAAAGGACTATGCCATGATTTTCAACTTCAGTTAGAAAAATCTCTAAATGCTTGAAATGTGTTTCAAGATCTGGACCATATACAAGAATATCATTGATATATGTTACAGTAAAATCATATTTCCCAAAAATAAAATCCATTCTTCTTTGGAAGAATGTAGGGGCATTTTTGAGGCCGAATGGAACTACCTTCCATTGATAGAAACCTACAGGACATGTGAAGGTAGTTTTGTATCTATCCTCTTCTTGGATATGTATTTGGTAGTATCGAGATTTCATATCAAACTTACTGAATACTTTGCTATTTTGAATTTTCTGCATGATGGTTTCTAGTCTTGGTAAAGGGTAATGAAAACCCCGAGTTATGGCATTAAGAGGTTTATAATTAATTACCATTCTGGGCTTACCTATGACTATTTTTGAATGGTTTCTAACGAGAAACGCTAAACAAGAGTAATGAGACATACTTGGTTCAATAAGATTCATACTGAGCAGTTCACTTATTTGTGTCTTGATTTCTTGTTCATTTGCGGGGGTGCATGGGATTAATTTTCCTTTGAATCCATTGTTGTGTAGAGTCACTATTTCTTGTTTTGGACTTTCGACTGTCCAGAACTGCTGAGAATTATTTGAACAACTTTCCAACAATCTATTATGCATAGCAATCTGCTCAGCGGACCATTTTGGGTCAATGCAGGCCTTTTGTTTGTTCTCTAACTCCATTGTTTTCTCATATAATTGTAAAACTTCTTGCCAATTATTGGATTCCTTAAGAGGTTTGCGTGCGCCAACTTTATTTTGGCTATTCTCATTTCTTGCCTCAGAATTTGCTATCGATAATCTAGGCATAGCAATAGCCTTCTTTTTAAAATTGATTATCGGCTTATCTTCGCTAATAGTGACTAGGAGCACAGAGTTGATAAAAGGCATGCCAAGCATTAAACTTGCAGATGGATCAAAATGCTGAATAGCAGAAATTTTAACAATACTCCCCTCAACTTTCGAAGGAATGTTATCCACATAATGTGTTAACTGAACAGATCCTCCAACTGTGTCAGACACTAGAATGTTTTGGAGTTGATTCCAAAGGGATTTAAACAAAGAGGGTTGGGCCAAATTATTAGAACCTCCAGTGTCGATGAATGCATCTACATTTATCCATTCATTACGGACTTGAACTTGGACTAGAATATAAATGAGACAATTGACTATGATAAAAAAATTTAAGAGAGCATTCTCTTCCACTCTATTACAGTCTGGGATTGTGAAACTGGTAGAGGCAGCAGTATTGTTTTTATAAGGATAAAAAGAATTGAGTTCAGGCAGTTTTGGGATTGGCTGCTTACCTGTTTGCTGCAGTCTTCAGAAACTGATGTAACATCAAACTCATCTTCGAAAGCATCTGTAGTTTCTTCCGTTTCTTCTGTTTCTTCTGTTTCACTTGCATCTGTCTGATCACTATAGTGCAATTCTTCAGAAACATCATTATCTGAACAATAATTACAAATATTCATCTTTTGTACACTGGGATGACTAATATCTTCATGGTCTGAAGCTTCTGTTAAAATATATACATCAGAAAATTCATCTTCTGAAGCAACTAAAGATCAATAATCTTGAAATTCCTCGATCTCAACACAAGCTTTTAATTTCAAAGAGGAATTATTAGGACATTTGCATGCAAAGTGGCCTTATTGCTTACAGATGAAACAACAGTTGTTGTTTCTGGGATTCTTTCTCTTTTTCAGAAATTTAAATTTTTGGAAAGGCTTCCTGGGGTTAGAGACTCTTTTGGGTCTGAATTTTCCATTTTTTTTTGTTTTCTTCCTCCTTTTGAAGGGTGTCCAGGGTAGCGTTGTTTTGCAGACCTCTGAACTACGTCTAATATCGTGTGCTTTCTTTTGCCAACACAAATATTTAACCTTTTCAGTACACCTAAAAAGAAGATCAACCCAATAGATTTGATCGATCTGTTTGTTCTGGACATCAAGATATTTCATGATAAGATCTCCTAAATTACCAAGAAGCTTGGAAAAAAATGCAATTTTTTGAGTAATGTCATTGGAAAGATTTGCCTTCAAGACTTTTGCCATGAAATCTTTACCAAATTGATCAAGATATTTTAAATCATTTAATTCCATACGGCTTAAATCTGTAAGGAGTTTTTTTTTCTCATCTATTGGCTCGGGAACAAATTGAGTTTTCAATAAGAGTTCTAGAGTGGCGAGTCCTGCTTCCAAGACTTCTCTTCTTTCTTCATCTGAGGGTCCTATCCACCAATCATATACAATGCCAGCCATTCTTTTTTCTGCAAGGACCATGATGTAAAGATTATCTAACTTTGTGCTGACCTGCATTTGATACAGAGCACCAATCCATATCTTGATTGATTCTTCGGGATTGGAAGAATTATCTAAATCAAGAATATACCCACTTGAATTTGCAACATATAAATCTTCTTCAATGTCCTTCAAGACATGAGCTTTATTTTGATTGTTTATCGAAGGTAAGATAAAAGAAGGAAATTTAGAGGTTTCCTAATCGAGATTCATAATTTTTTTCTTTGAAGAAAATTGTTTATCAAATTTATATGCCTCCTTTTTAATACTGGTCAACCTACTAGAAAGTTTGGAAGTTGACTCTTCTGCACTAGTTGCAGTAAATGCTTCTTTTATATCTTCTTCCTCTTCCTCTTTATCCCAGTAATTGGGAGTACTCATGTCTATGGTGAATTTTAGAATTTCTTTTTCTTTTTTCTTGTGCTTTCTTCTTTCTCTTTTATCCTTGGCAACTTTCTTAGACTATTGTTCTTCACAGAGGAGCCTAAGATTAGCATTTATCAAATCTGATTGCCGACCCATGTTGTCAAGGACATCTTCGGCGTGTGCACACCATGTAGTCAGGTAGTTTCCTATTTGATAGATCTGATCAAGATCATTAGGATTTTGGGAATTACGCTCTAGAAGTGGTGCACAATCAGTGCTGATGGGTGGCTATTTAGATTGAGAAGAAGAAGTACAAAACTTGGTTTTTGGTGGCCATTTTCCACCTTTGACATATCTATGGTTTGCATATTGAAATTCTTCTACAGGGGAGAAACTAGATACATATGTTATAAACATCTTATTAATAGAAAGAAATGGCTTTTCTTCTGGGATATACAACTGGTCTGACGGAATAGATACAGTGGTTTCGTTGGACGGATGGCTATATACATTTCGTGAAAAGGATTTGTGACCGCTAGTCGATGGTTGCTCTGACTCTGGTATGACTGGTAAAACATGCTTTTGCGGCATAAATATTGGTCTCGATATCGATGACCTATCAAGTAATATTCGAGCATGACCATCACTTACAAACATTCTTGTTGTTTTGCTTCTTGGAGTGTCTGCTGATGCCAAAGATTTATACTGAATGTACCAATCATTGGGAAGGGCTTCTTTTTCATAAGGGACGCCTTCTACCTGAGCATTACTGACTCCTACGGCTACACAACCCTTTAGCACTGGTTGCTTTAACATTGGATGTATAGTGTTTGTGAGTTGAAAAGATGTTTGGACTAACACAGAAAGATATTCACTATTTTAACCATTTCTAAACCTTGGACACCAACTAATAATTTCCAGCAATCTTTTAAATGGAATTCAGATAGACTGATAGAATATTATGGATTAATAGTACCATACTGACAACCTGAAGATAGGTTTCCTAATATGGTTCCGACAAGAGCATGGTCATAGTTCTGGTGTCGGGCGTCAAAAACTTCAGATATACATGGAGTATTAAGACCGTGGCCAAAAAGTGGGGCTAGTCCTATACTTATCCCTCCAAAATGCAAATAAGAAACCTTTTTCTCTTGGACATATTTTTTGAATTTTTTTATTTCATCATCAGAAAAGAAACTCAAACAACCTATCTGTACAGATGGACCAGAAATCTTAATTTTCAATTCAACTTCCTTCAGCCAATTTTTCCTTGATAAACTGAACAGAGATGGAACCAGATAAATTTCTTTTGAACTTAAGGCAGGGGGGTTCCAATTTTCAGGATCTTCAACTTTCTTGTGTTCAATATGTTCACTTTCTAATGAACGAGAAATGACTTTAGAAATAGTTCTTCTATCTATATTAGAGAATGATCTTAAGTAGTTGGCCATGACTATAGTATAAACTAGACCAGAGATTGACTAAGCAGCTTTTATCTAATCAACAATTGTATAACAAATGCTTTCGAAGGCTTCCAGGCTGGCTTTAGACTCTGTCTGTAGTTTATAGCCTTTGGACCTGAACGGGGCTCTGATACTGAAGATAAGAGAACTCAAGCAGAGTAAAACTTACTTCAAGATCAATTCGAAGAGTTGGCGCTAGAAGATACAGAAGAAGCATTTACTGCAACTAATGCATTTACTGCATTTGTGTTAAGTTCAGTTATGAATGTTGACTTTGTTGTTCTAAATATTTTTTCTTTTGCATTTTTCCTTTTTGTTATATTCTTGAAAAGAATTAGGGGGAACTTTCCTTTTTGCAATTGTTGTTCCATTGAAATAAAATATTGTTCATATGTGTCGAACAATTGTAACTGCAAGAGACAAATTACAATAATTATATAATGAAGTAATGCATATTATCTATTAGAAATTATGAATAATTAATTCTGGAGCATGTTGTTGAGCATTTGGTTTTGATGAAATGTGAGACTCATGAAGGATTTCAAAGTTTATTGAATAATTTATCCTTTGACTCACATAAGGGTTCACTTGCTCTGACCCCCAAAGCAACAATGGCACAAATATTCATAATGCAAATAATAGTAGAATAACACTCTTAGAAAACTATGTATGTATATGTCAAAAAATCTCTCCATTAGAATTGAGGAATAAATCTGACATTAAAAGTTCCAAATAAGCTAGGTATTTTGGAGAAGACTATGCAGAACCATATTCTGAAGCATGCTCTAAAAATCCTTCATCAAAACATAGGCACTTCCCTCAATGAATGAGGTTCAAATTTCTATAGAGAATTATTTTTGTAAAGATAGCTTTTTACGTCAAATGCATGTAATTGTTGTTGTCCTTAATGCCCACTGTGACAACATTGAGGATATTAATTCTATCCAAATTTTTGAAAACGAGTCCATAATAAATGAAATAAATAGAAACACAAGAAAAGATTATAACAAACTATGTGGACCAAAAAAACTAATGAGTCTTCTTGTGCATAATCTGAAATCTGTTGGAAGTGATGTCAATAAGAAAGATGGAAAGTATAGAGAAAATGATACATCTATGTGGAATTTAGACTCATATTCTAATGGCCTAGATACTTCTCAACTTACACCCTCTATTTATTACCATAAGCACCACAAGTAGTAGAAATTTACTCCATTGAATCAGAAACAGTTGTATACTCCACATCACAATCATAAGTATTAGGGTCTTACTCACCAAGAAGGTTAGACTCTTGATCACTATCTCAAAAGAAAGAAAATGGGTCTCGATATGGAGTTGTTGGCCTTTAGGTATAATAAGGTTGCACTTCTGCATCTGGATCTACTCCTGCTGCAATGTGAAAGTATGCTTATATATGGATCTACTCCAGCTCCAATGTGAAAATATGCTTTTATATGGATCAATATATTGATCTCTAACTTGATCAAAAGAATTCACAAGAGCTGGTTGCGACTTGCATGCAAGAGTAAAGTTGTTTGCGTACATTTTTTTTAATATATGTAAATAAAAAATAAATAAATAAATCAATAAAATCAATAAATAAATAAATATGATAATTAATAAATCATTTTAAATGAAATAAATTAAAATAAAATATCGCAACCTGCATGCAAGAGTAAAGTTGTTGGTGTTCATTTTTTTAATATATGAAAATAAAAAATTAAAATTAAAAAAATTAAAATAAATATAATAATAAATAAATAATTTAAAATGAAATAATTTAAAATAAAATATAAAAGGAACAACCAAGTGGGCTTGCATGCACCCACTCTCCACGACTGTGTTTTCAACCACACCATGTTTTATTAATTGCTTTTGTATGGCTCCATTGTTGCCCAGTTGTTGCCCAGATGTCTATGTGCATGTTTCCATTATGCCAATCTAGGACATCATGAAACATAGCACAAAGAAAATATGAAGAAGGAAAGGCAAAATAACAATTGGTTGTTCTGAACGTAATGAAACAAAGTCCAATAGTAAGTACCCCATTTTTCTTTTGAGTTTTTTCTTTCTGGACAATAAAAGGATGTTATAAGCTAGTTGTTTTTAACAGTCCAATACAACCCTACCAACCACACCAGTTTTCCTTACATCATGACTATATATAGTTGCTAAGTTCAAGTATCTGAAATGTATTCCTTATAAAATTTATATATTGAATTATTGTGTGTTATACAAGTATAGTATCAATTATTAATTATTTGCTTTGTGAAACATAGAATCAAATAAAAAATTGTTGGTGCTAGGACCACAGTAAAATAAAACATGAATCATCATGCAATATTTTTTGAAGAGGATCCAGTGAGATGAAAAAGAGCACAACCTGTGTATAAAAAAACGAGCATCATTCATGGTTTCTCTTAAAAAAACCAACTAAAGAAACCCTGCAAATCTAAGAGAGGTGAGAATGTCATTCTTAGACATTTCATAACCTATTTTAAGGGTCAGTAGGCTGCCTCGAGTAGGTTGCCTCAACTAATTAATGTTACCCTGACCTTTAAGTCGCTGGAAAAGCCTCAAGTTACCAGATCTCTTGTAACCCTTGTTCCTAGAGTAATTTCTTCACTTTTGAACAAAATACAAATAATTCTTTAATTTCTTCCATTACTATTTCGATGCTCGATACACTACTTTCTTTCTAAATTTTGGTGAAAATTGGACATCTAGACATGCTCATTTTCTAGAAAGTTTTGTGACCGTCAAATTGTTTGGATAAATTTAGAAAAAGAGGAAATATTCACGAATACTTTGGATAAATTAAGAAAAAGAGGAAATATTAACAAATAATTTGTGAGATTTCAAGGGATGGAAGAAGGAAACCTAATTGTTTCTTGCAAACTCATAAATCTTAGTGATTTCAAATAAAATGATGACAGCAACTTCAGCATCATAGAGAACATAAAGCTCGACTGATTTCTTTAGCAATCCCCTGTTGTGTTTGGAGAAGGAATCATGTTGACTATTATGGTTTTGGATCAAGTCTTCAATTGATACTTTAATGGCGAGTATCTATTTTTGCTTGTAAAAATTGCTTAACTAGATACTTCTATAAACATTTCTACAATGCTATGTTTTCCTATAAAATGTAGAAGAGAAATAGATTACAGTGTCGCATTTCATGTGCATACCTTTTTAATATATCATTTCGTAGAATTGTTGAATCACCTTTCGTTGTTTCTATTTCACTTGCACTAAAAAAGTAATTGCATATTTCAATATGATCTGGATATTATCGCATGTATTTTGCATAAGCAATGAATAAAAAGTTTATGATACCTAACTTGTACATATATTTTTGATGCATTGCCTGGGAGGACTTACTACGAATGCTTTCTTCACTTCTCCAACATTTTCTAATTTATATACATTAAAAGTTTTTATTGGTACAATCTACATTGAAGAATATATGAAGTCATATGTGTAAATTTACAATAGGATGCTTGTTTTGTTTAATTGAAAAGGGTTTCATTGGAACAATCTGCACTCAAGAATATATGAAGTCATATATGTAAATGTACAATAGGATGCATAATATATATGGTCTTATTATTTGGTTTATTACAGATAGAATATATCAATATGCTTTAGTAAAATAAAAATGGCAAAAACAATGACATATTTCAAAGGTATCAAAATTTGGAATTTTGTAAATTGTTTCATGTGTATATCATAGCTGAAGGACAAGAGATATTGTGTCATGACCAGACCAATATATATCTAATATGAAAATTTTACATTTTTTATTAGTTATATTTGTCGAGACATGGTCAATGAATGATTTATGCATGTTATTAGTTTTGTTGATAAGAAAATGAATACATTAGTTTTTCATGTAGCTTTCTAGCTCTTTTGTTTTGTGATTGAAATGTACCATATCAATATTGAAGTCTCCCAATATAATTATGATATCATTTAGATCTAAGTGGCATAATGATTTTGCAATGACATTCAAAATATTGTTCAAATTTTCATGTGGTGATGCATATATATTGAGAATTGAAATTTGTGATCCGTGAACTATTATTTTTGCCAACAATGCTTCTACAAGTTGCTCTTAAAAATGGATGTGTTCAAGGATAGTGATATGTTTTTTTATTAGTATCATTAGTCCATGCTTAATGCAACTTGAGATGCAATTGAAATTTTTGAAGTACTCATTTTGCATACACAGTGACATATATGTTTCTTGTAAGCATAAGATATCAGATTGCATTGTGTCATAATCACTGCATATGTCACTAAGATGTGCATGAATATTACGAGTGTTCAGTGAAAGAATAGATATGGATCACAATGATTGTATTGATGAATAGTCATATTTTAATTGCCATTTTGTAGTGCTTTGCAAGTGTTGCATTTCACAATTTACTTTTTGCTTAACCTTGAAATTATTTCTTGTGAGAGCATTTAGCAAATACAATGACTCTATGTTTCTCACACGTGATAGAGTTGTGTATACTAATCCATGCACTTGTATTCCAGTAGGGTCGAATGCAAGCCTATCCAAGGTTAAACCCTGTGACCTATGTATCATGCGTGCACATGCAATTTGAATTGGGAATTGTTTCTGTATCTTTAAATGAGCCATCTTTGGTGTCATAAGCATTGCTTTTGATATTCACAATATTGTTGTCCAATCATGTGCTATGTCTAAAGTATACAAATAAGCCAATTTTCTAGATTGTCGATGAACAATATTAGGGTCATGGAACTTATTCCATAGAAAATTGACCTCGTTTATATGGTCATATGATTTAACTATTTCATCTGCACCATTTACTAGCCCATCTGGGGCATCATAATTGTAAGCATACATTTCAACTAACATGTTCAACTTTATCCCCCGGATGCGGGTGGTTGCTAGAGATATAGCGCATAAGGCTCGTCCGAAGGGCAGGTGTCCGCCCAGACGAGCCACGCATGCCAGGAGGACACACCATAAATTCACCAACCCGCTGCATTCAAGGAAGGGAGTTAAGGGTGTTGACAGAGGCGTCCTGTCGACATTCATGGCGCGTCTTGAGAAGCGAAACATGGCGCTTCATAACTGCAATCTCTCGGACATTCTCCCGCATTTCTCGTCTGCACCTGTTCTGATCTTGCAGGAGGTGACGGAGGTTCAACACTTCGGCTCTCATTCTGGCCCTGAGAGTGAATGTAAGTGTTTAGCAGCTACAGAGTGGGGCAATTGGCAGGCTCACAAGCAAGCCAGTTGCGATTCTGAGAATTTGGCAGTGCTTACTTACCCGCATCTCTCGTTGGCTCTTGTTCTGGTTTCGAAGGAAGTGGTGGAGGTTCAGAGTCTCGGCTCTCATTCAAGCTTTGAGAGCGAAGGTCAAGGCTCTGCAGCCACAGCTTTGGGCAATTGGGAGGCTAGGACTCGGTCTAGCAGTAAACCTGTGCCAACAGTGGTGTTGCGTTGGGGAATTGATCGCCCTGTTCAGAGGACCAGAATGCAGCGCAATCGTGGAAGGGGTAACAGTGGAAGGGGAGGCTACAGTGGAAGGGGAGGCTACAGTGGAAGAGCCCCCTCGACTTCTTCCTCAATTGAAGAAACCTCTGAGTGCAGAAGGCCGAGGGGAAGGCCCCCGGGCAGAGGCAGAATAAGGGAACCTCCAGCGCGAATGGACTGTGGGCATACGGAACACCCAATGGTGAGATACCGCCTTCCCTGCACCTTAGCCAATTCTATTTTCTTCGTGACTGTCTCTGTGGAGCACTGCAGCAATCCTTGGGAAGATGAGGAAGGCAATCCCCGTGCCAACCCTCCGCGTGTTCCTGGGATTGTTCCTATGGTGGAAATGGAATTCCCTGCTGTTGAGATGATGCGGCCCATACATGACCCGGGAGCAGGCCCGAGAGAACCTGTTTGTGACTATGGCGCTGGCCCAAGTGACCGTGGAACGCACAACCCTGGTAAGGCCATCCTCCAGCCTCCCTGCTGCAAGGCGGAAGATGAACCGCAGACTACTGATGAAGATTAACATGCCCAGCTCGCGCTCCAGGTTTTACAGCAAGATTTTTTCTCTGTCAGCTCCCTACGCGGTCATATATGAATCTGTTACTCTGTCTCTATGTAATTGTGTCGGTTTTCTGTTATCTCTGTTCTATGTCGATGTTCTTCAAGTGCTTTTGTTCATGTGTCAGCTACATGAGTGTTGCTCTAAGTTTTTGTCCATGTGTCCTATGTACTCCTGGCATGAATACTCCGGTGTCTACTGTCTGTCCTAGGACAAATCTTACAGGGCCGCGGCCCCATTGTAATTTTGATGATGTAACTTTGCTCTTGCTGTAATATAATAGTTTAGCCTTACTTAGAAAAAAAAAAAACATGTTCAACTTTATCACAAGTTGTGAAGGAAAATTAGCTATATGTTGATGTCCTGGAAAATTGTCGTTATTCTCTTCATCTTCATCAATTGGATTAATTAAAATTGCATTGCTAGGCATGAGCGTTAACATTTTCTTGTTATGCATTGCAACATCCTTCTTTTTGTAAAATAAATAGGGATAAATTCCTGAAGATGAACCACAGAGGTTGGCTCAAAAAGTTGATTCCAATAAACATGAATACGATGACTCTGGGAGATAACACTACATAGAACACAGATCGCAGAAGCCTCAAATCATTCAATAGGGAAATGTTGGATCATTTGGTATAGGGCGCATGCAAGTTGTAGTAATATATGTTATATCATCACATGTTTGAGAATTTGTTGACATTCTATTTTAAACTAATATGAATCTCTCATTTGTTTGTCGCATATTCATATGCAATTAGAAGCACTTGATATTATCCTTCCAGAAATCATTTTTATTGTTTGATTTTTGATTCTTGGTTGATAAAAAATTAGAGAGTCTTGAATAGGTTGCGCTTGGTAGAAATCACCACAAAATATAATGTCAATGTTTTCAGAGTATTTGGTTAGGACATGTTTTATGTTTCTAATCCTATTGTCAATAGAATATAATAACTGACTACGGATCATAGAGGCCTCATCTATGAAAGCTAGCTGAAATTCTTGATATAGATTTGTTATCTTGTCTAATACTTCTTTGCTAAGTGGAAACAATTGAGACTTGTTAAAAGGCATTAGTAATGCATAGTGGATTGTTGTTCCACCTACATTATACACATATTTTCCTGTAAATGCTAATATTAGACCCCTTGGATTCATAGGATCAGTTGTGTTCTGTGAATCATAAATTCATATAAGCATTTGGAAAATTCTTTTGCTTTGGGTGTTTTGCCTACCCCTGCTCCACGTGTAATGAATAGGTAAGTTGGTTCATTGAGGTTTCTTCTTTTTTTTTATTCCAACATCTTTTACAATTGCTTGTTGCTCTCTATTCAACATTCTTTTGAGTTTGTAATACTCATTGTTCTCCATTAAAAATGGATGAGCAGTTATTTGAAATCCAAGATTGATTTTTTTTTTCATCTTAGATTGTTTTGGAAATTGCAAGTCTGATTGCAAATCATATTCCTCACAATGGGAACTGTTTTCTTGGTTTCACATACTTATTTGATAAGTATTCATAGAACTAATTTGCTCACCTGTAGCAATCTCTAAATCACCCCATGTTTGATTGATGTTATATGTAAATTTAGCTTCAATGGTTTGAATATTTTTTTTTCATGTAATGTATATGCAGCTTGCCATGTAGGCAAGTCTTGTTTCAATGTGTTTTCACATTTTTCAAATGGTACATACAACAATAATTTCTCTCTATACAAGTTTTCAACATCATTTTATTTGTTATATTTGACAAATCGTATAACATTTGGTTTTTTCCTTTTTGATATGTGTGTGCCATCTTTCTTTTAATTTGATACAAATTTTGCAAGGAAGATTTTGCTAATGGAACTTAGGCATCCGATGTAGTAGTCAATAATGGAGTGGCACATCACATCCTCTGAACCATCAAGTTCCTGTTTTAAGAGAATAGGTGGTTTAAGCATAAATGTGTGTTCATCAACTGGAGATGTGTTTATGAATATACATTCTCTTGAACTACAACTCAATGGAAATGAAAGTGCTATATGCACTGCTTGTTGAGTTGACATTTGTTGGAGATTAAGTAATGTTTTTCTGAGTTTACAAATCATTTTCATAACATCAATTTCATTTTTCTCATGCTCTTTGCGTATTCTTCTAAATGCATTTGTCATAGACTTGTCAATTTTGGTCATATATGAACTACAATATGATGGCGCAACACATGCATTTAGCACAAATTATGCATCTATATTTACATTCCATACAGCAGGCATGTCCTTTGCAAAAATGTTATTCCAAATGTTAGAAGGTTTTTGTTTCTGGAAATTTGTTGATTGCTTCATTGTACATTGTAATAGTTTTATGTACTAAATTTATGTTAGTCCTATTTCTACCAAGAAGTTATCATGGGTTATTGAATCATTGTAATTTGTTTGCTCCAAAAATGTGAAAAGTGATATTGATTTCTGTGTGAGTTTTTTATAGATAAATACAAATAAAATATAGATAAAATAGAGTTTTTTAGTATGTCATATAGATAAAATATAATGAATATACACCTAACCTAAATTTTAGGAAACATAACATTTATCACTCACTCATTCAATATAGTATAAGTTTGAGAAAACTTGCAATCAAGATTAATTTTGAGAGCCATCTAATAACCTGACCCTACACTCAAGTCATCATTTGGGGACGTTCATTTTACAAAGCCAACTTTTACTTTCTGGCTAGGTCACACGATAATTTAATGTGTATTTAATTATTAAGTAGTTTTTATCTTAAACACGTTTTTTAATAAGTCAGTTTGATTCAAAATTTGTAATTCATGTATTAAAACACATTTTAAACAAACAAGATGCACACCCTTAACCGAAAATATTCAAATGCTGCCAAATTATAAGCTTAAACAACAACACAATTTGCGTCGGCGTCAATCTATTTGTATGAAATATTGGTTTATACGTTTATTTAATCATCTGCTAACCTTTCTAGTAAAGGGTATAGCAGTTTCGTCTCTGTTCGATATAACATCCACACAGATCGATTAGTGGACCAAACTTCCTCCCGTTTCGTAAAATTGTCTTAAAAAAAATGAATGGAATGGACGAAAAACAGGCCAGTGACAAATTTGACGATGATAATGTTAATCTTATTGCACATTACTCTACAAAGACGTCAGCCGACAATGCCGGTAATGAAAGGAAGCAAGAACTACGTAGCATAAGGTGTTCAACCATTGCTCTGGATTGGAAGCTCTGCTTGCAAAATAACGCCCATGAAATTAAAAGGCGCATCAGGTATGGCATTACCAAATCCATGAGGGGTGACGTTTGGCAATTGATTTCAGGCGGCCGCGATCTTTTGCTGGTAAACCCAGGAATTTACTCACAACTCCTCCGCAATGAGTCAGACTCAGAGAAACATATCGTTAAAGACATTCATCGCACTTTGACATCACACCAATTATTTAGAACGACAGACGGGCCCGGGCAGACGTCTCTCCACAATGTTTTGAAGGCGTATTCGGTTTACGACAAAGACGTGGGATATACGCAGGGGATGAGTTTCATAGCGGGAATGCTTCTGCTTCACATGAATGAGGAGGAAGCTTTTTGGGTTATGGTTGCACTGTTCAAATGTATGCAAATTCGAGGTTTATATTTAAAAGACCTGCCTCTACTTCACCAATATTTCTTTCAGTTCGAAATGCTTGTGAAGGAGCAGCTGCCCAAACTAGCTAAGCATTTCGAGCGACAGATGATCACGCCAGTGATGTATTCAAGCAGTTGGTTCATGACCGCTTTCTCCGCAGACTTGCCATTTCGATTAGCTGTTCGTATTTGGGACGTTTTTCTCTTCGAGGGTATGAAGACCGTTTTTGGATTGGGCTTGGCCCTGCTCAAGTTCTTTCAGAATCATATGTTAAAATTGCATTTTCTCGATCTCCTAACAGTTCTGCGAGGGTTCCCAGAGGAGGCTTTGGATGCGAACATATTGATTCCAATGGCTTGTTCATTGATATCAGAGAGAAGATTAGAAGAACTGGAGTTAGATTATCGGGTAAGCGATGGCCAACCATCAGCTTCTCATTAATCCAAATGATTATCTGGTAACGGATGACCAGCAATGAGTTTCTAATTAAAATGACGATGATGGGTGGGTCGTTATTAATGCAAATGATTATCTGGTAAGCAATGACCAACCATGAGCTTCAAGAGATAATGCAAATGAAAATGATAATGAGTTTGGAACTGAACAACTACCAAATTTAACAGAAAGACAGTCTGCCGATTAGACGGTTAATTCACATAAGCTAAGATGGAGAATCGGTGAGGTAGGTTGAAACTCGATTGATTGTAGACTGTAGCTTATATTTGATGCTTCCCCTATTTCAACCAAGGGTGGAAGAGCTGACATTTGGACGGATGAGATTAAATACGGGGAGAATGTGCAAAGCATATCTACGGACATGTAGCCATGGAACATGAACTGACCTGCTGAAAATATCATATCTTATGCATCGGAGCATCCGGGAAACTGAAAAGGAAGTGCTACCGTGTGCCGCCGTGCGTTTGAATCGGAAAACTGAAGAGGAAGAACTACCGTAGGCCGCCGTGCGTTTGAATTAAAAGACCGTCGTGGCTTGATTTCCAAAGGACGCCAATCAATCACATCAATGATCGCCACGACGGAGGATAGACACGAAAAAATAATGATCGCCACGACGGAGGATAGACACGAAAAAACAATTTTCTGGGTTTTTGTGAGAATATTGAGAGAGTTTTCGTAGTTGGTTCTGGTTGATGCGGAGAGGAGTTCTGGAAGCAGCCGAGGGAGGGCGGTGGCTGTTCTTAGTCCTGCTTATTATCTACGCATTTCTCATAGTCATTCACCGCAATCTTTGTTTGGGTAATCTTTGTTTGGGTAAGTAAACAATCTATAACCCAATATTCGGGGCGAAATCCTAAAATTTGTTTCTAATAAAAATTATTAGAGGTTTTCAATAAATTGCTCGCAATAAAATTTTATGCGATGTTTACAGTTGAATCAAAATTGTCAGAGGTGAGTTCGCTATATCCAAAATTTGTATGGAAGGTAATTGTGAATCTCGCAATAAAACTTTTGTGTAATACTTTAAAGTATTTTAAAAAGTTGTATTATTTTATTACCAGTAGATTAAGAATTTCGCATGAATACTTGGTGTACTTAACCTACAATAATATTAAATATGATTAGTCTATACAAATGGAGATCATCGAAATTTACGAGTGAACTGAAAGTAAACCCAGAAAACAAAAGCACTAAACTGTCACAAAGTTCTGAACTCTCTGCTATTTTTTCCGATTATTTTAAATTCATAAGGGACAACGCTCTTGAACTAGCCGATTAAGAAAATCTAGCTGACTGTAACCTATAATTAAGCTTATTGATCTTTATTAAATAATTCCACTCTTTTGACCTAAAAACTGATGTTAAAAGCGACTGCAGTGATTTGCCATCTTTTGTGCATTAACATCTTTGAGCTTAACAGCTCATTATTAAAAAATTCCCAATTTTGGACCCAGAGAATCTTGCCCTAAACAAATCCGAATTCTTCAAACCAAAGAATTGTAGGAATTTACAGGGTAAGTTCCTCAGAAAGAACACCAAAAGGACACCGCTCACAACTAGATCATAGATCAATACACCAGTGTTTTTGACGTGGTTAAAACCCTCAAAGAGAGAAACAGTCCACGGCCTGAGCCAACGTGGCCACTTCAGGCAATTTATTAATCAAAGAATGAAAATTTACATAAGCTTCTCTCATGCACGGATTACCCTACAAATGACCCTCCATGCGCTTTAAATAGAATTCATGGACCAATCGGGTGTCAAGCCACGGATCAAGTGTCGGTAATATCGAGGAGAGAATGAACCGTCGGATCACTACATATCGTGACCGTCGGATTGTAAGTTACAAAATGTACAACGGTAAAGAAACACACTTTACCTAACTCTATACCTAACTCTACACTAGATCAAGTTGTACTTAACTATTTCCTATGTGTCGGAATATCCTAACATCCCCCCTTAAGAACAACTTGGGATAGGATTGAAGGATTTACAAATATGACACAATAGGAGAAGGAAGGACGCACTAGAGCCTATCCCCCCTTAGTGACAACTTCCTGAACTCCAACCATAAATCGAAGTTTAGTGAACTTCGCCTCTGTGAGAGCCTTTGTGAAGATGTCTGCAACTTGATCATCTGTTGAACAATATTGCACTTCAAGAACATGGTCGTGAATGAGTTTTCTGATGAAGTGCATGTGCAGTTCAATGTGTTTGTTGCGCTGATGTTGGACTGGATCTTTGCATAGCTGAATGGCACTTTGATTATCACACCAAAGTGTAGTCGGATGCTGCTGCTCAAAGCCAAACTCTAATAGGATCTGACGAAGCCACAAGGCTTCCTTACTAGCTTCTACGGCACCACGATACTCTGCTTCTGCTGATGAAAGAGAAATGGCACCCTGTTTCTTGCAAGCCCATGTAATAGGTCCTGAACCAAGAGTGAACACATAACCAGCAGTAGACTTCCGATCATCAGGGTCACCAGCCCAATCGGAATCAGTGAAACCAACCAATAGAGGAGATGCTTTGGCACTGTAATGAATCCCAAACTGAACTGTACCTCGAACATAACGAAGTATTCTTTTAGCTGCTTTCCAATGACTTTCACGGGGGTTTTGCATGAACCGAGCAACAAGGCCAACAACAAAGGAAAGGTCAGGACGAGTATGGGTTAGATACAAAAGTTTTCCTACAAGTTGACGGTTTAAGGTAGCATCAACTTCAGGAGAAGTACAAGTGACTGAGAGTTTGACTCCAGACTGAAAGGGAGAAGGGGCTGGCTTACATTCTTCCATGTGAAAATGACGTAGAATATCACAAGCATACTTGGACTGGGAAAGGGAAATACCCTCCTTCGATTGTAAGACTTGAAGACCGAGAAAATAGTGTAGGTGTCCTAAGTCTGTCATTTCAAATTTCCTTTTGAGGCTAGACTTCACATGGTTTATAAGGTTGGGATCACTACCAGTAAGGATAAGATCATCAACATAAAGAACAAGGATGATAAGAGAGTTGCCCATTTTCTTGGTGTAGACAGTATTGTCAGAATGACACCTAGAAAAGCCAGATTCTAAAAGAAAGCTATCCATTTTGGCATACCAAGCCCGAGGAGCTTGCTTGAGACCATAAAGGGATTTCTTAAGTCGACAAACAAGGCTGGAGTCTGTTTGTATGAAGCCAATGGGTTGTTCCATATAGATTTCTTCATGCAAGTCCCCATGCAAGAAGGCAGATTTAACATCCATCTGATGGACTTCCCATTTGAAAGAGGCAGCAAGGGAAAGAAAAAGGCGGATAGAGTTCATTTTGGCAACAGGGGAGAAGGTTTCAGTGTAGTCAATACCTTCAACCTGTGAAAAGCCCTTAGCAACAAGACGAGCTTTATGTTTATCAACTTTCCCATCTGGTCCATACTTGGTTCTGTAAACCCATTTGCATCTAACAAGTTTTCGTCCCTTTGGTAAAGGAACAAGATCCCATGTATCATTTGCCAATAATGAATGATATTCTTCATTCATAGTTGCTTCCCAATCTAGATGGCCTGAAGCTTCTGCAAAGGTGTCAGGATCATAATTTACTGGAGCTTGAGCCAGTAAAGAAGAGGCTCTCTCGAACTGAGAACGTGTGCGTCGCTGATCTGTAGGATCACCGGCAAGATCACCTGCTGCATCTCGAGTAGCACGAACCCATTTTGGAAGCTCAGGAGCTGAAGGAGGATCCTGAGATGGTGGGGGAGGATTGTCATCCTGACTTTCATCATCTGAAGAAGAAATGTTTTCAAAGGTAGAAGAGATAGGGAGAGGTGGCACATCCGCCGGACTAGGCTCGCAGGCCGATATATTTTCATCAAATTTTACATCTCTTCTAATGATAACATTTTTGGACTTAAATGGAATAAGTCTATAGCCTTTGACATCTTCAGAATATCCAACAAAAGTACATTTTTCACTCTTAGGTTCTAAAGCTTTATGCTTTTCATCTGGAATATGGGCCCACGCTTCACTTCCAAAAACACGAAAGTGACTTACATCTGGTTTGATTGAGCTCCATGCTTCTTCTGGAGTGATATTCTTTAAAGCCTTAGTAGAAGTGCG
Source organism: Pinus tabuliformis (assembly GCA_031772625.1). NCBI lineage: Eukaryota > Viridiplantae > Streptophyta > Pinopsida > Pinales > Pinaceae > Pinus > Pinus tabuliformis. The sequence goes on from CM062809.1 coordinate 979,937,091, forward strand.
ATTTATTATGTAATTTGCACAGTTAATTGCTTCTGCCCAAAAACTAAGACCAAGTCCTTTAGATTGTAGCATACAATTAGCCATTTCCTTTAAGGTGCGATTCTTCCTTTCAGCTACACCATTTTGTTGTGGAGTATATGGAATAGTATGTTGCATTTGAATTCCATTCTCAGTGCAATAGTTAATGAATGTGTTTTTAACATATTCTCCGCCATTATCAGATCTTAACTTAAGAATTTGATGTCCAGATTGTCTTTCAACAAAGGCCTTGGAGGCCAAAAAAATGTTAAATACTTCACTCTTGAGTTTTAAGAAGTATACCCAAGTGCGTCTGGAGAAATCATCAATGAAAGTTAAGAAATACTTGCAACCAAAGAATGACACAACTGGAAGTGGACCGCATAAATCACTATGCATAAGCTATAAAGGGGCTGAGGTGTGCCAAGAGGCACGTTTTTCAAAACTGCCCCGATGATGTTTTCCGAGTACACATCCGGAACAAACACCATCTCTGCAAGATACCATAGGAAGACCTGTCACCATATTTTCTTTACATAGATGCTGAAGGGAGCGATAGTTTAAGTGACCAAATCGCTCATGCCAAAGTTTGCTCGCTTCATCGTTATGAGCAACAAATACTGAGGGAAGATTTGATGACCCAAAGTTGTGAAACTTATACAACCTTGTAGAATCATCAGCAATGCGAGTAGCCAAAATCTATTTAGGATCTTTTAAGTCCTTGATTACAACATCATGAGGTGAAAATTCAACGATTTTACCTTCACCTGAATAAGTTATCTGATATACAGATAGAAGGTTGCCGAATAAGGTTGGAACACATAATACATCATTAAACTGACCATTGTCTAGATGAACAGTTCCAGTCCCTACAACATTAAGAGATCTATCATCACCAACATATATATTTTTGGTGTTACAATCATTTAAAGAAGAAAACATGGCTTTGTTTTTGGCCATGTGATAAGAAGCTCTAGAATCAATGAGCCACTCATGAGAATGAGAAGAAGAAGATACATTTAATGCATAGCCAGACCGAGATGCTTGACAACCACATGCAGAAAGTGCCATTCCTGAAGATGAAGTTGAAGTTGAAGATTGCCCCAAATGGATGTTATTCTTCTTCATGCTGCTTCCAAGGCTTCCATCTTTTTAAAGCATTTTGATTCTAAGTGGCCATCTCGATTACAAAAATTGCAATGTCTAACAGTCTTCTTCCCTTTGTTTTTATTTGTCTTATCGTTTTGTTGAAATGATTTTTCATTTTGGGGCTGAAATTGCTTAGGACCCTTGTTTGGTTTAGGACATTCTTTTTAGGATATGACTTTTTAGGATTCTTTGAATTTGGTTGCTGCTAGGCGGCTAACGCTTTCTTGGAAGAGTTTCCAAGATTAATAAGACCAAGGTGTAATAGTTTTTCTTGTTCTCTTATTAAAGAATCACAAAAAGAGTCAAAGGAAGGGGGATTGTAGTCTTTTCCTTGAGAAATGAAGGCTTCTCTTATAGAATGAAAGGTGGAAACAAATATAGAGTAGGCTGGTCCCAACTTAGTAAGGATGGAATAAATAAGGTTACTATCTTCTTTCTTAACCTTAACACCTTCCAAAAGATATCTAAGGGTCTTGAACTTAGACAAGAAATCTTCAATGCAAGAAAAATTATTAGGGTCCAATGTAAGCAACTCATTTTCAAGTTGATGGGCTCTAATTTCAATTTTAATCCCAAACACTTTATTGATTTGTTCCATTGCTTCATGAGGAGTTTCAAGTTCTGCAATATGGAATCTAAGATCTGGAGAAATAGACATCCCTATCCAACCACGTGCTTGATCTTGTTTATTTTCCCATTTAGCAGCCTTGTCTTCATCTTTCGATTTCTTTTCTTTGCCTGTGGCTATTCGGTAGAGACCTTTACTTCTAAGTAAATCCTCCATGTAGGACAACCATTGGAAGTAGTTGGTGCTGTCAAGGGTAACTTGGTATTGACTTTCCATTTCAACAAAAACTGATGCTAAAGATGCTAAAAGTAAGTGTTCCAATGGATAGATCTCGAAAAATTAGGCTGGTTTAAAAAAAACGGCTCTGAAAAAGGCTTCCGGATGAAGAAGTTATGGCTTTTTGAAAAAACGTTGTTGAAGTTGCCGACGAAGTGCGGGAATGTGCGGAAATGAAAAAGTCCGCCCCCACAAAATGGAGACTTGAACCCAAGACCTCTACTCTCTTAAAATAGCTTTGAACCAATTGATCTATACAAAAAACTAGAGAGAGAGAGAGAGAGAGAGGGGGGGGGGCCTTGGGTTGCGTGCTTGCTTTGAGAAAACTCCTTTTCCCTACAAAACAAAAAACTCAAAATCCAACACGGACATGCAAAGAAAACGAACCTTATGGCTCGAAGTTAGCTTTACCCAAAAAACTAAATATTTTCAAAAATTGAACCTTGCGGCTCAAAGTTAGCTTTAGCCGAAAAACTAAATATTTTTCTCAATGTTTCTAATTTTCCGAGATCACGCTAAGGTGCAGGGAAAAGAGCATACGCATGAGAAAAATCCTTCCTTTCTATTTCTGATTTACCCAGATCGCACAGAGTCGCAGGGCAAAGAGCATACGCATAAATGAAAGGTATAGATCCGGTTAAAAAAAGCTAAATAAACCGAAACCGAAATAAGCAGAGAGAAAATAACAGTAAAATGCAAATAAACACTATATACCTCCAGATCTTAAAAATGACGCAGCTAGGGCTACCGGAAACCTTTTCGCGTGAAACGAAAGGGGTTCCTCACTGGAACAGATGCTCCGAACACAACAGAGCAGTCCTCTCGGCCCGAAAGCAGTCAGAAATAGCAGATCTAGGAAACGTCAGTCGGATGCAATTCTACCGGCTTCAAATTTGGATCACCAACGGACGCGACCGTCAAATAGCTCTGATACCATGTAGGAATTTACAGGGTAAGTTCCTCAGAAAGAACACCAAAAGGACACCGCTCACAACCAGATCATAGATCAATACACCAGTATTTTTGACGTGGTTAAAACCCTCAAAGAGGGAAACAGTCCACGGCCTGAGCCAATGTGGCCACTTCAGGCAATTTATCAATCAAAGAATGAAAATTTACATAAGCTTCCCTCATGCACAAATTACCCTACAAATGACCCTCCATGCGCTTTAAATAGAATTCATGGACCAATCGGGTGTCAAGCCACGGATCAAGTGTCGGTAATACTGAGGAGAGAATGAACAGTCGGATCACTACATATCGTGACCGTCGGATTGTAAGTTACAAAATGTACAACGGTAAAGAAACACACTTTACCTAACTCTACACTAGACCAAGTTGTACTTAACTATTTCCTATGTGTCAGAATATCCTAACAAGAATCTTACGCAAAACAAATCTTGATTCTCGAGCCATAGAATCCTATGCTAAACATTATTGCACTAATTTGCTTATACTGATTTGCTTTAAGCCTTACAGCATGCTTAGTTGTGTATTTTGCTCCAAATAAGGTGTTGCTCTTTGTATCGTCATAATGTTCTATCATTTCCTCCGTGAAAATTGACCACGTAACAAGTTGTTTACGTGAACAAAGCCCTTTATACCATAAAAATTGATCCGGTTCTAAATATGAAGATGCAATACCTACCTTTTCTAATAGTGGTACATCATGTGGATCAAAATATTACTCCATATGAAGTATCCAATTTACCGGATCATTGCCATCAAACTTCCTCATATCGCCTCTTCTTGATTTTAAGAGCTCAATCTTGAAACGACTATAACTCTGTAATTTTGATTCTTCCAGTTCTGAAATTGTGATCTATGGTATCCCTCTGTTTCCTCTTTCCAATGCCACCAGTCTGATCCAAATTGGATTCTCCAAGGAAGAGTTATGCCAAATCTCCCACGCCGACCTCATTATAGATCTTTTCAGAAGAGCGAACTTGTAGGAAGTGCCACGTGTCACTGTTTCGACCTTAGGTTCTGAAAAATTTATTCAGGAAACTACAGTCTGTCCTCTTTCTGAAACTTTTTACGAAATTTCAATCTGATGCTCAAAACAAAAGATATGAATATTTTCCCTAGGTCACCTGTTTGGAATGTAATTCAGGAGTTTGCAAAAATACAAACTTCCTCAGATCATATCTCCACAAAGATAGCGCGAAAAGCTCTGAAATTTGGACCCGAGGTTCAGTGCGATTTCATCTCAAATGGATTTTTTTTCGCTTCTGAAATGTCACAGAAAAAAGAAATAGTGAAAATGCCATCATGACCTATTTGGAGCAGAAAAACCCTAGAATACAAAGCTCTGATACCAAATGTTATGAAACCAGCTCACAAAAAGATAGAAGATAGTGATCAACGCCTTAGAATTTAGCCTCTTCGAGGGGGCAACCTCCTTTACATTACACAAATGAATGATTCTTTGATGATACAAATGAGAAGACCTCCTTTCTATATATAGGAGTCTAAGGGGTCATAATATAATAAGAACCAACATAACAATAATAATGTAAGGGCACAATAATAACAATAGTGGGCTTCTATGGGGCATAATAGTAACAATATGGGGACTACATGGGTGCAACAAGATAATAAGGAGGGTTGTACTAATAACAATAAGGGGTTACACTAGTAGTATAGGGGCCTAAAATGGTGCCAGATATAGTCCAAATTTCTGTATCCCATTGAATATTGCTAAAGTTTCTTTTTCCGCAACAAAATAATTCTTTTGACTAGGAGAGAATTCATCTGATGCATATGCACACAATGTTTCTTCTTCCTTTCCTTCTTTATTCTCCCTTTTCTCAAAAAGAACTGATGCCCAAAAACTATCAGAAGCATCTGTTTGTAAAATCGGAAGGTCATCACTTGGTGGCTGTAGCTTTGGAAGTTGCTGACATTCTGATTTGAGCCCTTTAACTGCTACAATGGCTTCTACTGACCATCCTTCTCGGAGATGTTTTCTGATCGGGGTTGTTTTCTCTCAGTCTAGGAATATATATGTGCACATAATTCAAGACACCTAAAAATCTCTAAATTGTTTTAGTGTCTTTTAATTCATCTAGAAACTGAGACAATTTAGTGAGAATGTGGGGCTGCATTTGAATCTTCCCACTAACGAAATTGATCCCCAAAAAATCTATACTGTCTTGAAATAAAACCATTTTCTTCTCAGAAAGGACTATGCCATGATTTTGAACTTCAGTCAGAAAAGTCTCTAAATGCTTGAAATGTGTTTCAAAATCTGGACTATATACAAGAATATCATTGATATACGTTACAATAAATATTTCCCAAAAATAAAATCCATTCTTCTTTGGAAGAATGTAGGGGCATTTTTGAGGCCAAATGGAACTACCTTCCATTGATAAAAACCTACAAGACATGTGAAGGTAGTTTTGTGCCTATCCTCTTCTTGGATATGTATTTGGTAGTATCAATATTTCACATCAAACTTACTGAATACTTTGCTATTTTGAATTTTCTGCATGATGGTTTCTGGTCTTGGTAAAGGGTAATGAAAACCCTGAGTTATGGCATTCAGAGGTTTATAATTAATTACCATTCTGGGCTTACCTCTGACTATTTCTGAATGGTTTCTGACGAGAAACGCTAAACAAGAGTAATGAGGCATACTTGGTTCAATAAGATTCATACTGAGCAGTTCACTTATTTGTCTCTTGAATTTTTGTTCATTTGCAGGGGTGCATGGAATTATATCCCTTTGAATCCATTGTTGTGTAGGGTCACTATTTCTTGTTTTGGACTTTCTACTGTCCAGAACAGCTGAGAATTATTTGAATAGCTTTCCAACAATCTATTATGCATAGCAATCTACTCAGCGGACCATTTTGGGTCAATGCAAGCCTTTTGTTTGTTCTCTAACTCCATTGTTTTCTCATATAATTGTAAAACTTCTTGCCAATTATTGGAGTCCTTAGGAGGTTTGTGTGCGCCAACTTTATTTTGGCTATTGTCATCTCTTGCCTCAAAATTTGATATCAATAATCTAGGCATAGCAATAGCCTTCTTTTTTAAATTGATTATTGGCTTATCTTCGCTAATAGTAACTAGGAGCATAGAGTTGATAAAAGGCAGGCCAAGCATTAAACTTGCAGATGGATCAAAATGCTGAATAACAGAAATTTTAACAATACTCCCCCCAACTTTCAAAGGAATGTTATCCACATAATGTGTTAACTGAACAGATCCTCCAACTGTGTTAGACACTAAGAATGTTTTGGAGTGGCTTCCAAAGGGATTTAAACAAAGAGGGTTGGGCCAAATTATTAGAACCTCCAGTGTCGATGAATGCATCTACATTTATCCATTCATTGCGGACTTGAACTTGGACTGGAATATAAATGAGACAATTGATTTTGATAAAAAAAAATTAAGAGAGAATTCTCTTCTGCTCTATTACATTCTGGGATTGTGAAACTGGTAGAGGTAGCAGTATTCCTTTTATAAGGACAAAAAGAATTGAGTTCAGGTAGTTTTGGGATTGGCTACTTACCTGTTTGCTGCAATCTTCAAAAATTGATGTAACATCAAACTCATCTTCGAAAGCATCTGTAGTTTCTTTCATTTCTTCTGTTTCTTCTGTTTCACTTGCATCTGTCTGATCAATATAGTGAAATTCTTCAGAAACATCACTATCTGAACAACAATTACAAATATTCATCTTTTGTACAGTGAGATGACTAATATCTTCATGGTCTGAAGCTTCTGTTAAAATATATACATCAGAAAATTCATCTTCTGAAGCAACTAAAGACCAATCATCTTGAAATTCCTCGATCTCAACACAAGATTTTAATTTCAAAGAGGAATTATTAGGACATTTGCATGCAAAGTGGCCTTCTTGCTTATAAATGAAACAACAGTTGTTGTTTCTGGGATTCTTTCTCTTTTTCAGAAATTTAAATTTTTGGAAAGGCTTCCTGGGGTTAGAGACTCTTTTGGGTTTGAATTTTCGATAATTTTTTGTTTTCTTCTTCCTTTTGAAGGGTGTCCAGGGTAGCATTGTTTTGCAGACCTCTGAACTTGGTCTAATATCATGTGCTTTCTTTTGCGAGCACAAATATTTAACCTTTTCAGTACACCTAAAAAGAAGATCAACCCAATAGATTTGATCGATCTGTTTTTTCTGGACATCAAGATATTTCATGATAAGATCTCCTAAATTACCGGGAAGCTTGGACAGAAATGCAATTTTTTGAGTAATGTCATTGGAAAGATTTGCCTTAAAGACTTTTTCCATGAAATCTTTACTAAATTGATCAAGATATTTTAAATCATTTAATTCCATATGGCTTAAATCTGTAAGGAGTTTTTTTTCTCATCTATTGGCTCGGGAACAAATTGAGTTTTCAATAAGAGTTCTAGAGTGTCTAGTCCTGCTTCCGTCACTGCTCTTGTTTCTTCATTTGAGGGTCCTATCCACCAATCATATACAATGTTGGCCATTCTTTTTTCTGCAAGGACCATGATATAAGGATTATCTAACTTTGTGGTGACCTCTATTTGATACAGAGCACCAATCCATATCCTGATTGATTCTTCGGGATTGGAAGAATATCTAAATCAAGAATATACCCGCTTGAATTTGCATCATATAAATCTTCTTCAATCCGCAGGTATTTTGGGACGTCCTTCAAGACATGAGCTTTATTTTGATTGTTTATGGAAGGTAATATAAAAGAAGAAATTTAGAGGTTGCCTGATCGAGAGTCATAATCTCTTTCTTTGAAGAAAATTGTTTATCAACTTTATATGCCTCCTTTTTAATACTGGTCAACCTCCTAGAAAGTTTGGAAGTTGACTCTTCTGCACTAGTTGCAGTAAATGCTTCTTTTGTATCTTCTTCCTCTTCCTCTTTATCCCAATAATTTGGAGTACACATGTCTATGGTGAATTTTGGAATTTCTTTTTCTTTTTTCTTCTGCTTTCTTCTTTCTCTTTTTTCCTTGGCAGCATTCTCAGACTGTTGTTCTTCATAAGGAGCCTAAGATTAGCATTTATCAAATCTGATTGCCGACCCATGTCATCAAGGACATCTTCGGCATGTGCACACCATGTAGTCAAGTAGTTTCCTATTTGATAGATCTAATCAAGATCATTAGGATTTTGGGAATTACGCTCTAGAAGTGGTGCACAATCAGCTCTAGTGGGTGGCTATTTTGATTGAGAAGAAGAAGTACAAAACTTGGTTTTTGGTGGCCATTTTCTACCTTTGACATACCTATGGTTTGCATATTGAAATTATTCTATAGGGGAGAAACTAGATACATATGTTATAAACATCTTATTAATAGCAAGAAATGGCTTTTCTTCAGGGATATACAACTGGTCTGACGGAATAGATACAGTGGTTTCGTTGGACGGATGGCTATATACATTTCGTGAAAAAGATTTGTGACCGCTAGTCGATGGTTGCTCTGACTCTGGTATGACTGGTAAAACATGCTTTTGCAGCATAAAGATTGGTCTCGATATTGATGACCTATCAGGTAATATTCGAACATGACCATCACTTACAGACATTCTTCTTGTTTTGCTTCTTGGAGTGTCTGTTGATGCGAAATATTTATACTGAATGTACCAATCATTGGGAAGGGCTTCTTTGTCATAAGGGACGCCTTCTACCTGAGCATTACTGACTCCTACAACTACACAATCCTTTAGCACTGGTTGCTTTAACTTTGGATGTACAGTGTTTGTGAGTTGAAAAGATGTTTGGACTAACACAGAAAGATATTCACTATCTTCAACAATTTCTAAGCCTTCGACACCAACTAAGAATTTCCAGCAGTCTTTTAAATGGAAGTCGGATAGACTGATAGAATAGTCTGGGTAAATAGTACCATATTGATAACCTGAAGATAGGTTTCCTAATATGGTTCCGATATGAGCATGGTCATAGTTCTGGTGTCGGGTGTCAAAAACTTTAGATATACATGGAGTATTAAGACCATGGCCAAAATGTGGGGATAGTCCTATACTTATCCCTCCAAAATGCAAATAAGAAACATTTTTCTCTTGATCATATTTTTTGAATTTTTTTTATTTCATCATTGGAAAATAAACTCAAACCAACTATCTGTACAGATGAACCAAAAATCTTAATTTTCAATTCAACTTCCTTCACCCAATTTTTTCTTGATAAACTGAACAGAGATGGAACCAGATAAATTTCTTTTGAACTTAAGGCGGGGGGGTTCCAATTTTTAGGATCTTCAACTTTCTTGTGTTCAATATGTTCACTTTCTAATGAACGAGAATCGACTTTAGAAACAGTTCTTCTATCTATATTAGAGAATGATCTTAAGTAGTTCGCCATGACTATAGTATAAACTAGACCAGAGATTGCCTAAGCAGCTTTTATCTAATTAGCAACTGTATAACAAATGCTTTCGAAGGCTTCTTGGCTGGCTTTAGAGTCTGTCTGTAGTTTATAGACTTTGAACCTGAACGGGGCTCTGATACCGAAGATAAGAGAACACAAGCAGAGTAAAACTTACTTCAAGATCAATTACAAGATTTGGCGCTAGAAGATACAGAAGAAGCATTTACTGCAACTAATGCATTTATTGCATTTGTGTTAAGTTCAGTTATGAATGTTGACTTTGTTGTTCTAAATATTTTTTCTTTTGAATTTGTCCTTTTTATTATATTCTTGAAAAGAATTAGGGAGAACTTTCCTTTTTACAATTGTTGTTCCATTGAGATAAAATATTGTTCATATGTGTTGAACAATTGTAACTGCAAGAGAAAAATTACAATAATTATATAATGAAGTAATGCATATTATCTATTAGAAATTATGAATAAGTAATACGCAAATTGCTTGCTTACAAGAAAACAACTTCCTAATCTGTAATATATATTTTGTAAACACATTAAATTCCAAAATTGGAGAGAAGTTACAACGAATTATTGCTCAAGTTTAAGGAAATTACTAGATTTTGGAGGATTAAAATTATTGGATTTAGCCTATGGCGAAAGGCTAATATATCTTTATCACTGCCTGGGAAACTTAATGTCACTTATTAAATTAGATTTGAAAGGATGTAGCAAACTAAGAACTATTAAATAAAGTATTGGACTGATGTAGTCATTGGCCTCATCCATGGATATGTTAGGTTGCTCAAGCTTAAAAGAACTACCAGTTGGTTCCGCAACCTCTACTTTATCAGAGATCTTTCATTAGCCATGTGTAGCAATTTAGAAAAGTTTCCAAACAGATTAATGGAATTTACCTATCCCATTCTAAAAATTATTATAAAACTGCAATGAAGTCAGCAGGAGATGCTTAATCTTGAATAAATTCTGGAGCATGTTGTTGAGCATTTGGTTTTGATGAAATGTGAGACTCATGAAGGATTTCAAAGTTTATTGAAGAATTCATCCTTTGACTCACATAAGGGTTCACTTGCTCTGACCCCCAAAGCAACAATGGCACAAATATTCATAATGCAAATAATAGTAGTATAACACTCTTAGAACACTATGTCTGTATATGTCAGAAAATATCTCCATTAGAATTGAGGAATAAATCAGAGGTTAAAAGTTCCAAAGAAGCTAGGTATTTTGGAGAAGACTATGCAGAACCATATTCTGAAGCATGCTCTAAAACTCCTTCGTCAAAACATAGGCACTTCCCTCAATGAATGAGGTTCAAATTTCTATAGAGAATTATTTTTCTAAAGATAGTTTTTTACGTCAAATGCATGTAATTGTTGTTGTCCTTAATGCCCACTGTGACAACATTGAGGATACTAATCTATCCAAATTTTTGAAAACGAGTCCATAATAATGAAATAGATAGAAACACAAGAAAAGATTATAACTAACTATGAGGACCAGAAAAACTAATGAGTCTTCTTGTGCATAATCAAAAATCTGTTGGAAGTGATGTCAATAAGAAAGATGGAAAGTATAGAGAAAATGATACATCTATGTGGAATTTAGACTCATATTCTAATGGCTTAGATACTTCTCAACTCAATCAACTTACACCATCTATTTATTCCCATAAGCACCACAAGTAGTAGAAATTTATTCCATTGAATCAGATCCAGTTGTACACTCCACATCACAATCATAAGTATCAGGGTCTCACTCGCCAAGAAGGTTAGAAAGAAAGAAAATGGGTCTCGATATGGAGTTGTTGGCCTTTAGGTATAATAAGGTTGCACTTCTGCATTTGGATCTACTCCTGCTGCAATGCGAAAGTATGCTTATATATGGATCTACTCCAGCTCCAATGTGAAGATATGCTTTTATATGGATCAATATATTTATCTCTAACTTGATCAAAAGAATTCACAAGAGCTGGTTGCGACCTGCATGCAAGAGTAAAGTTGTTTGCGTACATTTTTTTTAATATATGTAAAGAAGAAAAAAAAATCAATAAAATTAATAAATAAATAAATATGATAATTAATAAATCATTTTAAATGAAATAAATTAAAATAAAATATCGCAACCTACATGCAAGAGTAAATTTATTGGTGTTCATTTTTTTTAATATATGAAAATAAAAAAATAAAAAATAAATAAATATAATAATTAATAAATCATTTTAAATGAAATAATTTAAAATAAAATATAAAAGGAACTGCCAAGTGGGCTTGCATGCACCCACTCTCCACGACTGTGTTTTCAACCACACCATGTTTTCTTAATTGCTTCTGTATGCCTCCATTGTTGCCCAGTTGTTGCCCAGATGTCTATGTGCATGTTTCCACTATGCCAATCTGGGACATCATGAAGCATAGCACAGAGAAAATATGAAGAAGCAAAGGAAAAATAACAATCAGTTGTTCTGAATGTAATGAAACAAAGTCCAATAGTAAGTACCCTATTTTTCTTTTGAGTTTTTTCTTTTCTGGACAATAAAAGAATGTTATAAGCTAGTTGCTTTTAACAGTCCAATACAACCCTACCAACCACACCAGTTTTCCTTACATCATGACTATATATAGTTGCTAAGTTCAAGTATCTGAAATGTATTCCTTATAAAATTTATATATTGAATTATTGTGTGTTATACAAGTATAGTATCAATTATTAATTATTTTCTTAGTGAAACATGGAATCAAATAAAAAATTGTTGGTGCTAGGACCACAGGAAAATAAAACGCGAATCATCATGCAATATTTTTCGAAGAGAAGGTAGTGAGATGAAAAAGAGTGCAACCTGTCTATAAAAAAATGAGCATCATTCATGGTTTCTCTTAAAAGAACCAACTTAAGAAACCCTGCAAATCTAAGAGAGGCGAGAATGTCGTTCTTAGACATTTCATAACCTATTTTAAGGGTCAGTAGGCTGCCTCGAGTAGGTTGCCTCAACTAATCAATGTTACCCTGACCTTTAAGTCGTTGGAAAAGCGTCAAGTTACCAGATCTCTTGTAACCCTTGTTCCTAGAGTAATTTCTTCACTTTTGAACAAAATACAAATAATTCTTTAATTTCTTCCATTACTATTTCGAGGCTCGATACACTACTTTCTTTGTATATTTTGGTTAAAAATGGACGTCTAGACATGCTCATTTTTTAGAAAGTTTTGTGATTGTCAAATTGTTTGGATAAATTTATAAAAAGAGGAAATATTCACAAATACTTTGGATAAATTCAGAAGAAGAGGAAATATTAACAAATACTTTGTGAGGTTTCAAGGGATGGAAGAAGGAAACCTACTTGTTTCTTGCAAACTCATAAATCTTAGTGATTTCAAATAAAATGATGAGGGCAACTTCAGCATCATAGAGAACATAAAGCTTGACTGATTTCTTTAGGAGTCCCCTCTTGTGTTTGGAGAAGGAATTGTGTTGATTATTATGGTTTTGGATCAAGTCTTCAATCGATACATTAATGGGGAGTACCTATTTTTGCTTGTAAAAATTGCTTAATTAGATACTTCTATAAACGTTTCTACAATGTTATGTTTTCCTATAAAATGAAGAAGTATAAATTGATTACAATGTCATATTTCATGTGCATACCTTTTTAATATATCATTTCGTAGAATTGTTGAATCACCTTTCGTTGTTTCTATTTCACTTGCACTAAAAAAGTAATTGCATATTTCAATATGATCTGGATATTATCGCGTGTATTTTTCATAAGCAATGAATAAAAAGTTTATGATACCTAACCTATACATATATTTTTGATGCATTATCTGGGAGGACTTACTATGAATGCTTTCTTCATTTCTCCAACATTTTCTCATTTATATACATTAAAAGGTTTTATTGGTACAATCTGCATTTAAGAATATATGAAGTCATATGTGTAAATTTACAATAGGATACTTGTTTTGTTTAATTGAAAAGGGTTTCATTGGAACAATCTGCACTCAAGAATATATGAAGTCATATATGTAAATGTACAATAGGATGCATAATATATATGGTGTTATTATTTGGTTTATTACAGATAGAATATACTAATATGCTTTAGTAAAATAAAAATGGCAAAAGCAATGACATATTTCAAAGGTATCAAAATTTGTTATCTTGTAAAGTGTTTCATGTGTATATCATAGTTGAAGGACAAGAGATATTGTGTCATGATCAAACCAATGTGTATCTAATATGAAAATTTTATATTTTTTATTAGTTAGATTTGTCGAGACATGGTCAATAAATTATTTATGCATGTTATTAGTTTTGTTGATAAGAAAATGAAGATTTTAGTTGTTCATGTAGCTTTCTAGCTCTTTTGTTTTGTGATTGAAATGTACCATATCAATATTGAAGTCTCCCAATATAATTATGATATCGTTTAGATCTAAGTGGCATAATGCTTTTGCAATGACATCCAAAATATTGTTCAAATTTTCATGTGGTGATGCATATATATTGAGAATTGAAATTTGTGATCTGTGAACTATTATTTTTGCCAACAATGCTTCTACAAGTTGCTCTTAAAAATGGATGTGTTCAAGGATAGTGATATGTTTTTTTATCAGTATCATTAGTCCATGCTTAATGCAACGTGAGATGTAGTTGAAATTTTTGAAGTACTCATTTTGCATACAAAGTGACATATATGTTTCTTGTATGCATAAGATATCAGATTGCATTGTGTCATAATCATTGCATATGTCACTAAGATGTGCATGAACATTACGAGTGTTCCATGAAAGAATAAATATGGATCGCAATGATTGTATTGATGAATAGTCATATTTAGCAAATACAATGACTCTATGTTTCTCACACGTGATAGTTTTATGTATACTTGTCCATGAACTTGTATTCCAATAGGGTCAAATGCAAGCCTATCCAAGGTTAAGCCCTGTGATCTATGTATCATGCGTGCACATGCAAGTTGAATTGGGAATTGTTTCTGTATCTTCAAATGAGCCATCTTTGGTGTGATAAGCATTGCTTTTGATATTCACAATATTGGTGTCCAATCATGTGCTATGTCTAAAGTATACAAATAAGCCAATTTTCTAGATTGTCGATGACCAATATTAGGGTCATGGAACTTAATCCATAGAAAATTGACCTTATTTATATGGGCATATGATTTAACTATTCCATCTGCACCATTTACTAGCCCATCTGGCGCATCATAATTGCAAGCATACATTTCAGCTAACATGTTCAACTTTATCACAAGTTGTGAAGGAAAATTAGCTGTATGTTGATGTCCTAGAAAATTGTCGTTATTCTCTTCATCTTCATCAATTGGATTAATTAAAATTTCATTGCCACGCATGAGCGTTAACATTTTCTTGTTATGCATTGCAACATCGTTGTTTTTGTAAAATAAATAGGGATAAATTCCTGAAGATGAACCACAGAGGTTGGCTCAAAACGTTGATTCCAATAAACATGAATGCGATGACTCTCGAAGATAACGCTACATAGAACATAGATCGCAGAAGCCTCAAATCATTAAATAGGGAAATGTTGGATCATTTGGTATAGGGCACATGCAAGTTGTAGTAATATATGTTATATCATCACATGTTTGAGAATCTGTTGACATTCTATTTTAAACTAATATGAATCTCTCATCTATTTGTCACATATTCATATCCAATTAGAAGCACTTGACATTATCCTTCTAGAAATCATGTGTTATTGGTTGATTTTTGATTCTTGGTTGTTAAAAAATTAGAGAGTCTTGAATAGGTTGCGCTTGGTAGAAATCACCACAAAATATAATGTCAATGTTTTGAGACCCTTTTGGTTAGAACATGTTTTATGTTTCTAAGCCTATTGTCAATAGAATATAATAACTAACTACCGATCATAGAGGCCTCATCTATGAAAGCTAGTTGAAATTCTTGATATAGCTTTGATATGTTGTCTAATACTTCTTTGCTAAGTGGAAACAATTGAGACTTGTTAAAAGGCATTAGTAATGCATAGTGGATTGTTGTTTCACCTACATTATACACATATTTTCCTGTAAATGCTAATATTAGATGCCTTGGATTCATAGGATCAATTGTGTTTTGTGAATCATAAATTCATATAAGCATTTGGAAAATTCTTTTGCTGTGAGTGTTTTGCCTACGCCTGCTCCATGTGTAATGAATAGGTAAGTTGGTTCATTGAGGTTTCTTCTTTTTTTTTTATTCCAACATCTTTTACAATTGCTTTTTGCTCTCTATTCAACATTATTTTGAGTTTGTAATACTCATTGTTCTCCATTAAAAATCGATGAGCAGTTATTTGAAATCCAAGATTGATTTTTTTTTTTTCATCTTAGATTGTTTTGGAAATTGCAAGTCTTATTGCAAATCATATTGCTCACAATGGGAACTGTTTTCTTGGTTTCACATATTTATTTGATAAGTATTCATAGAACTAATTTGCTCACCTGTAGTAGTCTCTAAATCACCCCATGTTTGATTGATGTTATATGTAAATTTAGCTTCAATGGTTTGAATTTTTTTTCATGTAATGTATATGCAACTTGCCATGTGGGCAAGTCTTGTTTTAGTTTGTTTTCACATTTCTCAAACGGTACATACAACAATAATTTCTCTATATAAAAGTTTTCAACATCATTGTATTTTTTATATTTGACAAATCGTATAACATTTGGTTTTTTCCTTTTTGATATGTGTGTGCCATCTTTCTTGTAATTTGATACAAATTTTGCAAGGAAGATTTTGCTAATGGAACTTAGGCATCCGATGTAGTAGTCAATAATGGAGTGGCACATCACATCCTCTGAACCATCAAGTTCCTGTTTTAAGAGAATAGGTGGCTTAAGCATAAATGTGTGTTCATCAACTGGAGATGTGTTTATGAATATACATTCTCTTGAACTACAACTCAATGGAAATGAAAGTGCTATGTGCACAGATTGTTGAGCTGACATTTGTTGGAGATTAAGTAATGTATTTCCGAGTTTACAAATCATTTGCATAACATCAATTTCATTTTTCTCATGCTCTTTGCGTATTCTTCTAAATGCATTTGTCATAGACATGCCAATTTTGGTCATATATGAACTACAATATGATGGTGCAACATATGAATTTAGCACAAATTGTGCATCTGTATTTGCATTCCATATAGCAGGCATATCCTTTGCAAAAATGTTATTCAAAATGTGAGAAGATTTTTGTTTCTGGAAAATTGTTGATTGCTTCATTGTACATTGTAGTAGTTTTATGTACTGAATTTCTGTTAGTCCTATTTCTACCAAGAAGTGGTTGTGGGTTATTGAATCATTGTAGTTTGTTTGCTCCAAAAATACCAAAAGTGATATTGATTTGTGTGTGAGTATTTTTTTTCGGTGCACTGGTCGGTTCAATGAACATTGTTGATTTTATTGGTGGCATAGGGAAATTGTATATACAATCTGAATTTTTTCACTTCTTATAGCTTCTTGTATGATGATGTTTATGCAATTTAGTAACAATTTAATATATATTTATATTTTTACAAAATGTTTTTGAAACATATATTTTTTTTAATAGTATTTTACTATCAAACATTTTCATTATTTATGTGGAGCTTCTGTTTCATTTCCAAATCTATTAGAAGCAAAATATGAAATTTATTTATTAACATGTCTTATTTTTATTTTAAAAACAGATTTGAAAAGCACCGTTGCTTCTATTTTTTTTTAATATTATTACTTATATTATTATAATAATATTCATAAATTTTTATATTCAAAATTATAAATGTATAAATTTTGTTTTTTGTCATTATATTTTATTTTTAAAATTAACTTATTTTTCGAAAACGATATTCCTCCTGCCTTCTCGCTCAGCAAATAGTTAGGTTACAGAATTTCTTTAGATGGAGCTACTGCTAGAGACAAGTTATGAAAAAGGCAAATACGTAAACAAGCATTTTATAGTTTTCGAAAACCATATTCCTCCACCCTTCTAAGAAATCAGTCAACAAATATTTTGGTTATAAAATTTCTTTAGACCCAACCATTCACAGAGAATAGTTTGATTAATACATCAACTAGATTAGATTTTTTTTATCAAACTATGACTAGGTATAGTTTAGTTAGGTTGCCTAATACAAGCTATCAATTTGGAAAAGCCACTGGATCTAACAATTCAATTTTGAACCCACATAGGTCATGCTTTTTACTTTATGAGGTTTTGCATTTACAATAATATTCTTTTTCACTCTGTGATATTTATTATTCACTTATTAGATGTAGAATAATTGGTGTCAAGATACTTTGTTAAATTATTCATTGTGTGAAGTTGGTTGGTTAGAAATTTTGTGAGTACACAAATCTAACCATGTTGGTATTAAGTCAGGCGGATAAAATTCAACCATATTAAAATATTAGTGTGTGATATAGATAAAATATAATGAATATACACCTAATCTAAATTTTAAGAAACATAACATCTATCGCTCACTCATTCAATATAGTATAAATTTGAGAAAACTTGCAATCAAGATTAATTTTGAGAGCCATCTAATAACCTGACCCTACAGTCAAGTCATCATTTGGGGAGGTTCATTTTACAAAGCCAACTTTGACTTTCTGGCTAGGTCACCCGATAATTTAAAGTGTATTTAATTATCAAGTAGTTTTTATCTTAAACACGTATTTTAATAAGTCAGTTTGATTCAAAATTTGTAATTCATGTATTAAAACACATTTTAAACCAACCAGATGTACACCCTTAACCAAATTATAAGCTTAAAAAACAACACAATTGGCGTCGGCGTCAATCTATTTGTATGAAATATTGGTTTATACGTTTATTTAATCATCCGCTAACCTTTCTAGTAAACGGTATAGCAGTTTCGTCTCTGTTCGATATAGCATCCACACAGATCGATTAGTGGACCAAACTTCCTCCCGTTCCGTAAAATTGTCTTAAAAAAAATGAATGGAATGGACGAAAAACAGGCCAGTGACACATTTGAGGATGATAATGTTAATCTTATTGCACATTACTCTACAACGACGTCAGCCGACAATGCCGGTAATGAAAGGAAGCAAAAACGACGTAGCAAACGGTGCTCAACCATGACTGCTCTGGATTGGAAGCTCTGCTTGCAAAATAACGCCCATGAAATTAAAAGGCGCATCAGGTATGGCATTACCAAATCCATGAGGGGTGACGTTTGGCAATTGATTTCAGGCGGCCGCGATCTTTTGCTGGTAAACCCAGGAATTTACTCACAACTCCTCCGCAATGAGTCAGACTCAAGAAACATATCGTTAAAGACATTCATCGCACTTTGACATCACACCAATTATTTCGAACGACAGACGGGCCCGGGCAGAGGTCTCTCCACAATGTTTTGAAGGCGTATTCGGTTTACGACAAAGAAGTTGGATATACGCAGGGGATGAGCTTCATAGCGGGAATGCTTCTGCTTCACATGAATGAGGAGGAAGCCTTTTGGGTTATGGTTGCACTGTTCAAATGTATGCAAATTCGAGGTTTATATTTAAAAGACCTGCCTCTACTTCACCAATATTTCTTTCAGTTCGAAATGCTTGTGAAGGAGCAGCTGCCCAAACTGGCTAGGCATTTCGAGCGATAGATGATCACGCCAGTGATGTATTCAAGCAGTTGGTTCATGACTGCTTTCTCCGCAGACTTGCCATTTCGATTAGCTGTTCGTATTTGGGACGTTTTTCTCTTCGAGGGTATGAAGACCGTTTTTGGATTGGGCTTGGCCCTGCTCAAGTTCTTTCAGAATCATATGTTAAAATTGCATTTTCACGATCTCCTAACATTTCTGCGAGGGTTCCCAGAGGAGGCTTTGGATGCGAACATATTAATTCCAATGGCCTGTTCATTGATATCAGAGAGAAGATTAGAAGAACTGGAGTTAGATTATCTGGTAAGCGATGGCCAACCATCAGCTTCTCATTAATCCAAATGATTATCTGGTAACCGATGACCAGCAATGAGTTTCTAATTAAAATGACGATGATGGGTGGGTCGTTATTAATGCAAATGATTATCTGGTAAGAAATGACCAACCATGAGCTTCAAGAGATAATGAGTTTGGAACTGAACAACTATCTGCCGATTAGACGATTAATTCACGTAAGCTAAGATGGAGAATCGGTGAGGTAGGTTGAAACTCGATTGATTGTTGACGTATTCAGTCGTTGTGGCTGGTAGACTGTAGCTTATATTTGATGCTTCCCCTATTTCAACCTAGGGTGGAAGCGCTGACATTTGGACGGATGAGATTAAATACGGGAAGAATGTGCAAAGCATATCTACGGACATGTAGCCATGGAACATGAACTGGCCTGCTGAAAATATCATATCTTATGCGTTGGAGCGTCCGGGAAACTGAATAGGAAGAGCTACCGTGTGCCGCCGTGCGTTTGAATCGGAAAACTGAAGGGGAAGAACTACCGTACGCCGAGGTGCGTTTTAATTAAAAGACCGTCGTGGCTTGATTTCCAAAGGACGCCAATCAATCACCTTTATCTTAACGACGGAGGATAGAGGTGCCGAGGATAGACACGAAAAAATAATTTCCCGGGTTTTTGTGAGAATATTGAGAGTGTTTTCGTAGTTGGTTGCGGAAGCAGCCGAGGGAGGGCGGTGGCTGTTCTTAGTCCTGCTTATTATCTACGCATTTCTCATAGTCATTCACGGCAATCTTTGTTTGGGTAAGTAAACAATCTATAACCCAATGTTCGGGGCGAAATCCTAAAATTTGCTTGTAATAAAAATTATGAGAGGTTTTCAATACATTGCTCGCAATCAAATTTTATGTGATGTTTACAGTTGAATCAAAATTGTAGATGAGTTCGCTATATCCAAAATTTGTATTGAAGGTAATTGTGAATCTGGCAATAAAACTTTTGTGTAATACTTTGAAGTATTTTAAAAAATTGTATTATTTTATTACTTAAAATATTTTACTGCTTCAACCTTTTTCTTATTGATATGTCCTACTTTGTAGTGAAGGTAATTGTGAATCTGGGAATAAAATTTTTGTGTAATTCTTTAAAGTATTTTAAAAAATTGTATTATTTTATTACTTAAAAATATTTTACTGCTTCAACTTTTTCTTATTGATATGTCCTTCTATCTTGAGAGTTTGAGGGGTGGTAATTTCTTCCAATGCTTTACAAGATATGGTCGGATTCATTTCTTGATGCTCGATGCGATTTTTAACTTCTTGAACATTTTTCTTTTTGATATATCCTTCTATATTGATAATTTTAGGAGTGGTAATTCCGGCCAATGCATTACAAGATATGGTTGGATTCATTTATTCTTTCTCTCGGGTTGTTTCCTGGTGTATATACTATTCTTTTGATGTTTCTTGATCCTTTTGTTCCTCCTCTTCATAATCTATGTAAAATAATTTCTTCTCAGCACACTTATGACCTTTAGTGCATTTGCTATCACAATTGTAACAAAGCTCTTTTTCTCTTTTCTCTTCCAATTGTTGTGGTGTAACCCTTGTAGGTTGTGGAAGGCTAGGAGAAACAACACTTCCATTATTATAGTTGTGAGGGGTAGACTTCCTTGTTGCCATAGTTTTACTTTCCACTATGTAACAAATCTCTTTTACTCTTTCTAGTTGTTGTGGTGTTGCTCCAAAGAAGGTGTTGCTCTTTGTATCGTCATAATGTGCTATCATTTCCTCCGTGAAAATTGACCATGTAACAAGTTGTTTACGTGAACAAAGCCCTTTATACCATAAAAATTGATCCGATTCTAAATATGAAGATGCAATACCTACCTTTTGTAATAGTGGTACATCATGTGGATCAAAATATTACTCCATCTGAAGTATCCAATTTACCGGATCATTGCCATCAAACTTCCTCATATCGCCTCTTCTTGATTTTAGGAGCTCAATCTTGAAACGACTATAACTCTGTAATTTCGATTCTTACAGTTCTGAAATTGTGATCTATGGTATCCCTCTGTTTCCTCTTTCCAATGCCACCAGTCTGATCCAAAGTGGATTCTCCAAGGAAGAGTTATGCCAAATCTCCCACGCCGACCTGATTATAGATCTTTTCAGAAGAGCGAACTTGTAGGAAGTGCCACGTGTCACGGTTTCGACCTTAGGTTCTGTAAAATATATTTAGGAAACTACAGTCTGTCCTCTTTTTGTAACTTCTTACAAAATTTCAATCTGATGCTCAAAACAAAAGATATGAATATTTTCCCTAGGTCACCTATTTGGAATGTAATTTAGGAGTTTGCAAAAATACAAACTTTCTCAGATCATATCTCCACAAAGATAGTGCGAAAAGCTTTGAAATTCGGACCCGAGGTTCAGTGCGATTTCATCTCAAATGGGTTTTTTTTCACTGTGAAACGTCGCAGAAAAAAAGTTATAGTGAAAATGCCACGATGACCTATTTGGAGCAGAAAAACCCTAGAATCCAAAGCTCTGATACCAAATGTTATGAAACTAGCTCACAAAAAGATAGAAGAGATTGATCAACGCCTTAGAATTTCGCCTCTTCGAGGGGGCAACCTCCTTTACATTACACAAATGAATGATTCTTTGATGATACAAATGAGAAGACCTCCTTTCTATATATAGGAGTCTAAGGGATCATAATATAATAAGAGCCAACATAACAATAATAATGTAAGGGAACAATAATAACAATAGTGGGCTTCTATGGGGCATAATAGTAACAATATGGGGACTACATGGGTGCAACAATATAATAAGGGGGGTTGTACTAATAACAATAAGGGGTTACACTAGTAGTATAGGGGCCTAAAATGGTGCCAGATATAGTTCAAATTTATGTATCCCATTAAATATTGCTAAAGTTTCTTTTTCTGCAATAAAATAATTCTTTTGACTAGGAGAGAATTCATCTGATGCATATGCACACAATGTTTCTTCTTCCTTTCCTTTTTCATTCTCCCTTTTCTCAAAAAGAACTGATGCCCAAAAACTATCAGAAGCATCTATTTGTAAAATCAGAAGGTCATCACTTGGTGGTTGTAGCTTTGGAAGTTGCTGACATTCTGATTTGAGCCATTTAACTGCTGCAATGGCTTCTACTGACCATCCCTTTCAGAGATGTTTTCTGATCGGGGTTGTTATCTCTCATAGTCTAGGAAAATATATGTGCACATAATTCAAGACACCTAAAAATCTCTAAATTGTTTTAGTGTCTTTTAATTCATCTAGAAACTAAGACAATTTAGTGAGAATATGGGGCTGCATTTGAATCTTTCCACTAACGACATTGATCCCCAAAAAATCTATACTGTCTTGAAATAAAACCATTTTCTTCTCAGAAAGGACTATGCCATGATTTTGAACTTCAGTCAGAAAAGTCTCTAAATGCTTGAAATGTGTTTCGAGATCTGGACTATATACAAGAATATCATTGATATACGTTACAATAAATATTTCCCAAAAATAAAATCCATTCTTCTTTGGAAGAATGTAGGGGCATTTTTTAGGCCAAATGGAACTATCTTCCATTGATAGAAACCTACAAGACATGTGAAGGTAGTTTTGTGTCTATCCTCTTCTTGGATATGTATTTGGTAGTATCAAGATTTCACATCAAACTTACTGAATACTTTGCTATTTTGAATTTTCTGCATGATGGTTTCTGGTCTTGGTAAAGGGTAATGAAAACCCTGAGTTATGGTATTCAAAGGTTTATAGTTAATTACCATTCCTGACTTACCTCTGACTATTTCTGAATGGTTTCTGACGAGAAACGCTAAACAAGAGTAATGAGACATACTTGGTTCAATAAGATTCATACTGAGCAATTCACTTATTTGTCTCTTGATTTGTTGTTCATTTGCAGGGGTGCATGGGATTAATTTTCCTTTGAATCCATTGTTGTGTAGAGTCACTATTTCTTGTTTTGGACTTTCTACTGTCCAGAACAGCTGATGATTATTTGAATAGCTTTCCAACAATCTATTATGCATAGCAATCTGCTCAGCGGACCATTTTGGGTCAATGCAAGCCTTTCGTTTGTTCTCTAACTCCATTGTTTTCTCATATAATTGTAAAACTTCTTGCCAATTATTGGAGTCCTTAAGAGGTTTGCGTGCGCCAACTTTATTTTGGCTATTGTCATTTCTTGCCTCAGAATTTGCTATCGATAATCTAGGCATAGCAATAGCCTTCTTTTTAAATTGATTATTGGCTTATCTTCGCTAATAGTAACTAGGAGCATAGAGTTGATAAAAGGCATGCCAAGCATTAAACTTGCAGATGGATCAAAATGCTGAATAGCAGAAATTTTAACAATACTCCCCCCAACTTTCAATGGAATGTTATCCACATAATGTGTTAACTGAACAGATCCTCCAATTGTGTCAGACACTAAGAATGTTTTGGAGTGGCTTCCAAAGGGATTTAAACAAAGAGGGTTGGGCCAAATTATTAGAACCTCCAGTGTCGATGAATGCATATACATTTATCCATTCATTGCGGACTTGAACTTGGACTGGAATATAAATGAGACAATTGATTTTTATAAAAAAAAATTAAGAGAGCATTCTCTTCCACTCTATTACATTCTGGGATTGTGAAACTGGTAGAGGTAGCAGTATACTTTTTATAAGGACAAAAAGAATTGAGTTCAGGCAGTTTTGGGATTGGCTGCTTACCTGTTTGCTGCAATCTTCAGAAACTGATGTAACATCAAACTCATCTTCGAAAGCATCTATAGTTTCTTTCATTTCTTCTATTTCTTCTGTTTCACTTGCATCTGTCTGATCAATATAGTTGAATTCTTAAGAAACATCACTATCTGAACAATAATTACAAATATTCATCTTTTGTACAGTGGGATGACTAATATCTTCATAGTCTGAAGCTTCTGTTAAAATATATACATCAGAAAATTCATCTTCTGAAGCAACTAAAGACCAATCATCTTGAAATTCCTCGATCTCAACACAAGATTTTAATTTCAAACAGGAATTATTAGGACATTTGCATGCAAAGTGGCCTTCTTGCTTACAAATGAAACAACAATTGTTGTTTCTGGGATTCTTTCTCTTTTTCAGAAATTTAAATTTTTGGAAAGGCTTCCTGGGGTTAGAGACTCTTTTGGGTCTGAATTTTCGACAATTTTTTGTTTTCTTCTTCCTTTTGAAGGGTGTGCAGGGTATCATTGTTTTGCAGACCTCTGAACTAGGTCTAATGTCATGTGCTTTCTTTTGCAAGCACAAATATTTAACCTTTTCAGTACACCTAAAAAGAAGATCAACCCAATAGATTTGATCGATCTGTTTGTTCTGGACATCAAGATATTTCATGATAAGATCTCCTAAATTACCGGGAAGCTTGGACAGAAATGCAATTTTTTGAGTAATGTCGTTGGAAAGATTTTCCTTAAAGACTTTTTCCATGAAATCTTTACCAAATTGATCAAGATATTTTAAATCATTTAATTCCATATGGCTTAAATCTGTAAGGAGTTTTTTTTTCTCATCTATTGGCTCAGGAAAAAATTGAGTTTTCAATAAGAGTTCTAGAGTGGCCAGTCCTGCTTCCATGACTGCTCTTCTTTCATCATTTGAGGGTCCTATCCACCAATCATATACAATGCTGGCCATTCTTTTTTCTACAAGGACCATGATATAAATATTATCTAACTTTGTGGTGACCTGCATTTGATACAAAGCACCAATCCATATCCCGATTGATTCTTCGGGATTGGAAGAATTATCTAAATCAAGAATATACCCACTTGAATTTGCAGCATATAAATCTTCTTCAATGCGCGGGTATTTTGAGACTTCCTTCAAGACATGAGCTTTACTTTGATTGTTTATGGAAGGTAAGATAAAAGAAGGAAATTTAGAGGTTGCCTGATCGAGAGTCATAGTTTCTTTCTTTGAAGAAAATTGTTAATCAACTTTATATGCCTCCTTTTTAATACTGGTCAACCTACTAGAAAGTTTGGAAGTTGACTTTTCTGCACTAGTTACAGTAAATGCTTCTTTTGTATCTTTTTCCTCTTCCTCTTTATCCCAATAACTTGGAGTACTCATGTCTATGGTGAATTTTGGAATTTCTTTTTCTTTTTTCTTCTGCTTTCTTCTTTCTCTTTTTTCCTTGGCAGCTTTCTCAGACTGTTGTTCTTCATAGAGGAACCTAAGATTAGCATTTATCAAATCTGATTGCCGACCCATATCGTCAAGGACATCTTCGGCATGTGCACACCATGTAGTCAGGTAGTTTCCTATTTGATAGATATGATCAAAGATCATTAGGATTTTGGGAATTACGCTCTAGAATTGGTGCACAATCAGCTCTAGTGGGTGGCTATTTGGATTGAGAAGAATAAGTACAAAACTTGGTTTTTGGTGGCCATTTTCCACCTTTGACATACCTATGGTTTGCATATTGAAATTCTTCTATAGGGGAGAAACTAGATACATATGTTATAAACATCTTATTAATAGCAAGAAATGGCTTTTCTTCAGGGATATACAACTGGTCTGACGGAATAGATATAGTGGTTTCGTTGGACGGATGGCTATATACATTTCGTGAAAAAGATTTGTGACCGCTAGTCGATCGTTTCTATGACTCTGGTATCACTGGTAAAACATGCTTTTGCAGCATGAAGATTGGTCTTGATATTGATGACCTATCAGGTAATATTCGAACATGACCATCACTTACAGACATTCTTCTTGTTTTGCTTCTTGGAGTGTCTGTTGATGCCAAATATTTATACTGAATGTACCAATCATTGGGAACGGCTTCTTTGTCATAAGGGACGCCTTCTACCTGAGCATTACTGACTCTTACGGCTACAGAATCCTTTAGCACTGGTTGCCTTAACTTTCGATGTACAGTGTTTGTGAGTTGAAAAGATGTTTGGACTAACACAGAAAGATATTCACTATCTTCAACCATTTCTAAACCTTCGACACCAACTAATAATTTCCAGTAGTCTTTTAAATGGAAGTTGGATAGACTGATAGAATAGTCTGGGTAAATAGTACAATATTGATAACCTGAAGATAGGTTTCCTAATATGGTTCCGATATGAGCATGGTCATAGTTCTGGTGTCGGGTGTCAAAAACTTTAGATATACATGGAGTATTAAGACCATGGCCAAAAAGTGGGGCTAGTCCTATACTTATCCCTCCAAAATGCAAATGAGAAACCTTTTTCTCTTGATCATATTTTTTGAATTCTTTTATTTCATCATTAGAAAATAAACTCAAACCAACTATCTGTACAGATGGACCAGAAATCTTAATTTTCAATTCAACTTCCTTCACCCAATTTTTTCTTGATAAACTGAACAGAGATGGAACCAGATAAATTTCTTTTGAACTTAAGGCGAGGGGGTTCCAATTTTTAGGATCTTCAACTTTCTTGTGTTCAATATGTTTTCTTTCTAATGAACGAGAATCGACTTTAGAAACAGTTCTTCTATCTATATTAGAGAATGATGTTAAGTAGTTGGCCATGAATATAGTATAAACTATACCAGAGATTGGCTAAGCAGCTTTTATCTAATCAGCAATTGTATAACAAATGCTTTCGAAGGCTTCCTCGTTGGCTTTAGACTCTGTCTGTAGTTTATAGACTTTGAACCTGAACAGGGCTTTGATATCGAAGATAAGAGAACGCAAGCAGAGTAAAACTTACTTCAAGGTCAATTCGAAGATTTGGCGCTAGAAGATATAGAAGAAGCATTTACTGCAACTAATGCATTTATTGCATTTGTGTTAAGTTCAGTTATGAATGTTGACTTTTTTGTTCTAAATATTTTTTCTTTTGAATTTGTCCTTTTTATTATATTCTTGAAAAGAATTAGGGGGAACTTTCCTTTTTGTAATTGTTGTTCCATTGAAATAAAATATTGTTCATATGTGTTGAACAATTGTAACTGCAAGAGACAAATTACAATAATTATATAATGAAGTAATGAATATTATCTATTAGAAATTATGAATAAGTAATATGAAAATTGCTTGCTTACAAGAAAACAACTTCCTAATCTATAATATATATTTTGTAAACAGATTAAATTCCAAAATTGGAGAGAAGTTATAACGAATTATTGCTCAAGTTTAAGGAAATTACCTAAAGATTTTGGAGGATTAAAATTATTGGATTTAGCCTATGGTGAAAGGCTAATATATCTTTATCACTGCTTGGGAAACTTAATGTCACTTATTAAATTAGATTTGAAAGGATGTAGCAGACTAAGAACTATTAAATAAAGTATTGGACTGATGTAGTCATTGGCCTCATCCGTGGATATGTTAGGTTTCTCAAGCTTAAAAGAACTACCAGTTGGTTCCGCAACCTCTACTTTATCAGAGATCTTTCATTAGCCATGTGTAGCAATTTAGAAAAGTTTCCAAATAGATTAATGTAGTTTACCTATCCCATTCTAAAAATTATTATAAAACTGCAATGAAGTCAGCAGGATATGCTTAATCTTGAATAAATTCTGGAGCATGTTGTTGAACATTTGGTTTTGATGAAATGTGAGACTCATGAAGGATTTCAAATTTTATTGAATAATTCATCCTTTGACTCACATAAGGGTTCACTTGCTCTGACCCCCAAAGCAACAATGCCACAAATATTCATAATGCAAATAATAGTAGAATAACACTCTTAGAACACTATATCTGTATATGTCAAAAAATCTCTCCATTAGAATTGAGGAATAAATATGAGGTTAAAAGTTCCAAATAAGCTAGGTATTTTGGAGAAGACTATGCAGAACCATATTCTGAAGCATGCTCTAAAACTCCTTCGTCAAAGCATAGGCACTTCCCTCAATGAATGAGGTTCAAATTTCTATAGAGAATTATTTTTTTAAAGATAGTTTTTTACGTCAAATGCATGTAATTGTTGTTGTCCTTAATGCCCACTGTGACAACATTGAGGATACTAATCTATCCAAATTTTTGAAAACGAGTTCATAATAAATGAAATAGATAGGAACAAAAGAAAAGATTATAACTAAATATGAGGACCAGAAAAACTAATGAGTCTTCTTGTGCATAATCAAAAATCTGTTGGAAGTGATGTCAATAAGAAAGATGGAAAGTATAGTGAAAATGATACATCTATGTGGAATTTAGACTCATATTCTAATGGCTTAGATACTTCTCAACTCAATCAACTTACACCCTCTATTTATTCCCACAAGCACCACAAGTAGTAGAAATTTACTCCATTGAATCAGATCCAGTTGTACACTCCACATCACAATCATAAGTATCAGGGTCTCACTCGCCAAGAAGGTTAGATTCTTGATCACTATCTCGAAAGAAAGAAAATGGGTTTCGATATGGAGTTGTTGGCCTTTAGGTATAATAAAGTTGCACTTCTGCATCTGGATCTACTCCTGTTGCAATGTGAAAGTATGCTTATATATGGATCTACTCCAGCTCCAATGTGAAAATATGCTTTTATATGGATCAATATATTGATCTCTAACTTGATCAAAAGAATTCACAAGAGCTGGTTGCGACCTGCATGCAAGAGTAAAGTTGTTTGCATACTTTTTTTTTTAATATATGTAAATAAAAAAAAAAATCAATAAAGTGAATAAATAAATAAATATGCTAATTAATAAATCATTTTAAATGAAATAGATTAAAATAAAATATCGCAACCTACGTGCAAGAGTAAAGTTATTGGTGTTCATTTTTTTTAATATATGAAAATAAAAAAATAATAAATAAATAAATATAATAATATATAAATTATTTTAAATGAAATAATTTAAAATAAAATATAAAAGGAACAACCAAGTGGGCTTGCATGCACCCACTTTCCACGACTGTGTTTTCAACCACACCATGTGTTATTAATTGCTTCTGTATGGCTCCATCGTTGCCCAGTTGTTGCCCAGATGTCTATGTGCATGTTTCCACTATGCCAATCTCAGACATCATGAATCATGAACCATAGCACAGAGAAAAATATGAAGAAGCAAAGGCAAAATAACAATCGGTTGTTCTGAACGTAATGAAACAAAGTCCAATAGTAAGTACCCCATTTTTCTTTTGAGTTTTTTCTTTCCTGGACAATAAAAGAATGTTATAAGCTAGTTGTTTTTAACAATCCAATACAACCCTACCAACCACACCAGTTTTCCTTACATCATGACTATATATAGTTGCTAAGTTCAAGTATCTGAAATGTATTCCTTATAAAATTTATATATTGAATTATTGTGTGTTATACAAGTATAGTATCAATTATTAATTATTTTCTTAGTGAAACATGGAATCAAATAAAACATTGTTGGTGCTAGGACCACAGGAAAATAAAACGCGAATCATCATGCAATATTTTTCGAAGAGAAGGTAGTGAGATGAAAAAGAGCGCAACCTGTGTATAAAAAAATGAGCATCATTCATGGTTTCTCTTAAAAGAACCAACTAAAGAAACCCTACAAATCTAAGAGAGGCGAGAATGTCATTCTTAGACATTTCATAGCCTATTTTAAGGGTCAGTACGCTGCCTCGAGTAGGTTGCCTCAACTAATCAATGTTACCCTGACCTTTAAGTCGTTGGGAAAGCCTCAAGTTACCAGATCTCTTGTAACCCTTGTTCCTAGAGTAATTTCTTCACTTTTGAACAAAATACAAATAATTCTTTAATTTCTTCCATTACTATTTCGAGGCTCGATACACTACTTTCTTTGTAAATTTTGGTTAAAAATGGATGTCTAGACATGCTCATTTTTTAGAAAGTTTTGTGACCGTCAAATTGTTTGGATAAATTTATAAAAAGAGGAAATACTCACAAATACTTTGGATAAATTCAGAAGAAGAGGAAATATTAAAAAATACTTTGTGAGGTTTCAAGGGATGGAAGAAGGAAACCTACTTGTTTCTTGCAAAATCATAAATCTTAGTGATTTCAAATAAAATGATGAGGGCAACTTCAACATCATAGAGAACATAAAGCTTGACTGATTTCTTTAGCAGTCCCCTCTTGTGTTTGGAGAAGGAATCATGTTGATTATTATGGTTTTGGATCAAGTCTTCAATCGATACTTTAATGGGGAGTACCTATTTTTGCTTGTAAAAATTGCTTAATTAGATACTTCTATAAATGTTTCTACAATGTTATGTTTTCCTATAAAATGTACAAGTATAATTTGATTTCAATGTCGTATTTCATGTGCATACCTTTTTAATATATCATTTCGTAGAATTGTTGAATCACCTTTCGTTGTTTCTATTTCACTTTCACTAAAAAATTAATTGCATATTTCAATATGATCTGGATATTATCGCGTGTATCTTGCGTAAGCAATGAATAAAAAGTTTATGATACCTAACCTGTACATATATTTTTGATGCATTGTCTGGGAGGACTTACTATGAATGCTTTCTTCACTTCTCCAACATTTTCTAATTTATATAGATTAAAAGGTTTTATTGGTACAATCTGCATTCAAGGATATATGAAGTCATATGTGTAAATTTACAATAGGATGCTTGTTTTGTTTAATTGAAAAGGGTTTCATTGGAACAATCTGCACTCAAGAATATATGAAGTCATATATGTAAATGTACAATAGGATGCATAATATATATGGTGTTATTATTTGGTTTATTACAGATAGAATATACTAATATGCTTTAGTAAAATAAAAATGGCAAAAACAATGACATATTTCAAAGGTATCAAAATTTGGAATCTTGTAAAGTGTTTCATGTGTATATCATAGTTGAAGGACAAGAGATATTGTGTCATGATCAGACCAATGTGTATCTAATATGAAAATTTTATATTTTTTATTAGTTAGATTTGTCGAGACATGGTCAATAAATTATTTATGCATGTTATTAGTTTTTTTGATAAGAAAATGAAGATTTTAGTTGTTCATGTAGCTTTCTACCTCTTTTGTTTTGTGACTGAAATGTACCATATCAATATTGAAGTCTCCCAATATAATTATGATATCTTTTAGATCTAAGTGGCATAATGCTTTTGCAATGACATTCAAAATATTGTTCAAATTTTCATGTGGTGATGCATATATATTGAGAATTGAAATTTGTGATCTGTGAACTATTATTTTTGCCAACAATGCTTCTACAAGTTTCTCTTAAAAATGGATGTGTTCAAGGATAGTGATATGTTTTTTTATCAGTATCATTAGTCCACGCTTAATGCAACTTGAGATGCAGTTGAAATTTTTGAAGTAATTATTTTGCATACAAAGTGGCATATATGTTTCTTGTATGCATAAGATATCAGATTGCATTGTGTGATAATCATTGCATATGTCACTAAGATGTGCATGAACATTACGAGTGTTCAATGAAAGAATAAATATGGATCACAATGATTGTATTGATGAATAGTCATATTTTAATTGCCATTTTGTAGTTCTTTGCAAGTGTTGCATTTCATAATTTACTTTTTGCTTTCCCTTAAAATTATTTCTTTTGAGAGCATTTAGCAAATACAATGACTCTATGTTTCTCACACATGATAGTTTTATGTATACTTGTCCATGAACTTGTATTCCAATAGGGTCAAATGCAAGCCTATCCAAGGTTAAGCCCTGTGATTTATGTATCATGCGTGCACATGCAAGTTGAATTGGGAATTGTTTCTGTATCTTCAAATGAGCCATCTTTGGTGTGGTAAGCATTGCTTTTGATATTCACAATATTGGTGTCCAATCATGTGCTATGTCTAAAGTATACAAATAAGCCAATTTTCTAGATTGTCGATGAACAATATTAGGGTCATGGAACTTAATCCATAGAAAATTGAACTTATTTATATGGGCATCTGATTTAACTATTCCATCTGCACCATTTGCTAGCCCATCTGGCGCATCATAATTGCAAGCATACATTTCAACTAACATGTTCAACTTTATCACAAGTTGTGAAGGAAAATTAGCTGTATGTTGATGTCCTGGAAAATTGTCGTTATTCTCTTCATCTTCATCAATTGGATTAATTAAAATTTCATTTCTAGGCATGAGCGTTAACATTTTCTTGTTATGCATTGCAACATCCTTGTTTTTGTAAAATAAATAGGGATAAATTCCTGAAGATGAACCACAAAGGTTGGCTCAAAACGTTGATTCCAATAAACATGAATGCGATGACTCTGGAAGATAACACTACATAGAACATAGATCGCAGAAGCCTCAAATCATTAAATAGGGAAATGTTGGATCATTTGGTATAGGGCACATGCAAGTTGTAGTAATATATGTTATATCATCACATGTTTGAGAATCTGTTGACATTCTATTTTAAACTAATATGAATCTCTCATCTGTTTGTCACATATTCATATCCAATTAGAAGCACTTGACATTATCCTTCTAGAAATCATGTGTTATTGGTTGATTTTTGATTCTTGGTTGTTAAAAAATTAGAGAGTCTTGAATAGGTTGCGCTTGGTAGAAATCACCACAAAATATAATGTCAATGTTTTCAGAGTATTTGGTTAGAACATGTTTTATGTTTCTAAGCCTATTGTCAATAGAATATAATAACTTACTACAGATCATAGAGACCTCATCTATGAAAGCTAGTTGAAATTCTTGATATAACTTTGATATGTTGTCTAATACTTCTTTGCTAAGTGGAAACAATTGAGACTTGTTAAAAGGCATTAGTAATGCATAGTGGATTGTTGTTCCACCTACATTATACACATATTTTCCTGTAAATGCTAATATTAGATGCCTTGGATTCATAGGATTAGTTGTGTTTTGTGAGTCATAAATTCATATAAGCATTTGGAAAATTCTTTTGTTGTGAGTGTTTTGCCTACCCCTGCTCCATGTGTAATGAATAGGTAAGTTGGTTCATTGAGGGTTCTTCTTTTTTTTAATTCCAACATCTTTTACAATTGCTTTTTGCTCTCTATTCAACATTGTTTTGAGTTTGTAATACTCATTGTTCTCCATTAAAAATGGATGAGCAGTTGTTTGAAATCCAAGATTGATTTTTTTTTTCATCTCAGATTGTTTTGGAAATTGCAAGTTTGATTGCAAATCATATTCCTCACAATGGGAACTGTTTTCTTGGTTTCACATATTTATTTCATAAGTATTCATATAACTAATTTGCTCACCTGTAGCAGTCTCTAAATCACCCCATGTTTGATTGATGTTATATGTAAATTTAGCTTCAATGGTTTGAATTTTTTTTCATTAATGTATATTCAACTTGCCATGTGGGCAAGTCTTGTTTCAGTGTGTTTTCACATTTTTCAAATGGTACATACAACAATAATTTCTCTCTATAAAAGTTTTCAACATCATTGTATTTTTTATATTTGACAAATCGTATAACATTTGGTTTTTTCCTTTTTGATATGTGTGTGGCATCTTTCTTGTAATTTGATACAAATTTTGCAAGGAAGATTTTGCTAATGGAACTTAGGCATCCGATGTAGTAGTCAATAATGGAGTGGCACATCACATCCTCTGAACCATCAAGTTCCTATTTTAAGAGAATAGGTGGTTTAAGCATAAACGTGTGTTCATCAACTGGAGATGTGTTTATGAATATACATTCTCTTGAACAACAACTCAATGGAAATGAAAGTGCTATGTGCACAGATTGTTGAGCTGACATTTGTTGGAGATTAAGTAATGTATTTCCGAGTTTACAAATCATTTGCATAACATCAATTTCATTTTTCTCATGCTCTTTGTGTATTCTTATAAATGCATTTGTCATAGACATGTCAATTTTGGTCATATATGAACTACAATATGATGGTGCAACATATGCATTTAGCACAAATTGTGCATCTGTATTTGCATTCCATATAGCAGGCATATCCTTTGCAAAAATGTTATTCGAAATGTGAGAAGATTTTTGTTTCTGGAAAATTGTTGATTGCTTCATTGTACATTGTAATAGTTTTATGTACTGAATTTTTGTTAGTCCTATTTCTACCAAGAAGTTGTCGTGGGTTATTGAATCATTGTAGTTTGTGTGCTCCAAAAATACCAAAACTGATATTGATTTGTGTGTGAGTATTTTTTTCGGTGCACTGGTCGGTTTAATGATCATTGTTGATTTTATTAGTGGCATAGGGAAATTGTATATACAATCTGAATTTTTTCACTTCTTATAGCTTCTTGTATGATGATGTTTATGCAATTTAGCAACAATTTAATATATATTTATATTTTTACAAAATGTTTTTGAAACATATTTTTTATTAATAGTATTTTAGTATCAAACATTTTCATTATTTATGTGGAGCTTCTGTTTCATTTCCAAATCTATTAGAAGCAAAATATGAAATTTATTTATTAACATGTCTTATTTTTATTTTAAAAACAGATTTGAAAAGCACCGTTGTTTCTAATTTTTTTTTAATATTATTATTTTTAATATTATTACTTATATTATTATAATAATATTCATAAATTTTTATATTCAAAATTATAAATGTATAAATTTTGTTTTATGTCATTATTTTATTTTTAAAATTAACTTATTTTTCGAAAACGATATTCCTCCTGCCTTCTAAGAAATCGCTCAGCAAATAGTTAGGTTACAGAATTTCTTTACATCGAGCTACTCCTAGAGACAAGTTATGAAAAAGGCAAATACGTAAACAAGCATATTATAGTTTTCGAAAACCATATTACTCCACCCTTCTAAGAAATCACTCAACAAATATTTTGGTTATAGAATTTCTTTAGACCCAACAATTCACAGAGAGAATAGTTTGATTAATACATCAACTAGATTAGATTTTTTTATCAAACTATGACTAGGTATAGTTTAGTTAGGTTGCCTAATAAAAGCTATCAATTTGGAAAAGCCACTAGATCTAACAATTCAATTTTGAACCCACATAGGTCATGCTCTTTACTTTATGAGGTTTTGCATATACAATAATATTCTTTTTCACTATGTGATATTTATTATTCACTTATTAGATGTAGAATAATTGGTGTCAAGGTACTTTGTTAAATTATTCATTGTGTGAAGTTGGTTGGTTAGAAATTTTGTGAGTACACAAATCTAACCATGTTGGTATTAAGTCAGGCGGATAGAATTCAACCATATTAAAATATTAGTGTGTGATATAGATAAAATATAATGAATATATACCTAATCTAAATTTTAAGAAACATAACATTTATCGCTCACTTATTCAATATAGTATAAATTTGAGAAAACTTGCAATCAAGATTAATTTTGAGAGCCATCTAATAACCTGACCCTACAGTCAAGTCATCATTTGGGGACATTCATTTTACAAAGCCAACTTTGACTTTCTGGCTAGGTCACATGATAATTTAAAGTGTATTTAATTATCAAGTAGTTTTTATCTTAAACACGTATTTTAATAAGTCAGTTTGATTCAAAATTTGTAATTCATGTATTAAAACACATTTTAAACCAACAAGATGTACACCCTTAACCAAATTATAAGCTTAAAAAGCAACACAATTGGCGTCGGTGTCAATCTATTTGTATGAAATATTGGTTTATACGTTTATTTAATGATCCGCTAACCTTTCTAGTAAAGGGTATAGCAGTTTCGTCTCTGTTCGATATAACATCCACACAGATCGATTAGTGGACCAAACTTCCTCCCGTTCCGTAAAATTGTCTTAAAAAAAATGAATGGAATGGACGAAAAACAGGCTAGTGACACATTTGAGGATGATAATGTTAATCTTATTGCACATTACTCTACAACGACGTCAGCCGACAATGCCGGTAATGAAAACGACGTAGCAAACGGTGCTCAACCATGACTGCTCTGGATTGGAAGCTCTGCTTGCAAAATAACGCCCATGAAATTAAAAGGCGCATCAGGTATGGCATTACCAAATCCATGAGGGGTGACGTTTGGCAATTGATTTCAGGCGGCCGCGATCTTTTACTGGTAAACCTAGGAATTTACTCACAACTCCTCCGTAATGAGTCAGACTCAGAGAAACATATCGCTAAAGACATTCATTGCACTTTGACATCACACCAATTATTTCGAACGACAGACGGTGTTACGCCCCCTGGCCTACGGTAGTCTTCCAACCGTGTCCGACGAGGTGCGGCACCACCGTGCACTTTCTTTTTAACAATACTCATGCACATGGACTACGCCTTTCCACATTAACATACTTAATTCATCTTTCTCAATTAATTAAAATGCATTAATCTTCATATACATTCATAACCAATATGTAATTAAACCGTGAACATAACAATTTCACACAATTATATATAGGGAGGGGCAACTCCCGAACGAGTCCACCCAATAATAATATATTATGATATTATGAATACTTTCAATAATACATCATACAAGTGTATCGGGAAAAGTCCACGGCCAACACTTAGAAATATTACAACCACGGCAAGACAGCCTTTACATAAACATGCCAACCTCACTTGGTAGGAGCGTGCTCACCCGAGCCACTAGAACTCCTCCAACTCAGTTCTGCATCAAACTGCCTTTAGAATGACCTTCGTACGACCTCTGCCAAGTCC
The DNA here is from genome assembly GCA_031772625.1 of Pinus tabuliformis. Classification (NCBI taxonomy): domain Eukaryota; kingdom Viridiplantae; phylum Streptophyta; class Pinopsida; order Pinales; family Pinaceae; genus Pinus; species Pinus tabuliformis. The sequence goes on from CM062809.1 coordinate 979,974,034, forward strand.
TGGTAAAATCTGTGCCCTTGTGCCTTAGCGCATGAGCTATGCGCAGCTCAGAACTGCGCACTTCCTTTTACCCTTCGCTCTAAGTCGCAGAAGAGATGATCGAACTTGCTTGATGTCCAAATGGAGTCTCTACGCCATCAATATATAGGCTTACTAACCATTTGGTGAAGGGGTGTCAGCTCTTGGGCCGACCCCATAATTCATGCTTAGGAGCCCCTACTTTACATTTTAGTAGGTCGGCCTTTGCCCAAGGGCAAGGCCTTCCTACGCCCCTTATAAAGTCTGCAACACTCCATCGCATAATTCTTAAGTGTAATATGTGCGCCCCATAACGTCGCAGCCAGCTCGCCCTTACGTCGCACTGCTGTCCGCCCTTTGTCGCACGCTGCCCGGTTGCTGTCGCATTGTCCGCCCGTCGTGTGAAGGGGCGCCCGCCCGGGTCGCCCTTCCTCCGCACTCGCCGTCCGCTGCTCGAACCGTGCCGCCCATGCTGTATCGCGCCTTCGTCGAACCATACCCGCGTTCACCACATAACCGGCCATCGTATATGTCTGTCGCCCGGTCGTCCGCCCATCGGGCGCGGGTCGCCCACGGGTCGCCCGCCCACCGTGTGCGGGTCGCCCACGGGTCGCCCTTCCGCCTAACGCATCGGCTCGTCGGTTTGTCACGCTTGAACCTCAACCGCTATGCTTGTTAGCCGGGTCGGGTGGCCGCACCCACATATGAACTCGCTGCAGCTCGTCCGCAGCTCGTCGGGTGTCTGCGCCCGAACCTCAACTCGTCAACTCGTCCGTCGGGTCGGGTGACCGTACTCACGTATCAACTCCCCGCAGCTCGTCCGCAGCTCGTCGGGTGTCTGCTCCCGAACCTCAACTCGTCAGTTCGTCCACCGGGTCGGGTGACCGCACCTCGGCTCGCTGTGCCCATCCGCCGGTTCGGCGGCTCGCCGGGTGACTGCACCTGCGCCTCGGCTCGTCGTGCCCGTCGCACATCAACTCGTCGAGTCGCCCGCCCATCATGCAAGGGCGCCTGCCCGGGTCGTGCCCACGGTCCAACCGCCGGGTGAAGAGACGTTCGCCCACCTCGTGCCTGCCCAGGACTCGAGGGCCTTACATTCTCCTCCACCCGAAATCGTTGTCGTCCTCGACAACACACCGTCTTAGTAGCTCTCCACCAAGACTGCATCGACTATGATGTAGACTCCTCCATACAAGGCAACATCACTGCAACATATATAAGGTCTCGTCTTCATCAAGTTATCTCCATGTGCAAACCGCCCATGTATAAGTGCTACACATCCCAGTCATGTGTCAACACTCATCTCCACGATCCCACGCTCAGGTCCATGGAAACCCCATCTTTCTGCAGCATGTCATGATCATCATACCTGCTCAAAACATGTCTAAGGGCTCACTGCATTGAGCAGCCAACAATGAGCCCCATCTTCTATGTCATCTAAGAAGATGTGGAGGGAGAAGAGCCAGGAGGCTCTCTCTCACTAATCAGCTCAATCCATCTGTCAGGATCCTCAACCTCCATCCTTTGTAGGTATGCCTCCCGATCTTCCCTCTGGATGTTCGGCCTCACATACACCTCATCAGCATCATCATCATCGTCCTCCACCAACTCTAGCCTTCTTGATAAGTCCAAGATGCTATCTAAAAGTGAACGAATGACCAATGATTGCTCCACAAGCTTTGCCTCAACAGTGGACAACTGCTTGTTTACCTTCTCCTTATCTTCCATTTGCATTCCTCCTAATTTATGATCAGGCTTTGTCACACCAATGGTTGGAACACCAATGGGTACATCTTCCCGCCCATCATAAATGAAGAGTTTCCTCAAATGTGGTACGACCATGGCCTCATATTGTTTCATGAATTCCATCCCCAATACGGCCTCATAGTCATCAATCCTTACTATGGTGAAGTCCACTTTCCCGGTCCAACCACCAAGAGTAGTGTCCACCTTTTCAGCTATACCAAGAATGTTTGTAGGAGGAGAATTCACTGTCTTCATTTGTGCCTTCACCAGTACAAATTTCAGCCCAATCCTTCTTGCAGTATCTTCGCCCATGAAGTTGTGTGAAGCACCACTATCCACCATAGTGAGTACATCAACACCTCCAACCTTCATCTGAACATACTCTAATCTGTTTCTTTCCGGATCCCTTCTAGAAGTTACTTCTGTAGTAGCAGAGGCACCAAGTATATGCATCATCCCTACCGAAGCATTTTCATCATGTTCATCATCAGATTGTGCAGCGGCTGCCACCTTTGGCTTAGAGGGGGAATTCTTCACCACGTGTGGTCCTGCAAAAATCCAACATTTCAAAGGCTTCTTTGCTTTCGGGCTATCATCCGATTTCGAAGCATCATCCTTCTTTTTCTCTTTTGGTTTGTCAGACTTCTTTTTCTCATTAGAAGTCTCATCATAGTGATCTACCAACCTATCCACTGCAGCAAAGGCCTCTTCAAGTGTTCTGATCTTCTGCCTCTTCACCTCGTTGTGTGCCCAAGGCTTCAACCCAATGATGAAGTTGAATACCTTGTCCCTTTCTGCCATGTCGGGAAGTTCCAGAGCTGCACTTGAAAATTCTCGCTGATATGCTTGTAGGCTCCCGGTTTGTTTGATGAACTTAATCTTTGTCCTTGCTTCCCATGTCTCAACTTGGGGGCTGAAATGGGTCTTTAAGGCCTTCTTCATATCATCCCACGAAGTGATGTCATCAGCATTACCATTGATAATCTGATCCACCCTTTTTCGCCACCACATCTTAGCATCTTTTGTCAAGAACTGAGCAGCCACCTTGACTTGTGTCTCCCCATCGGGTAGACTCAACTATTCCAAGTACTGTTCCATGTCCCATAAAAAGTTGCCAAGAGTCTTTGCACTCCTTGTACCATCGTATGATTCTGGTTCTTTGACCTTCACATGAGGCACTCCTCCACCTAAGTTATGCCTCATGGCCCTTTTCAATACCACAATCTCATCTTTGGCATCATCAAGAGCTTTATTTACCTTGTCAAGAGTTCCTTTCAAGTTCACGATCTCTGTAAGACCCTGATCCCTTGAATCTTCAACTTCCTTGACCCTTACTTCAAGTTGTGTACACATAAGATCAGTGTACTCAAATTGTGTCTTGAGCTCATCATATTGTGCCCGGAGTTCTTCAAGTTCTTCCTTGGTTTTTGAGATGGCTTCACGCTCCTTAGCAAGTGAATCCACATCTTGGTTCCAAGAGGTCTCCAAAGTCTCCATTCTCTCAATTACCTTTTCAATGAACCCAAGAGTAGTATCCTTCATTGCATCCTTCATTGTGTGACTAGACCCAGCCTGAGAATTGGATGCCATTTCTAGCAACTTCTTCCCCTTTTGCGATCTAGTTTCGACCATTCAAAAATTTTACCGAGTCACCTGCTCTAGATTGAGCAGATTCACCTTCAATTTCAACCAAGACAACCTTGTCCAAGTTTCCACGAGCAGCCCTGCTCACCAGCTCTAGATCGAGCTCTTCAACACTTGAACCTTGTTCAAGTCTCCACGAGCAACCCTGCTCTGATACCACCTTTACTTCGGTAAAGGTGTGTAGCAGCTTCAATACCGGATCAGCTGCTCTGATACCACCTGTCACACCCCCAGGCCTACGGTAGTCTTCCAACCGTGTCCGGCGAGGTGCGGCACCACCGTGCACTTTCTTTTTAACAATACTCATGCACATGGACTACGCATTTCCACATTAACATACTTAATTCATCTTTCTCAATTAAGTAAAATGCATTAATCTTCATATACATTCATAACCAATATGTAATTAAACCGTGAACATAACAATTGCACACAATTATATATAGGGAGGGGCAACTCCTGAACGAGTTCGCCCAATAATAATATATTATGAATACTTTCAATAATACATCATACAAGTGTGCCGGGCAAAGTCCACGGCCAACACTTAGAAATATTACAACCACGGCAAGACAGCCTTTACATAAACATGCCAACCTCACTTGGTAGGAGCGTGCTCACCCGAGCCACTAGAACTCCTCCAACTCAGTTCTGCATCAAACTGCCTTTAGAATGACCTTCGTACGACCTCTGCCAAGTCCCGGTAAAATCTACGCCCTTGTGCCTTAGCGCTCCAAGTCGCAGAAGAGATGATCGAACTTGCTTGATGTCCAAATGGAGTCTCTACGCCATCAATATATAGGCTTACTAACCATTTGGTGAAGGGGTGTAAGCTCTTGGGCCGACCCCATAATTCATGCTTAGGAGCCCCTACTTTACATTTTAGTAGGTCGGCCTTTTCCCAAGGGCAAGGCCTTCCTACGCCCCTTATAAAGTCTGCAACACTCCATCGCATAATTTCTTAAGTGTAATATGTGCGCCCCATAACGTCGCAGCCAGCTCGCCCTTACTTCGCACTGTTGTCCGTCCTTTATCGCACGTTGCCCGGTTGCTGTTGCATTGTCCGCCCGTCGTGTGAAGGGGTGCCCGCCCGGGTCGCCCTTCCTCCGCACTTGCCGTCCGCTGCTCGAACCGTGCCGCCCATGCTGTATCGCGCCTTCGTCGAACCATACCCGCGTTCACCACATAACCGGCCATCGTATATGTCTGTCACTCGGTCGTCCGCCCATCGGGCGCGGGTCGCCCACGGGTCGCCCGCCCACCGTGTACGGGTCGCCCACGGGTCGCCCTTCCGCCTAACGCATCGGCTCGTCGGTTCGTCGCGCACGAACCTCAACTGCTATGCCTGTTCGCCGGGTCAGGTGGCCGCACCCGCATATCAACTCGCCGCAACTTGTCCGTAGCTCGTCGGGTGTCTTTGCCCGAACCTCAACTCGTCAACTCGTCCGCCGGGTCGGGTGACCGCACCCGCGTATCAACTCGCCGCAGCTCGTTCGCAGCTCGTCGGGTGTCTGCGCCTGAACCTCAACTTGTCAGTTCGTCCGCCGGGTCGGGTGACCGCACCTCGGCTCGCCGTGCCCATCCGCCGGTTCGGCGGCTCGCCGGGTGACCGCACCTGCGCCTCGGCTCGTCGTGCCCGTCGCACATCAACTCGTCGGGCCGCCCGCCCATCGTGCAAGGGCGCCCGCCCGGGTCGTGCCCACGGTCCAACCGCCGGGTGAAGAGACGTTCACCCACCTCGTGCCTGCCCAGGACTCGAGGGCCTTACAGACGGGCCCGGGCAGAGGTCTCTCCACAATGTTTTGAAGGCGTATTCGGTTTACGACAAAGAAGTGGGATATACGCAGGGGATGAGCTTCATAGCGGGAATGCTTCTGCTTCACATGAATGAGGAGGAAGCCTTTTGGGTTATGGTTGCACTGTTCAAATGTATGCAAATTCGAGGTTTATATTTAAAAGACCTACCTCTACTTCACCAATATTTCTTTCAGCTCGAAATGCTTGTGAAGGAGCAGCTGCCCAAACTGGCTAGGCATTTCGAGCGACAGATGATCACGCTAGTGATGTATTCAAGCAGTTGGTTCATGACTGCTTTCTCCGCAGACTTGCCATTTCGATTAGTTGTTCGTATTTTGGGCGTTTTTCTCTTCGAGGGTATGAAGACCGTTTTTGGATTGGGCTTGGCCCTGCTCAAGTTCTTTCAGAATCATATGTTAAAATTGCATTTTCACGATCTCCTAACATTTCTGCGAGGGTTCCCAGAGGAGGCTTTGGATGCGAACATATTGATTCCAATGGCCTGTTCATTGATATCAGAGAGAAGATTAGAAGAACTGGAGTTAGATTATCTGGTAAGCGATGGCCAACCATCAGCTTCTCATTAATCGAAATGATTATCTGGTATCCGATGACCAGCAATGGGTTTCTAATTAAAATGATGATGATGGGTGGGTCGTTATTAATGCAAATGATTATCTGGTAAGCAATGACCAACTATGAGCTTCAAGAGATAATGAGTTTGGAACTGAACAACTATCTGTCGATTAGACGATTAATTCACATAAGCTAAGATGGAGAATCGGTGAGGTAGGTTGAAACTCGATTGATTGTTGACGTATTCAGTCGTTGTGGCTGGTAGACTGTAGCTTATATTTGATGCTTCCCCTATTTCAACCTAGGGTGGAAGAGCTGACATTTGGACGGATGAGATTAAATACGGGAAGAATGTGCAAAGCATATCTACGGACATGTAGCCATGGAACATGAACTGACCTGCTGAAAATATCATATCTTATGCATCAGAGCATCCGGGAAACTGAATAGGAAGAGCTACCGTGTGCCGTCGCGCGTTTGAATCGGAAAACTAAAGGGGAAGAACTACCGTACGCCGAGGTGCGTTTTAATTAAAAGACCGTCGTGGCTTGATTTCCAAAGGACACCAATCAATCACATCAATGATTTTATAATGATCACCTTTATCTTAACGACGGAGGATAGAGGTGTCGAGGATAGACACAAAAAAATAATTTTCCGGGTTTTTGTGAGAATATTGAGAGAGTTTTCGTAGTTGGTTGCGGAAGCAGCCGAGGGAGGGCGCTGGCTGTTCTTAGTCCTGCTTATTATCTACGCATTTCTCATAGTCATTCACGACAATCTTTGTTTGGGTAAGTAAACAATCTATAACCCAATATTCAGGGGGCGAAATCCTAAAATTTGCTTGTAATAAAAATTATCAGAGGTTTTCAATAAATTGCTCGCAATCAAATTTTATGTGATGTTTACAGTTGAATCAAAATTGTCAGAGGTGAGTTCGCTATATCCAAAATTTGTATTGAAGGTAATTGTGAATCTGGCAATAAAACTTTTGTGTAATACTTTAAAGTATTTTAAAAAATTGTATTATTTTATTACTTAAAATATTTTAAGAAGTGGTATTATTTTAGTACCAGTAGATTAAGAATTTCGCATGAATACTTGGTGTACTTAACCTACAATAATATTAAATACGATTCGTCTATACAAATGGAGATCATCGAAATTTACGAGCGAACTGAAACTTGAGTAAACCCATAAAACAAAAGCACTAAACTGTCACAAAGTTCTGAACTCTCTGCTATTTTTTCCGATTATTTTAAATTCATAAGGGACAACGCTCTTGAACTAGCCGATTAAGAAAATCTAGCTGAGTATAACCTATAATTAAGCTTATTGATATTTATTAAATAATTCCACTCTTTTGACCTAAAAACTGATGTTAAAAGCGACTGCAGTGATTTGCCATCTTTTGTGCATTAACATCTTTGACCTTAACTACTCGTTATTAAAAAATTCCCAATTTTGGAACCAGAGAATCTCGCCCTAAACAAATCCGAATTCTTCAAACCAAAGAATCTTACGCAAAACAAATCTTGATTCTGGAGACATAGAATCCTACGCTAAACATTATTGCACTAATTTGCTTATACTGATTTGTTTAGGCCTTAGAGCACGCTTAGCTGTATAATTGAGATATAATGGAGCAGGTCCATTTTTAGCATATTTTGATTCAGAATCATGGAGGCTTACCTCAGATAATTGCATTTTAGTAGATTGTTCATCCTATGTTGTTAGATGAGAGGCTCCGGTTAGCATTATGCAAAAGTCTAGAACGCTAATAATTTTAGCACGATGTATTTCTATATCATATTACTCATTACTCAAGTGCAATAAGCCAATTTGCTCTCTTTTCTCCTACTTCTCTGTGGAATAACAATGGCCTTACAACGGGGTAAGGGAAAGGGACTATTATCTTAGTGTGTGTTTTTAGGTTTAAAGGTTTGAAATGTTTCAATGTTTTTAAATACAGCAAAGGCTTGTTTCTCCACCATTGAATAATTTAGTTCAGCACCTTGTAAGTTAGAACTAAAAAAATGGAATTGGTGCTTGAACGTTCTCATCACTTAGCTGTGTCAAAGCTGCGGCATAAGACGTATCAGAAGAGAATGTGTATTATACAAATGGTTTTAGGAAATTGGGAGTTAAGTAAGGAGCCTAAATGATGGCTTTCTTTATTAACTCAAAGAATCTTTCTCGCCTTTTCCCCAATTGAAAGTTGCATTTTTTTAGATCATTGAGTGTAGGGGTAAGACGATTTGAGAAAAATCACAAATAAATCTTTTTACAAAATTGGTTTTTCCTAAAAAGGATGGCATCATTTTTTTTGTTGAGGCATGGGAATGTTTAGATACCACGAATCCTAATAATTTACTTTTTGCCAGGCAAAATAATATTTTTTAGGATTCAAAGAAATGCCTAATTTGTCACATCTCTCAAAGATTTGTTTTAGGTGGCTGATATGGTTGTTTCTATTTTTAGAATAGAGAGTGATGTCATCTAAATATATAGCAACTAAATTGTTGATTAGTCCTCTAAAAGCTCTGTCCATAGCACGTTGAAATGTAGCACCAACGTTAATCAATCCAAATGGAATCTTCCGATATGCATATTTTTTTGGCAAGATTTATTCAAATTTCTAAAATCTATGCAAATCCTAATGTCTCCATTCTTTTTCCTCATAGGAACCATGTTTGACACCCATTTTGAATCTCTAACAGGGAAAATGATTTTGGCTTTAAGCATTTTATTGAGTTTAGACTTAATTTGACTTTCTAAGTTCGGGTGGATCTTCCTAGGCTTCTATTGGACAGGCTTGTCATTTGAAATCATGGGTATAATATGTTGCATTATAGAAGTATCATATTTTTTGAGATCAGAATAATCTCATGCAAAAACACTTTTATATTTTCTTAGCAATTCAATGAATGACATCCTTTCATTGGGTGTTAAGCCTAATTCTAGGTTTATGTTCTGAGCCTTGTCCGGTGTACCAAGATTAATCAACTCAAATCTTAGAGTAGAACTCTATGTTTTTGAATTGCTAGTATTTTTAAACCTATCTTTTAAATCATAGAGATCTTCCATCTTGACTACAGATTTGGGAATTGGATTTGCATCTTGTTTATTTTGAATATTTATGCCATATTCATTTTCATCTACGATTTGACCTTCATAAGATCCATCTAATGAAAGAAAGTTGATTATATCCGTATCATCATTAAACACTCTCCAATTTGTTATGTTATTTGGAATGGAAGGCATAAAAATCAACTCAATCGAAAATCTACTTGGACTTAATTCTTCTGATGCTATCAATTTAGATCCTACATTGGCAAGTAAAACAATGCTTGTGTTTTGTAACCTAGGGATTGTCAAAATATTGAATGCAATGAAATGAGAAGTGAGGTTCTGAGCTAATGCTTGATAATGTTTGAGGTGTCCAAAAATATAATGAGTTGTGTTCCTGACTTGCTTAACAATTATTTCAAAGTCCCCATATACTTGCAAATATTTAATGTTTAATCCAATGGCTTTGTACAGACCTTGAATCAATGCTTCATATTCGACAGTGTTGTTCGTGCATTGAAATTCAAGTCTACAAGCTAACATTGTTTTCTCTCTTTGCGCATTGATTAAAATGCAACCTACTCCTGCACCATCGTCTGATTTTGAATTGTCAAAGTATAGATTCCAGAATAAATAATGATCTAAAGTTTTATTACTAAAATTAATACAATTAGAAGTGTGTGATTGAGAGAAAATTTCAACCTGAGAAGTAATAGTATTTTTTTGGGAAAGGTGAGGTTTGGGCATTGAATGATCCAAGGAATGATTCAACAAAATAATTTCCAATAATATTATTAGTGAAAATCATCGGCTCGTTCGCTCCTTCTAATTCAGTGACTGTATGTTTCAAGAATTTTTCACGGTCAACTCCAACTTATTTGGTTTACCATTATATGGCAACCACATGTGTGACCAATCGGTTTCGAAATATCCATGTACTTTCTCAGACCAATCTGTGCTTAAAATTAAACCATAAAAATCAGGGATGTCTGCTACTAAGACATCAATCACTTGCAGTATCTTTGGGTTGGATGATAATTTAATTGATACTGATAAAATTTCTCCAACAACCTCGACATTTGTTCTGTCTAATTGGACTATATGCACAACAGACTTTTGAGGGGTAACTTTAAGTTTCATGCACACAGATCTTGGCATGATATTCGAGGAAGCTCCTAAATCGATGAGACAATTATGAACATTTCTATTAAAAATCTCATAAGTCAAAAGGAAAGGAGTGTGAGACTTAGATCTATCACCAATCAACACAAGATCATCCAGGCTTACCTTGTCTGTAGGTGAGGGAGGTTTCCCGTACCTTTGTCAGCTTGGGCTATCATCGGTGGTGGCATGGGATATACAGGAACTTTCTTAAGCTCTCTTAGTAAGATTTTCAGCTGCTGTTTCAATTTGGTCATTTCATATAATGAAATGTTTGCTTTTGTCTTTTTCATGTCTTCAATTATATTATATTCCACTGTATCTGAAACTATTAGAGTTTTATAATTATCTAGGGGAATAGGGTCAGTTTGAATAGTTTTAGCTTTTTTATTCACTATTTTCTCCTTTGTGGCAGGAGATTTTTGTTTTTGAACTTGTACAGTTGAGTTAGCAAATGTTTTTCTCCTTGTAGATATGGGCATAGCTTCTCCTTCTTCTTCGGTGGGAAGAATAAAGTCCCATAACCCATTCAATTCAACTTCTTCTTCAGGTTCTGTTTCTTCTTCAGTTGTTGAGGCGTCTTCAACATCCTAATCTAATTTGGCACTTGAAATCACATTCAGAGGCTCATATGGCAAAGCAGGACTTCTGTTGTATGGATGATATGGTTTCTTAGGAACTCAAGATTCAACTACTTGTTTCTTTATTTCAATCATATCATTTGACATAGTTTTCAAGTTTTTCAAGTCCTTCAAGATTGAATGGATCCTTTGGGGTTTTCTTTTCCGTTTCTTGGCTAAAAGTCACCATTTTAGATTTCTTATCTTCCATCTCATATCATTTTTCTAAGGCTAAGATTCTCTAGGGCTTCTTTCATGTTTTCTGAGAGAGTAGCCTTATTAGCTCTATCTACAATATTGGCTATATTAGAAGGTAAAGAAGAAATGTACCACTCTATTTGTACATCAGCATTAGGTTTAGAAGCAACTGGGATTTTGTTTAATAACTTGTTAAATTTGGAGTTGAAATCTTTGATCCTTTCACCTGAATTTGTTTTTAGGTTAGAGAGAGAGCATTGACTAAAGATGCCACAGTTCTATCATCTCCAAATTTCACAAGAAACAATTGTTCAAAAGTTACCCCAGGATCCTGCAGATCCTTTAAGAGTATAGGGAAACAATCTCAGTACAATATCTTCATGCGCAACCCCATTCAAATTCATGGCCAACATAAAATTGTTGATGTGTTCTTCAGCTATAAGACCATCATCTGGATTGTATTTGGATAACCATTTCTCTAGATGATCTCGGAGAGGATCTGGGTTTGCAAACAACTGGGTTTGCAAACAACAGAACAGTAGGATTAGTCCAAGGCTGATTAGCCATAAGTTGAGTTAACATTTGAGAAGATATAGAAGTAGATCCAGAAGTAGTGGGTATGGATGTCGAACTTATAACTAGACTAGTATTACTTGTGGTAGCACTAATTGTTTGAGTAGAAGAAATGGAAAGATGAGAGGATGTGAATGGAGGTGTAGCGAATTTGATATTACCTCACTTGTATCAGACTTAGATCTAGACACAAGAAGTTTCTTACACTGTGAATGTATTGGAAACTCAAAGGGAGGTATTCCAAGTTTATCAGTTTTTGATCGCGTTAGGATACCAGTTTCTCTAAACAGAGAAGTGATACTTTCTTCAAAAACTTCTAGTTTATCGGGCTTCTTAGAAAAAATAGATATTCGTTCTAATTTATGAACTAAGGACTGAACTGTAGGAGATTATGGATTATATTCTAAATAAGGTAAGTGTCGAGATACTTCAGTAGATGAGGGGGAAGTTTCTACGACTTCTGACTCTTGAGTGGGTGACTTAGAACGTGATCGAGAAACTGTAGAAATTTTTGAGGCGGATTGACTCTTATGAAGGATTCGAGTTTGAGATTTAGATATATATGCCATTCATAGTCGGGGCCCTCCTTCTAGCGCCAAAATTTTTGAGGCCCCAGAAATCTGTGGCAACAACAAAGGGGGATAACCACATGGTCCAGACCTTAGAGCAGCTCCCTTTCCGTTTGGGATAGTGGCTCCGCCTAGATATGATGGGACCAGTTTCCCAATGTTTTTGGTTTATACGATTTGTGGGATTTTCCTAATGATTTGCAAAAGAATAACTAGAAATTAACACAACTTTAATCTAATATGCAAAACTTTGAAGTAAATCTATTTTAATTGAACCTGGGGTATCGCTGGTTTTATGCGATATAAAAATATATCTATGTAATCTATGATGATATAGATCAATCATAGACTATATAGAGTTAATATATTGTAAGATGATTCCTTTGAGAAAATAGTTAATCGAAAGAAATGTGAAAAAAATTCGCATATTCTAATGATTATATATAAAACAGGACACTCTCTATTCTGATATTGTACAATAGTGCAACTGATACTTCAAACAGAGATGGTAGATTTCATACATAATTCATGTAAGATAAACTTATCACTAATACGAGAACAAAGATTTCGCAAACATGATAATAGTACCATATGTGTACCTTTCTACTCATTTGACTAGTGACCATAGGGCATAATCAATCTTCTACTAATAAGTATCCCAAAGAATACAATAGTGCATCAACAATGATTAACAAAAAAATATTTGATTGAAATGACCATGTTCGATAATTTCAGTAAGGAATCTACAAACTTGCAATAGCACATTCTTTGTAAATGTTCTTAATAAAATTCTGGATCCTTCTCTAAATGCATGAGAAGGGTTTAAATACTATTCTTAATTAACTAAAAATAACTTATACAAAATATCTATGAGGAGGTTTCAAACAACCTTCCTCGTTCATAGTATCCAACTTTCCAAAAATAAAGCTGCTCAAAAATGACTCAGGTCTTCATTGATAAATCATTGCTACCAGCTTTGCCTCTCAGCTCACAAATATTGGACATTGGCCTGACTTGTGGTGGAATCCCGAATTGTGTTTTCAACTGCCCTACAAATATAACATCATGTAAAGGTGGCAACATTCTCTGTACTCAATCCAAGGAGAAATTCAATGTCATGATCTGACTGTGTGGTTTGACCAAAAGTTGCCATATTGCTTCTGAGTCGATTTTTGACAGCCCCTCAATTGTTTCTTTCTGTAGTCGACTCTTACTCTTCCAATTCTTGTCTAATGCTTTAAGATGAGGTAGTGTTTTTGGATCACACTCCTTTATGAGGTTAGAGGTGTGCAACATGTGATTTATTTTTTTGATAGTGCTCTTTGAAATACTTGATGCTTTGGCTATTGCTAGATCGGCTTATTTCACTAGTGAGTCCCAATCAATGAATAGAATATCCTTATGCCTTCCATTGATCTTCGGGAGACTTGACCTTTTCCCTTCACCTGAATCCTGACATTCAATATAATCAGAGATCTTAGAATTGAGTTCATTGAACTCAATTCTTTGATCAATAATGATGTTTGTTAATTGTTCACTAGTATTCAGAGATGGAATCATATTTGATATATGTTGCAGGAAGAACTGCTTTTGCTTTGTCAGTAAATTATTGTGTGTCAAATCTTCATGAATGAATTCCTTTAAAATAAGAATATCCTTATACTTTTCTAGGTCACTGCTTAACTCCTCGATCTGTTTGTTATTAGTAGATAAATCATTTTCATGACTTATTCTCAGTACTTGCATATCATGTTGTAGCTTATACAGTTGTTCCTCGACTTGACGATTCACACTGACTCCTTCTTTATCTAACTGTCATAGTAATAATACGATCTGGTCATCCTTTTCTTTAATCAAAACCGAGACTTCGGTTTCTTTGTCTATTATTGTTGTAGCATAGGATCTGACAAATTGAGATAGCTAAGTCAAATGTTCAGTCGGATTTATTTGTGTGTCATTCCATAGGACATCCATAAATTCATGTTCTAAGGGAGTTTCGATTCTCCTCCTCTTCCTATGTCTTTTCACAACAGATTTATGAAGAGGGATGTAAAAGACGTCTAGAGAGGGATATCTATTACATTTAAAATAATTTCAGTCATTGGATCTGCAGGGATTGCCTCTGTATCTTGGAAACTTGTTTTTGGACCTTCATTTGTCACTACTGCTATTTGCCCTGGAGGGGTCTGAAATCCTGTAGTTTCTTGTGTTGATGACACATTAGGGGTATCCTATAGTTTGTCGTTGAATGCATCGCACAACTTTTCTAACTCATTTTTTTCTTCTTTCTACTCTCGTGACGTGCTTGGCTTATTCTGCTTCTGAGACTTGGTTTCAATTATATGATCAAAAATCCAAAATTCTTGTGGGAGGTATTCTAACCTCTATCCTCTAAACTCCTATAATCTTTTGAATTTCTTTGGGTCGAACTTTGTCTTTGACTGCATTATAAATTTGCTTAAATTCCTCCGCAGATTCCTGTAAATCTTCAAACTCATCAACTGCATGAGTTGCAGGTCTGATCTTAATTGAAATGGTAAATTTTTTTGCTATATGCTATGGATCAAAAGGCCTAGCTGGTAGAATGGGGAGCTTTAATGATTGCATTTATCTGATACTCTTTATATGTATGACCATAGGTAAGAAGGGTAAATGACCCACACTGAAAGGGAAAATTTGGCCATAAAGATTTCTTCATTTCCCTCAATGTGTTTTTGAGGCCATTTCCTACTGTTTGGTATGCTACTTCTCTTGCTAGTAATTTATCCAATACATACATAGGGAGCACATGTGGGAAGTCTTGGCTACCAAATATCCTGATATAAGATAAGGATTCTTCAAGAAAATAACTTATGATTGCTTGAAGGTCTGTGATAGCTTCTTTTGTGAATCTCAGACATCTTCTGTTGAAAACTAACTAATGTAAGGGAAGAACAATTACCTGGCATAATTGGTGAAAATGTAGAATATAGTCTTGTTCCCACATTTTGTTATAACTCAAGAAGATAGGAGTAGGATCATTGGTAGTCCATTTCCAACCCATGGTTGGAAAATGAGTGCAGAAACAAACAACATCGAAGATATATGTAGACATGAGAATTAGGGAACTGCTCTAGAGGAGGCAGCCTTGGTTTGGTGATATTCAGTAATCAATTTGGCTAACTTCTTAGACAGAATGGTTGCCCAATTCATAATGTGAGAATTAATGCAAGCCTCAATTAACGGAACCTAATTGATCGAGAATTTAGAATTATCAGGGAGGCCATACAAACTACATAGCATAGAGGCTGCAAAATTATAAGGATTGGCCAAAGAAGCAATGGGGTACATACCTGCTTTATCTTGTTTGAATTTGTCTTCTCTTCTCCTCCATTATTGTATCATTTGAAATGGGTATTGTTTTCGTTTACAAACTTTGCAACAAACTATTTGTCCTAGATGTCCTGGGCATCGTGTAGCTCGTACATCTGTTGTAAATATTTGGCTCTGAAAGAACCCAAGACTGTATTTTTAGTTGTCTTGATAAGTATGTCTTCAACTTCTCTATTATCTACTATCCATCTTATCATATCTGTGTATGGAAAGAGTCTAGCCCTTGTTGCTATTCGGTGAAGGAAAGAGCACGCATTATCTCTAAATTGCACTCCTCACGGTTCTGTGTTGTCAACAATTGGTCGAGTGTTTGTTACTTCAGGGTTTTCATTCTCCAGCGTAATATAGATAGTCTGCCATGTAGTGGCACCTCCATCTACAATGCATATTGTGTTTGTAAAGACGGACGACATCTTTATTCTTTCAGTTTCTGCGATAGACTGCTTGGTATGCTTCTGCATCACCTTTTGAATGGACATCATTTGAGTGGAGCTCCTATTAAAACTAACAGCAATTAATTGTTAGTAAAATAAAAGATTCGATGAAATGACTGAACTTTGTGAGAAAAGATCCGGGAAGGAGTTCAACATTAATCAACCATAACGAACACCATGATTACATGCATAGGGATGATAACCGTATTAACTCATTCTGACCTGACTCGTGTCCAACACAAAAACACTTATTAAACATCTGTCAAATCCATCGCATTGGATATTTTAAGCTATGGAGCGAATGAAAATTTGTTTTATGGATCTTACGATATGCGATATATGATATCGCAAAACTGCAAGATCAAAAAATTGCAAGATCAAAAAATCACAAGATCGCAATATCGAGATATCACAATATCAGGGGTTTTATAGGTAACATTTAAGCTGCTGACATAATATCCTTCGATGTGTGATATGAGATCGAGATGTCGCATACAAAGTCCAAACGCAAGCTGCATATCGGTGTTTTTTGAATGTGCTTAACTTTGTCTCTAAGGAATCAGGCGATTTGCGATTTGCAATGAAGGCTTTAATATGTTTAAAAAGGGTTTTTTGAAAAGTGACAATTCTCTAAAGGTTGGAATTTTATTCACAAAAAGGGGAAAATTTTAATTTAAAAGGGTCCCTATTTGTATTATACATAATAAAAAATGGGGGGTTGTTGCATAGAGAATTATTAACCCATCAAGGTCGTCAATTCACATCTCACATGATTGAAAATTTGTTAATCCATCACAAGATCAACCACAAAACATCCACTCCTTATCACCCACTGGCTAATGGGAAAGTGGTGGTAACCAATAGATCATTGGAAGGCATTCAGACCACAGTGATTAGGAGTAGCATAAAGGATTGGGTAGACAGATTATTTGAGGCCACTTAGGCCAATGATACCACCTAGTAGACCACCACTGGATTCACCCCTTATGAGTTGGTATATGGGAAGAAAGCCCTGTTCTCCACTAAATTTGAATACAACACCTTACGAATGGTAGAACAACTGGATCTAGATATCACTAGGGTGCAATGTTGGCTTATTGGGTCTTGACCCAAGTTCAGAGTTAGTTGTGCCAAACAAATCCCTACACTACTCGCCCTTCCGGTATCAATCCGCGGAGCATGGACTGACTTCTCACCCGAAGCAGTATGAGGGGATGTTGGAACCAAGTTTCTGCACCTAGAGATCAGCGTGATGTTGTTTTGTACCCTAGATCTGCCTTCGCACAGATCAATAAGCCCTTATGTCTTATCGATATAACTCCCTTGAATCATAAACTAAACCTTCGCGAAGGTCTACGACTAGCTTTCACGGACCCTGAGTAGGCTAATAAACTACTTATGCGCTTCAAAGATTACACTTAACCTAGTAATTACTCAGATCGGCTTAAGTTTTTGATAACTTCAACATACAACAAGATAATCATCTTGTAAACAATTAGCATTAATTATGTTCATATAACAATATAGATCAATTAAAGTCATGCATCAATATATCATTATTTCATAAACCCATCATTCATCATAACATAAAGCACATTCATTCATAACAGAAGTAAATAGGCGAAACATAGGAATTTCTACAATAATATTCTTTCTTGATAATCAGTTCAGCTTACAGACTCAAGACCTCCCTACGCACTCAACTGTGGACTCTACTCTAGGCCTCTACACACACAAATGCGTAATCTTTCTTCCTACTATTCTTCGTTAACTTTCCGGACTTCTCCCATAGACAAAATTCATTACCTCCCTTAGACATCCTAAGACACACCTATTTATACAATCACATGGTCCATGGACCATAGGTGGATCCTCAAAAATCCAACTCATCTTACATAAAGAAGGATAAAACCTTTTATGATTATTTAACTAAGTACACACTCTGTGACCATAATTTGTGGAGACTTTACATCTTTATACAACAAAACTTGGGCTTTTGCCCCAAAACTTAGGCTTTTGCCACAAACTTTACTCTAGGGGTACCCATCCCAACATGCAACAAGAAATATTGCTCCACCTGAATGGGTTAGGTGAATTTAGGATGTAGGCCCTCCTTTACACAGAGGTGACTCAAGTTCAAAGGAAACTTTGTCATGAGAAGAATATAAAGGACAAACAATTTCAAGAAGGTAATTGGGCTTTGTTGTATTGATTCCCGATACAAGGATTTGAATGGAAAGTTAGGTACTAGATTGTTAGGGCCTTATGTAATAGAAAAGTGTCATGATAATGGTGTCGTACAGATAAGAACCATTGATGCATAGGCTATCCCTTTGCTTGTGAATGGGTATAGATTAAAGATCTACACGAAGCCCTTGTCAAAGCAAGAATTCATCAATAGCATCAGCAATATAGTGATGGTGGTAGAGAAATTCTCATCTTCCACCCCACCAAGTCCCTGAAGAAAAAAAATAAAAAAAGAAGAAAAAAAACAAAAAAATAAAGAGACCGAGGTGAAAACCTCCATGAGGCACCTGAGTCCCACTGTTGGGTTGAAAACCTCTTGAGGAGACCAAAGGATGTTTTAAAAAAAGTGGAGAATAAAAATATCTATGGGTGAAACCTCTGTTCAAGCACCCAGGGCAGGAAACTAGGATGAAAACCTCCTTGAAGGGAGACTAGTTTTTTTACAAAAGGAAAGAATAAAAATAAAAGAAAAAAAAAAGAGGAAAAAGAAGAAAAGATACAAAATATGGAAATTGCTTTTTGCATATTAGTAAGAGGAGGATAAGCATAGCATAAGAAGAATAGAAGGACCTACAAGATCCATGCTTCAATCCACCCATCTCATATCTTCCAATATTCACCTATTCTTCCACTTTTAAACCGCTCAAGCTCATCTTACACAAACTTTGTGTTTTCTACGGGATTCCCTGTAATCCTACAGGAGTTTCCTGTAGGAATTCTAGTCACCTTGAAAATCCCAAGAAAGGTAGTCGGAGGAAAAGGGGATGACACAAGCCTATGTCTAGATGAAAAACCATTTACTCTACCACATCATATCTATTCCTTCCATCACCATGTCACCCCTGCATCCATCAAAGTAGTCAATTCAAAGAATATAGATTACAAAAAGAAAAAGAAAAAAAAGAACAGAGAGAGAAGAGGGAGAGAGGAAAAATACCCAAAGCAAATATCTCTCACCTATCATTCCCTACCACCCTTCTCCACTCATTTCAACATCCTTGATGCTTCAGAGTTGAGAAAAAGTATGAAAGTTTAGGTGAAAGGAAGGTACAATACATCTTGTAGGTATCCTGTAGGAAATCCTGTAGCAACCTATCCCACAAAGGAAAATCACACAGTTTGCAACCATATTCAGAACAAGGACTCCAATGATGAAGAAGCTCCTCCAGAGCTCAGCAGCAGCAAAAATATCACCAACATCACTCTCCATCACCTGCACATCAAAATAAAGAAGCATCAAAAGGGGAGAATACACAGAAAAATATGCAACAAAAACACAACAAAGAGGCATCACTCTCCAGCATGCATCATCAGCAAATCACCTTACCCACAGGTATGCCATATTATTCATGCTCTCTGATTAGTAGGATATGATCAAAACTGTAGGATTATGTGAGAGTTGATTTTATAAGTAAAGGTGGTCAGTTAACTTGGCCACCTTCGGTGAGTCGATGAGAAGAAAATAGTTAGACCACTCAACACGTGGCAATTAAGTTACGGAGGAAAGGAGTGAGAGATGATTATGAGGTAAGGTGGAATGATGGACTGATAGTGGGGCCAACGGTCCAAACGCAGGTGCTTGTACTTAGACAACGAACACACCACCCCACATGATCATCAATATATGGAAATAAAACATTGATTCCCATACAAATAGGGCATAAGAAGCTTTGAGGATTTATCGAATGAAGAATTTTCTCTCGGTCTTTCTGAAGTAGCACCTATAGGAAACAGTCAACATCTAAAGCACAGGAAACCTATAGGAAGTCTAAAGGATACAAAGTAATCAACCTACAGGACTGTCAGTGGGTACTAATGGAGGTGAAATCAAGGGTTATCCTCACCAGAACATAGCAAAGTCAGGTGCGAGCTATGCCTTCCATATTTTCCATTTGAATGAAAATAATCCTCAATTTGGTTATGAAAATTGCAGTACATCTCACGATAGGGGAAATGTATTGCATGTCACTAACAGTTAACATTCAAACCTCCCTCACCTACCAGCATTCTTGAATTGTATCCACACAAGCCTCCACAATTACCAGGGGTAGATGACCGGGGGTTTCAACAAGAGAGAACCCACAAACACAGCAAAGATCTACCAACATCCTCGTGTAGTCAAAATTTTCACAAGGAACCAATGGATGGGGTTCTTTGAGAGGATGAGAGGAAACCATGATGATGTGGCAAAGAATTTGCCCTCTCCTTCATACCCCTCACTAGGACCAATTCCACTGCTATGGTGAAAGGCTTATCAATAGTAATTACTCCTGAAGTTATAATCAACATCACTACACTCCCTTTAGGGTTACAATGGAGAAAATAAGACAAGGGTAACAACACCCTTGCAAAGAAAAGCTTCTTTTTGGCAGGAGAGGAGCCAATGGAGGATAAACATGGGGTTAGAAAGGGAACAATTCCATACCCTTGAAATGAAGTTAGTTACCACCTCATTAAATACATTTCATGTGAAGGGAGATACAATGTGGTGTATGGATACCACTTCAGATTCCTCCAAGAATTGAGATTTGGAGAAAACACACCTCCTCAAAACAGATTGAGTATACCCTATTTTCTTCTAAAATTAATGATAGAAATGAGCATCGAAGTGCAGGAGGAAAAACATCAACAATGAGCCCATCATGGGTTGATCAAACTCATCCTTGAAGATTCTCTACAAAACCTAAGACTCCCTATTGCATGGACAAACTTTAAAGACATGCAGGCAGAAGGAGAAATTCAATATATTGAATATGACAAAAGCCCCACTGCTAGTGAAAATGAAGAAGAAATAGAGGAGGAAAATGAAGAATAAATAGAGGATGAAAATGAGGAAGAAACAGAGGAGGAAAAAGAAGAAGAAATAGAGGAGGATAATGAAGGAGAGATAGAGGAACAAACAAAAGAAGAGATGGATAGGCAGAGTGAAGAAATAGAGGAAGAAGAAAAATTGGAAGGTGGAGACAAAGAAGAGAATGAGAAGGAAAATGGAAAAGAGGAAAATTGACAGAAGGATGAGTCAAAGTCTGTAGGTCAAGGCAGAGAAGGAAAATAATCACCAAGGGTATCTCCAGATCCCATAAAGAAAGAGGCAACAATTGCTCCTATTGCCCTAAGCACATCTATCAAATCAAAGGGGAAGAGGTAAGTACAAACCCCACTATATTTCAGCACAAGAAATAGCACTGGGATTAGGCAAGGGAGACCTCAAACCCCCACCAAAACTTCAATTGTCATTGAGGATTCACCAAAGCAACAAGAAAGATAGCCCCTCTAGGGAAAAATGAAGGAGAAGGATCATCAGAATAAGCCTCTCCCAAGTCTCTAATCACTTATGTTAGGAGGCTTATCACAAGGTCAACCTCATAAAAGGAAAAAGGTCTCATATAGGAGACATAGATAGAACCACAGGAAGCAGAGGCCATCCTATAGGAAACTCTATCAAACCTACAGGGAACACAAAAAGGGACCAGGAAGGTATCACTCAACAAGAAACAAGGAAAGAAGACCAAGAACTTAGAGAACCTAGCCGACAACCAAACCTCAGCTCCTACTATAGGTTCATTGAAGGAGGTAGGGTAATCCCACAAAATTTTTCCATTCCCCTATTCTTTGAACTTGAAAAAGTGAGAGAAAGGACACACAGGTGTATGAAAATTTGCCAAATCAAAAGGGGTGGAGGATGTAGACAACATGGAGGAGAAATTGCAAGAGATGGGTAGAGAAATGAGTAGCATAAGAGACATAGAAGCAATGATGAGATCTTAGTTAGAAGCTGCGAACACATGGATAAGGGGACAAATACAAGAAATAGAAAGCCAATTGGTAACTATGGCCAATTTATCCTTGGAGGCAATCCAATATAGGATTCTAGCAAAGTCATATGCCTTATATCTCAAGAAACAATAGCTACACTTCCAAATAAATACCCTAGCACAAAGAGGAACTATGCCCTTCCAAGACTATAGATAATTCATTAATCTCTGTGATGAAAGCACCTTGGAAGATAAAGAAAAAATATCTGAGTTTTAGCTACACATCTTACCTTGCCAAATTAAATGTGTGGGACCCAAATTCAAAGATAGGAGACTTGCAATTGATGGCCTTAACATCATGGATGAACCATGGGGAGGCAAGAGCTATAAAGATGAAAAGGATAATGGAAAAATAAGAGACATAACACCTTATGATCATAATTGAACAATCTAACCCAATTGTTGTTATCAACACCTACAACATCATTGCAAATGATCTCAAGCTTGCACCAAGGTAACTTGTTGCACAAGAACAAATAGTCACACACTTTCAAGGCATGTCCAGATTGCTAGGTGATGATAGCCAGCAAGTTTGCCAAAGGACATAGAACACCTTGCCTTAAAGACTAAAATTTAGAGAATATCATTCTCCAGACAAAATGTGAGAGGCACTAAATAGAACCCCCATGTATAAGCAGGCTCTACAAAGACTCAAAGTCAATTGGATTGGCTAGAGGATCAGTCCACCATTGCTTTTGGGAATGTTGGAAGGAAGGAAAGAAGAAGAAGAAAGAAAGCATCGGGAAGAGATATAGAGGATGTCAGGGTTTTATTCACAGGAAGAAGATACTACAACAAAAGCATGGGATGCCAGGGAATCCACCAGAGCAATGAAAGACATGGACATAGATTAAGTTGCTCAGAGGATGAGCAACACTTTGAGTAAGGGAGTGATGATGAGGCTCATCATTGGGTAAATAGATGGACCTTAATACACCTCCAAGCTTACTAAAATCAACTCTTCTCATGATTCCATACATGTTTTAATTATGTTTTTCTTAATGAGATGAGTAAAAGTAAGATGTTATGTCTAGTGGTCTAATGTGCACTGATTGCAGGATTTTGGGAGAAAATTATGGAAATTTATAGATAATTAAGGTGCGGGAACTCGAATGAGACAAGAAGGAGAAATTATAGGAGATGGATCTTCCTCATTATGTCCTCACTCATTCGAAGATCGCTCAATCAAATCATACCAACTTGGAGTTGCAGGTAACCGAGTCATGAGGATCATTAGCAACCGAGCCAATGATAGCTAAGAACCAGTTTATCTTGAGATTGTGAGCCAAGCCTCCCTATATTTAAGGAAGTTGTTGGCAACTTTAGTTGTATAAATAAAGAGGCCTAGAGTCTCATTAGGATTCATATCTTTTATGCAAGATAACTAAGAACTTTTGAGTTGAAGGACTGTCGCAAAACACTGTTATGTTTTTTTTTGATATGTTAATGAAAATGAGCATTTCCTTGATCCAACACTGAGTTGACTCAAAGGGCTAAAGCTCATGGGTTAGTGCCAAACCGTAGCAGTAGAGGTTCCTCTTATTGTACTTGTATGCTTAATTTATTTCATAGATTACTTATTGAATTGGTTTTGGCATTGTTTCATTGCATGTATTGGTGAATTTGATTAGTTTGTTTCCATTTGTGCATAGCTTTAGCAGTAGATTTAGAGATTTAAAGGAATACTAAAAAGGCTGCTAACATGTTGATCTTTCCTCAATCCTCCTTTCAGGGACCATGGTTTGAGGTAAAACTCCGATTCAACACCAAAAAGACAGAATTCTGATTTCATATGAAATTTAGGGTTTTCTACTAATTTGGCTAGCACCTTTTAGTTTTCAAGGATAGGTTGCAGATCTTATTTCTAATATCTCTAGATTTGTTTAAGATTTCATGATGTTTCACAATAGGCTGCAAGCATATCCATGCATGAATCAGGCAACTAAATGCTGAAATTTTGTTTTCTTATGTTGTTGGAAACCTTTCTTGTTTTGACATTATTTATGGGTAAATTCCAATGATCTGTATATTTCAGGAGTTTCAATAGTGCAGGAAGGCCTCATTTCATCATCCCAAGCCTGACCTCAACCATCCATGATCACTAGAATCCACTAAGTCTCTAATCTAAGTTATCATTTCATAAGAACAACTTGTCATGCTTACTGAGTAAATCCAACCATCATACAAGCGTTGGTTTGAGTTCTGATGAAGTCCTAAAAACTTCCTCACCTTATCCCTCCCATCACTCACCTTCCCTAAGCCCTATACTAGTTTCCATGTCACTCCTTATGCTTTTAGCTTGTTCCTCTAGGAATACAAGGGATCCTATAGGTGAATTAGGACATCATGTAGACATCCTATAGGACGACTTATAGTGGTCTGTTTTGAGGCTGATTTGTGAGAAACACATCATGAAAGATAGGAGAAGACCCTTGCTTGTCTCTCAGGCCATCTGACCCATCACAACCGTATCTCTCTACACCTAACCCACCTTCCATACAATCAAGGGGAATTAGCATTTATGTTTTCACAAAAATGACAAAAAGAAAAATATTGTTATGTTCATTCATATGCACATCAGTTAAGTCTTTGATTAGATATGATTGCATGCTTAGGTTAGTTAGGATTTCACATGTGTTAGCTTAGAATTCTTCTGAAGCAAGACATCTTAACAAATAGCTAGATGAATGGTGTGATTTAAGCATTTATTTCAATCTTTCATTATGATAGTAGATAATATTTCAATTCTCTCAATTAGGGTAAAATTCCCCTTTCTCCATTGGTAATCAACTTATTCTAACTCAATAGAAGACTGTTTTGAGAAACCATAGTGGTCTATCGCCAGCTCAGAAGTGACAAAGAGTGGAACAATTGCATCTATTTGTGTATACAACACTATCACCTCCAAGTTTGTACGAACCCCAGGATGATGAAGTAAAGTTGGTAGCCCCAGGAGTTGCATCATTCTTGCTGCAAACTGGTGCTCATCAGTTTCCTCTAAATCTATCCAATATGTCCTGTCTTTGGTTTTACATTATGTCGGTTCCCAAAATCTAAGTTTATGTACCAATGTGTATGGACCTCAATGAAGTGATGAGAATATTAATTTCATTCAGTCCTTAGGAGTCCTATATAAGAGGTATCCAAATACAAAATGGATCCTGGTTGATGATCTGAACATGATTCTCTCTCTTGAAGAAAATAAGGGAGGATACTATAAACTGGACAAAAACTAACATTATTCCAAGATATGATTGACTACATGAAGCTAGTGGACATAGAAAATACAAACTGTATGTATACCTTGACAAACAAAATAGGGGAAAACACATGTTCTCATCGAGGATGGGAATATTCTTAAGTTTGCAGGAGTTAATCCTACAAGGTATTTTGTTAGGTCCCTATAATACTAGTGATTCCCCCATTACTATTGTCATTGTATCCCTTATTAATATTGTTGTGCCCCTATTGTCCCCATATTTTTATGATGGTGCCCCCTAGAATCCCTCTATTGTTATTTTTGTGCCTTTATATTATTATTGTTAGGTTGGCTTGGTTATATTGTGACCCCTTAAACTCCTATATATAGAAAGGAGGTTTTGTCATATGAATCATCCAAGAATTGTTCATTTGTGAATGTAAAGGAGGTTGGCCCCTTGAAGAGGCTGAATTATAAGGCATTGATCTATATTTTATATCTTTTTGTGAGCTGGTTTCATAACATTTGGTATTAGAGCTTAATTGGATTCTAAGGTTTCGCTGCTCCAAACAGGTCATCGTGGCATTTTCACTATCACATTTTTTTTTTGTGACGTTTCAGACACTAAAAAAAACCCCATTTGGGTTGACATCATTTTGAACCTCGGGTCAGAATTTTAGAGCCTTTCATGCTATATTTATAGAGATATGATCTGAGGAAGTTGGCCTTTTTGCAGACTCCCGAGTTACACTACAAACAGGTGACCTGTGGAAAATAGTCATAAACTCTTTTTTGAGCATCAGATTGAAATTTCATTAGAAGTTATAGAAAGAGGATGCACTGTACTTTCCTGTATATATCTTTCAGATCCTAAGGTCAAAATAGTGACACATGGCACTTCATACAATTTCGCTCTTCTGAAAAGGTATATAATCAGGTCATCCTCGGAGATTGTGTATAACTCTTTTTTGGAGAATCTAAATTTGATCAGACTGGTGGCATTGGAAGGAAGACATAGAGGGTTACTATAGGTCACAATTTCAAAACTGGAAGATCCGAAATTAGAGAGATACATCAGATGCAATATTGAGCTCCTACAAAGTGAAAAAAGGTGTGTAGATTTTTTAAAATTTTTGCATAAGCTTAGTTTGAAAAATTAGTTTGAATGAATTCGAAGGGCATAGTAAAGCATTATTTTCAGTAATTGATGCCTCGAAGAAAGAAAATGGAAACACCTAGTAAGCAACCTGAAAACTCTATCATGACTCGTGAAGAAGAGGAAGAAATGCAACATGATATATCCAAATTACAAGACCAAGTACAACAAATTTCATTCTCACTAAAGGTAAATGAAGCCAAGGCGAATGGTGTGGAAGCTAAGATGGATGGCATGGAAGCTAAGATGAATGGCATGGATGATAAGATGGAATAATTGAAGATAAAGTTCAATAATTTGCTACAAGAAATGGTCACTAATGGTGAAAGGGTAGTAAAGGAAACTCATGATGAGAACAAAAGAAATGTTAATCATGATTTCATAGACTCTAATGTTGGATTGAATACCCACCGTGTTCCAGAAATCAATATGAGGAAGTTTGATGGCAAGGATCCCAGAACATGGATACTACAGATGGAGCAATTTTTCGATCTCCATAATGTTCAAAACACACAAAAGGTACGCATTGCAACTTTATATTTGGAACCAAATCAGTTTATATGGTATCGATGGCTTTGCTCTCGTAAACAAATTGTCACTTGGGAAATTTTTATAGAAGAAATGACAGCACATTATGAGGATACAAAAAGTAACACATTTTTTAGCCAAATGATAAATCTCAAACAAAAGGGTTCAATGATGGAGCACATTGAGGACTTCCAAAAATTTAACATAAGGGTAAAAGATATTCCAGAGGAGCATAGGATTGATGTGTGCATAGGGACTTTAAAGGATAATATCCAACATGAGGTTCGCCTTTGGGAACATGATTCATTGAGAAGGCATTTAGGCTAGCAAGAAAAATGGAAAGCAAAATTATGGCAACCAGGAAGCCTACCACTCACAACTATAAAGATGGAAGTGTTATTGCCCTTAGCCTTCCACAACCTACAAGATTGACACCACAAAAATTGGAAGAAAAAAGAGCAAGAGGGATTTGTTACAGTTGTGATAGCAAATACAGTAAAGGTCATAAGTGTGCCGAGAAGAAATTATTCTACATAGATTGTGAAGAGGAGGAAGAAAATGAAAAAGAAATTTTAAAAGAAGAGGATATACTCTAGGAAAAAACCCTAGATAAAGAAGAAAAACCATATCTTGTAATGCATTGGCTGGAATTACCACTCCTCAAAATATCAAGATTGAAGGACATATCAAGAAGAAAAAGGTAATAGTGTTGATTGATTCAGGAAGCACCCACAATTTTATTCATTGTAAGATAGCCAAAGAATTGAATTGCTTCTTATATCTAGCACGAGAGTGTCAAGTGATGGTTGCAAGTGGAGGAACCATAAATTTCTCTGGAAAGTGCCATAATATAAAGATATGCATGGGAGAATATGTATTGAATAGCCCAATGGTTTCCATTCCAATGGGTGATGTTGATGTTGTACTAGGAGTCCAATGGCTATAATCCTTGGGTACAATAGCTTTTAATTTTCAAGAACTTTTCATGAAATTTTCTGTGCAAGAAAAGGAAGTTGAATTAAGAGGTATTGCAGGGAAACGAGGAAAGATAATCAGCTCTAATGGTACGACAAAGATTCTAAAGAAGGAACAACAAGGTGTAATTGCACAATTATGTTCACTAGATGTTTCCACAGCAAAATCATCTATTTCTCTAGATCTCCAAAAAGTCTTGGACAATCATTCCAAGGTATTTGAGAATCCCAAAGGTCTCCCACCTATTCGTGATCATGATCACGCTATTCATTTGATTCCAGGAAGTGTTCCTCTAAACATCAGGTCATACAGATATCCCTATGCCCAAAAGAGTGAAATTGAATGTATGGTTGCAGAAATGCTAGAGGCCAGTATAATTCAACCTAGTCAAAGTTCTTTCTCTACTCCAATAGTATTGGTGCACAAGAAGGATGGATCTTGGTGCATGTGTCCAGATTATAGGGAGCTCAACAAGCTCACTATGAAAGATAAATTTCCCATTCCTATCATTGATGAATTATTGGATGAAATGCATGGATCAATTTACTTCACCAAGTTGGATCTTCATTTAGGATATCATCAAATGAGAATGAAGACTGAAGACATTCTGAAAACAACATTTGGAACTCATTGTTATAGACATATTTGGGCACTGAAACCCCAATCACATATGTCCATAAACCAAGGGCTTCTAAACCCATAAAACTGTTGTTTCATACCCTAAAGGAACAAGGTCAGTTGATTACATCATTTCCTAGAAGTTCTCCCTGAAAAACTGCTCAAAACTGGTCAAAACTGGACCATATAGACTGCTTCATGCTAAAGGTGCGATGCATCTCACTTGCAACACACAAAGGGTGCGATGCATACTGAAAAGCCCTTTTGTAGGCTGTGATGAGCGAGAGTAGACAAATGGAAGAGGTAGTTTGCTAAGTGGAAACCCAGGGAATCTTCTAGAAACTTCCCCTGTGACACTTGCCTCTCTAAATTCGGCCAGGGATGAGTCAGAGATCATGAAATCTCCAAGTGGAACCAAGAACTATTAGTGAAATGACACTAATCAAAATCCCAGAGGATGACTCACCCACCTGCAAATATCTATATATGGATCCCTCATCCTAGAGATCCAAAAGGATGGAATTTTGTAATTTGTAACGAAGTGTTGTTGGTTTCTCTGTGCAACCTTGTATTATTGGGTGATCTAGCTTTTCATGAGGTGAAGAGGGGTTTCATGTTGGGAGGATGGAGGTGGATCAGACAGCTTGGTTGTAATCCTCTCTTCTACTACTTCTATCAATAAAGCTATTTAAGTTTTCCTCTATATGCTTGTATATCTATGAATCTTTTATTTGTGTATGTATTTGTATGGTTAATATATATCTAATCCTATATTGTTTATGGTTATAGATCTCTATGCTTTGATGGTATTTTGCTGCTTTGACTCCACAGGTGTTCTCTAAAGTGGGACAAGTGAGGAAGAAGTAGCGAAAGCTCTATCAAGGGAGAGAGGAAACAAGCAAGGAGCCAAGCGAAAGACTGAGGTTGGTACTCTCTGCCTCTCTCTCATCTATCTCTTATAAACGAAAACACAAGTGACTTTAAATTATTTGTTTCTAAGATAGCTACCCATCTTAGTGGGACTAGCAGCTCTGAATGGACACTAGTTTTCCTGATAACAAAATGGAGACTCCATTGGGGAGAGAATAGTTTGTTTGTTTGTTTCTATTTGTTTGCTTTATAAACTACTGACAGAGCCTGAAGCTAAGCCAGCTAGCCTTTGAACTGCTTTTATTATGCAACTGCAAAGTAGATCAATGCTGCTTCAGTGAATATCCGGGTTGGTTTATGAACTGAACATCTGACTTGAAAACATCCTAAGTGCCCTGGTGGTAGCTCAAATAGCCTCATTAGATCAGCCCCTATACTTTGTGTTTACTGTCTATCATTAGCTCAGCCTAAACCCCTGAACTTAGCTGCAAACTGTGAGTAAAAACCGAGCTCAGTCTCGTCCCTGGACCATCGCACTATCTCTCATTGGTAGTATGGATGCATCGCACCTCCCGTGTGCTACAGGTGAGATGCGTCCCTGTTTCCCTATGTTACAGGTGTGATGATTGAATGAGACTATTTCTGCCTCCAGATTTTGGTTTTTTCTTCATTATTTTTAGCTCTATTCAATAGTTTTGCTGTCTATGATCAGTATATCACTGTTGAAACTCTCTTCCTTTACATTATTCAGCCTCCATTGATAAGGAATTGTGAATGTTGTTTTATGTATTTTTCTTCATTTATAGTCCTCCTTTGCAAAAAGTAGCTTAATTGCACTGTCATCTTTTGATTTGAAAGTCTCACAACTGTCGTTTTCAGTCAAGAAAACGAGTGTCATAAAGTTTTCCTCTTTTAGATAATTGATTGCACTTTTTCTATTGTATTTTATTTGAATCATCAATTCTTTGAAGTGTCAAAAGCAATTTTCAAGTCGAAATTGAAAGTGTCGTCATAGTCTTCCTTTCATTTTTGAAAAGAAAATGCTAAAGTGTCCCTTTGAAGAAAAGTAACTCAGATCTATACTTAGTTTTATTTTTGTCATTCACATATTAAGGAAGCTGAAAAACAAAGATATGCATGTGCATTTGCATTTAAATTTCATGCGGAAATTGATTTAGGAAAAGTGCATCTAGTGTGTGCTCTCTGCTCTATGTTGAAAGAATTTTACTTCTCTTTCCTTAGTAGCTAGGATTTTCATTGTTAAAAGAAAGTAAATGATTGTTTATCATCTTAGATTGCATATTTAGGAATTGTATATCTACATCACGCAATGAACCTTAAAGGAAAACTTCTTAAGAAAGATCAACTAGAAAATAAACCTCAATGAACATAAAAATGCTTTGGAACCTAATGCACAACATCTAGAAGTCTAGGCTAGAGATGTATTCCGGTATCATAAAGCCTGGTAACTATCATTTCATCGTAGGTTGGGTGATTCCTTCTCTTTGATACAACATGTGCTAGTACGGACTTGTGCTCCCACATAGCATCGAGTATATCTTGGGAGATCACAATAGGCTATATCCTTTATCCTTAGGAAGCCGTGTCCGCCACCCTATCGATCACAATGCACTGAACATATCATTTGGGAAGATTGACTACCATACGTAAAAAGTATTATGTAGTGTTGCGATTGGTTTGGTAATCCCTCTGTCTAGATTTCCAGAGTAGTCATTTTCGTTCCTTTTAAGACTCCTTAAAAGAAAAGGTCCATCTGAGCACTTGTCACTTCAGGTTCATTAAAAATCGAAGGCGACTAGAGTCATCTTTAGCTTTTTCTCGACTCTTAAAAATTGAAAAAGCAAGTTCTGTCAAAGCATCATAAAATTTATTTTAATCCGAATAACATCATTGTTCCCTCGTTGGTCTTAGGTCGAGATAATGGAGTCCACCAATCAAGGATTTCCCCTTGGGGGGAATCCTAATCCTTTCTCTTCTTGGGGAGATGTTGGTGCTGCACACATGGCTACATTGTCCCTTCCAGGACTCACAATTGGCCTGAGAGTATGACTTTTCTTGACCTCTGTCATTTAAAACACCATAATTCCTGAGTAATTAAATCAGAAACCAGATGATACTAGAGTTTCTCCCCCATCTTCTACTTTGTTTTTTTCTCCCTCTCCTTCTTCCTCTTCACTTAGTGAAGCTAGCAACACTAAAAACCAAGTAACTGAGAAGAAGAAGAAAGGGAAGGAGAAAAAGAAGAATAAGCTAACGGCGAAAGGGGGAAACCATGCATTGTCTAGCAAAAATCCACACGCTGCACCATCCAAACCTAAATCTCCATGTGTCATTTAAAAAGGAGACCACTATCATCGAGATTTTCCTTGCATCCCGTGGATCTTAAGGGATTGGTCTTCCTGCTTGCACAATCTGGTGTTTTCAACGTCTTACGATCATGTTGAGAGTACACCATCAACTAGTGAAAACGAAATCAATGGATAGAAAGGAAGATCAAAATTTCCTTGTAGGCTGTGTGAAGGCAATCATGCCCTCCACCATTGTCCTTTCCTGGATGAAGCTAAACGAGTCTTAGATAACCGTCTTGCTTCACCACAGTGACTTCCTCCTGGATACAAGAAAATATTGCCGAGTCCATCGATAGTTGAAGATCCAACTGACACACCTTTGTTGTCGGTCGAAGCACCTATCATTGAAGATAAACCCTCTGAGTCCACACTGGACCAAAGTCAATAGGTCGAGATGGCAGTCAACCCAATCTTGTCTTCAAAGGGCCCACCTTCAAATGATACAGTCACCAAAGAGAATGAGAATGACACCGTTCAAATTATTTTTGTTAACAAAAAATCTGATGAAAAAGGGGGCAATCTACACGTTCCTTTATCACATGAAGGAAATTCGTTAGAGATTCATCCAAACGTCTATTCGGTCCCTCCTCCAAGCAATCTAGTCATTTCCTTCGATTGGAATCTACTAGGGAGACCCTGCCTACCATCTAATGTACCATTCTGAATCATAGTACAAGCTTACAGAATGATCATGGCTGGTACTATCATAAATGAAGGGGGTTCCCTGAGTATTCTTTCCTCAACTGCTCGGAAAGCGCTTGGTTCTCCATCCCTTCTGCCTGAGATTTCAAATCTGTCAGGCTTCAACAAAGGAACCAATCGACCGTTAGGGATCTTTCCAAATTTGCATATAACTTTGAGAAGGAAAATCATTTATCTTAATGTGATGGTAGTCCAAGGGCCATTAGATTACAATCTACTGCTTGGACGTGACTGCATTTATAGCATGGGAGCTATTGTTTCCTCACTCTTCCGAGTGATGTGTTTCCCACATGAAGGCAGAATGGTTAAGCTCGTGGACCAACTTTCATTCCCCGGTTCAAACATGGTTTCTAGTCAAGTGCCATCCCTAACTGGTCTTTTTGCACAAGGAATGTCTCATCAACCTCTAGTCAATCCACTTGATGAGCACGAGTGATTCGGTGAATGTGACTAAACCCAGGGGGCATGCGCCTTGTTCTGCTTCGGCAGGAAAACCCCAGGTATAAGGTAGGTTTCCGCATAGGATATATGACTAGTCTCACACACCCGTCCATTTAGGAAAATGGGATTAGATTGGAAAAGGATTCCCTCGTCAAACATTATGTGATTGGAATTGGATTCATCCCTCTCACCTTTACCTATTTCGATGGACAGAGCCAAGGAAGTGTTTTGTCTGCAAATGTGGACAGAACAGCCTTACTAATGCGAGAACTTCCATATGGTAACCTGGAAACACTACTTCTCTTTATACCTGGGGGCATGCAAACCTTTTGCATACAAGTGAAAAGCGACCTTTTATTTTCGTAGTTTCTAAGCTTATTTTCTTGGTTTGTAGGCTCTCAACCCTTTAACCTCGTAGGTAGGTCGTTCCTAGCTTGCATAAAAAAGGCTCTAGAGCAAAGTTGCGCATGGGGCAAGCTCCCTAAAAAATGAACCTACTAATGAGAGACATCCTTATTATACAACTGGCATGAGTAGGTTTACGTAAAGTTCAAGCTCGTTAAAAAATAAACCTAGCAATGAGCATATGTTCCCCCAGAGTTTAAGCTCATTAAAAAATGAAGCCATCTTTTG
Source organism: Pinus tabuliformis (assembly GCA_031772625.1). NCBI lineage: Eukaryota > Viridiplantae > Streptophyta > Pinopsida > Pinales > Pinaceae > Pinus > Pinus tabuliformis. Next base: position 980,007,364 of record CM062809.1, read on the forward strand.
GTAAATAACCGTTGTTATCACATCGCTATCAGCTTTTGAGCCTTGGTTCTATTCTTACAATCACCTCCACTTTTTAGCCGATCATATGCCTCCACTTGATTGTTTACCCTTTTGAGGAACACCTGCGACGAGTGATTTTGTTAGCCACCTTCTTTACTCTGCCATGATGGAAAAGTTCCAAACCTTACCGGGAACTAGCTGCTACCCAAAAATATCACTCATTCCTCAAAGATGAGTCTCTTTTAAACTCTTTTTAGACTTGTAAAATATAAAAAGATTGCCGATCAATTGGCCTCTCCAGCTTCTTAAAGTGATTGGAAGTTCCATCCATCTTGTATTTTAATCTTTTTGGACATGAAGGATCATTACACAAAAAGATCGAGCGCTTGTCTTTTTCGGCTCACTAAAGTGATTGGAAAAGTCATCCCTTTCGTATTATTTTATACTTTTTTGAACTTAAGGGATTATACTACGAAAAAGGACTATTGGAGTTTCCTTTTCATCTCTTTTCAGACTCTTTAAAATTGAAAAGGACCGAGTTATCTTTGTCGTTAAACTTGTTAAAACAATAGTGACAAACTTGTCCATTACAGACGAGCAAGTTTCACTATTTCTAGCCTTGCTAAAATATAGCGACAGGTTTGCCCGAAGGGCAAATCATAGAACAAACATATGTTATCCTCCTCAAGCTTGAGAAAAATAAAGTGGTACTGGTCAGCAATGACTAGGGAAAAAGGGAAGAAAACTTGAATAACTTCATTGGTAGCAGGTCACTCTTGAACATGACACTTTCACTCCATCACCATGATTGAGTTGGGTTGGGTTATTCCATTCATCGGTCATATCACCATTGATCCCCCGAACCATCCATTTTTGTGGTTAACGCTACCAATCCATTTCAGTGTCGCCGATATGTTCAAGAGAAGTCGCTCAGAAAATTCACCAACCCAGCTAACGCCTCATTTGCTGCAATACATTCACGTTTAATTCTTTCATGACCACCACCCTGAACCTTGTGTCATCAGATCATTTTCACCTCCACAAAATCATTTGCTTCGTTTCATGTCATAGATGTGGGATTCATTAAGGCCCTCCTACGACGGGTCACTTCTTGTCAACATCAACTCATTATCCAAGAAGTTGACTTAGGAACAACCCTTTCAGTACTTTGAAGCTTGCATGCCTCAATGGCAAGTTTCTCACTTCTGGCGATAGGTTTACATAAATGGCCTTCGACCGAAAGATTTTGTGTGGTGTTTGACATCGACTCATGTATTCACACCACGTGAATTGTACTGCAGTACCTTGAGGGTCATCATCATTATCGGTTATTCCTCTCGCGCCTGTTAATAACTTACATTATTGGCTGGTAATCAGGCGATGTCTTTCCATGTTCGACACCAGAACATCTTTTCACATGGATCGACTTGTACTTCGGGCGAAGATTGAACGAGTTTGAAGACCCTAGATCTAGTTTCATCCATCCGGGCTGTGATATATTCAGGAAAATAAAGACATCAAATGTACTCTATAGCTGCACAAATAATTATCCAAGCCAAGGGATGATGGCTCTACCAGAATCATCAGTCTGCCACACAAATGGTTGTCTGTCCTATGTACATGAAAATGAATTTATAAAGTTGAGCATGGGAATGCCTGCCTCAGATAGATCATGAAAATATTATGAAGATAATGTATTTTATTGTATCTTATTACAGGTCACCTTCCAGTTTGAAAAACCTCAGATCCTCATGATAAAGCATTTCACTTGACATCAAAAGATTTACGACCTCATGCTTTAGGGGGCAACTGTTATAGAAATATTTGGGCACTGCAACCCCAATCACATATATCCATAAACGAAGGGCTTCCAAACCCCTAAAAGTTTTTTTTCATACCCTAAAGGAACAAGGTCAGCTGATTACATCATTTCCCATAAGTTCTCCTTGAAAAACTGGTCAAAACTAGACCATACAGACTGCTCCATGCTAAGGGTTCGATGCATCTCACTTGCAGCACACAAAGGGTGCAATGCATAATGAAAAGCCCTTCTGTAGGGTGTGATGAGTGAGAGTAGACAAATGGCAAAGGTAGTTTTCTAAGTGGAAACCTAATGAATCTTCTAGAAACTTCCCCCGTGACACTTGCCTCTCTGAATTCGCCCAGGGATGAGTAAGAGATCATGAAATCTCCAAGTGGAACCACAAACTATCAGTGAAATGACACTAATCAAAATCCCAGAAGCTGACTCACCCACCTGCAAATATCTATATATGGATAACTTATCCTAGAGATCCAAAAGGCTGGAATTTTGTAATTTGTAAGGAAGTGCTATCGGTTTGTTTGTGCAACATTGTATTGTTGGGTGATCTAGCTTTTCATGAGGTGAAGAGGGCTTTCATGATGGGAGGATGGGCTGGATCAGACAACTTGGTTGTAATCCTCTCTTCTACTACATCTATCAATAAAGCTATTTGAGTTTTCCTCCATATGCTTGTATATCTCTGAACCTTGTATTTGTGTATGCATTTGTATGGTTAATATATATCTGATCCTATATTGTTTATGGTTAAAGATCTCTATGCTTTCATGGTATTTTGCTACTTTGACTCTACAGGTTTTCTTCAAAGCGGGACAAGTGAGGAAGAAGTAGCAAAAGCTCTGTCAAGGGAGAGAGGAAATAAGCAAGGAGCCAAGTGAAAGATTGAGGTTGGTAGTCTCTGCTTCTCTCTCATCTATCTCTCGTAAAGGAAAACAAAAGTGACTTTAAATTGTTTGTTTCTAAGATAGCTACCCATCCTACTGGGACTAGCAGCTCTAAATGGACACTAGTTTTCCCAGTAACGCTCATGAGGGTCATTATGAATTTTTGGTCATGCCTTTTAGCCTTACCAATGCACCTTCTACATTTCAAGGTTTTATGAATTCCATTTTCAGACCCTTCCTTGGAAAATTTGTGTTAGTATTTTTTGATGATATACTAATCTACAGCAAGTCTTGGAAGGATCATGTTGAACATGTTGACAGGGTGCTACAACTATTGGAGGAGAAACAATTAAATGCAAAAAAATCCAAATGTTTCTTTGGAGTACAAGAGGTGGAATATCTAGGTCATATTGTATCTCATGAAGCAGTTAAGGTAGACCCTAGAAAAATTAAATCCATTAAGGAATGGAAAATCCCCATATCCATAAAGCATATGCAAGGATTTCTTAGGTTGACAGGGTATTATCACAAATTTGTTAAGAATTATGGGAGAATAGCAACACCTCTAGTAATATTATTGAACAAATATGCATTTTCATGGACTCCAGAAGCAACAAAGGCCTTCGAACATCTTAAAGAGGCAATGTGACAAGCACCGGTCTTAGCTAAACCGGACTTCACAAAAACCTTTATTGTGGAATGTGATGCTTCAGGAAATGGACTTGGTGTTGTTTTAATGCAAGATGAAAGACTCATTGCTTTTGAAAGCCATCCAATCAAGGGAAAGTTTTTACACAAAGCTATTTATGAGCAGGAAATGTTGGTAATGCTACATGCACTTAAGAAATGGCGACCCTATCTAATGGGAAGACACTTCAAGGTAAAAACGGATCATGATAGCCTTAAATACTTTTTAGAACAAAGATTATCCTCTGAAGAGCAACAAAAGTGGGTCACAAAGATGTTGGGTTATGACTTTGAAATCATCTACAAAAAAGGGAAGCAAAATGTGGTGGCAGATGCACTTTCAAGAAATGATGAGGATGTGGAAGCATTGTTGTGCGCCATTTCTATTATCCAACCAAATTGGATAAACGAAGCAAGTGAGGAATGGAAGAATGATGAAAAAGTGTGGGCACTTATTCGAAAGTTACAACAATATCCCAGTACATATGATACATTTAGCTGGAAAAATTATTCATTATGGTATAAAAATCTCTTATACCTCTGTAAGAATTCCCAACTCAAACAAAATATTCTTATGGAATTTCACACTTCTCCCTTAGGAGGGCACTCAGGATTTTTAAAAACTTACCACAGGGTGAAGAAGGAATTTTTTGGGATGGCTTAAAATCGGATATTCAAAAGTTTGTGGCGAAATGTTTGGTTTGCCAACAAAATAAAGTTGAAAAAATTAAGACCCTGGGTCTATTACAACCTTTATCCATTCCAAGCCAACGTTGGGAGGAGGTTTCAATGGATTTTATCACAGGTTTACCCAAGTCTGAGGGAAAGAGTGTCATCATGGTGGTAGTTGACAGACTTACCAAGTATGCACACTTTTGTGCATTATCACACCCATTTAAAGCCAGTACAATTTCTACTGCATTTATGGAAACAATTCAAAAGCTACATGGAAACCCAAAGATTATTGTAAGTGACAGAGATCCCATTTTCACTGGAAATTTTTGGACAGAATTATTTTCTTGTCTCGGTACTTAGTTAGCTCATAGCTCATCTTATCGTCCTCAATCTGATGGGCAAACTGAGATAGTAAATAAATGTTTGGAAGGATATCTTCATCACTTTGTATCAGATAAACAGACACAATGGGTCAAATGGTTGCCTCTGGCTGAATGGTGGTATAACACATCCTTCCAAACAACAACAAAATGACCCCATTTATGGCACTTTATGGAGATCATCCACCATCCATCACATCATATTTAAGAGAAAACTCTAAGGTTCAAGTAGTGGAACATCACATCGAGCATCAACAACAAGTCCTCCAACTCTTAAAGGATAACCTTGTGTTGGCACAGAATAGAATGAAACAAGAGGCAGATCAACATCGCAGCAAAAGAAGTTTTGATTTAGGTGATTGGGTATTCCTACGGCTACAACCATATAAACAAATGTCCCTCAAGAAAGCTAAGAAGGATAATAAATTATCACCAAAGTATTATGGTTTGTACAAGGTGTTGCAAAAGATTGGTACTATGGCATACAAATTGGAGCTTCCTGCAGCTTCTCAAGTGCACACAATTTTGCATGTTTCATGTTTAAAGAAGGTTATAGGCGACAAGCTTTCAGTTCAATCAATATTTCCAGAACTTGACGAGGAAGGAAAAATTATATTGGAACCGGAAGCATTCATAAAAACAAGAACTCAACAACTACGAAATCGATCAATTTTGGAGTATCTCATCAAGTGGAAGAACTTATCCACTGAAGATTCCACATGGGAGGATGATAATTTTATACAAAAGAATCCAGAACTACTCAAGCGTTGAGGACAACATTTTTTTGAAGGAGAGGAGCATGTTAGGTCCCTATAATACTAGTGATTACCCCATTACTATTGTAGTTGTATCCCTTATTAATATTTTTGTGCCCCTATTGTCCCCATATTGTTATTACTGTGCCCCATAGAATCCCTCTATTGTTATTTTTGTGCCTTTATATTATTATTGTTATGTCGGTCGGGTTATATTGTGACTCCTTAGAATCCTATATATAGAAAGGAGGTTTTGTCATTTGAATCATCAAAGAATCATTCATTTGTGTAATGTAAAGGAGGTTGCCCCCTCGAAGAGGGTGAATTCTAGGGCGTTGATCTATCTTTTCTATATTTTTGTGGGTTAGTATCCTAACAGAGCCCCACCGATATTAGCTATTAATTTTAGTGTGCACTCTGTGGGGGCTGGGTACATCGATGGATGACCCACCCATTATATATATACAATGTATTCATGGTGTCGTGCGGTTTGGTGGGGGTCATGGCCTACCGACCCAAATACATAACTCTGCCCATATTGCCATAGTTATGAAACAGTCTGGGGGTGGCAAGGGTGACAACCCGTGCCCCATATTTTTAATATATATATATATATATATATATATATATATATATATATATATATATATATATATATATATATATATATATATATCTTAATATATTAAAAAACAACTTAACTGATTTTTTCCAATTTAGGGGATATTAGGCAAACTGACCATCCCACAATTTCGCCTGCTCTCGGGAGTCAAATTCCATGTCCTGAACTCAGTCAATTTGTAGGACCATTAAACCTGACCTACATGGCGACTTTGACCAAAACTTTGATTGGCTCTATCTCTGTCATAAAATCTTAGATTCGAGTGTCATTTTCACTATTGGAATCAGGGCGACGAGCACTTCGATCTGGTTCTAGTTTAAGAGCAATCTGACCACTTGGAATTTTGACCATTTCTGAGCCCTCTTGGAATTCTACATGTGTCTGGAGCCACCTTGATCATGAATGGTAGAGGTGTTCCTTATCCTAATATTTTAAAAGATAATATGAAAATGGCATGACCTAACAGATGGGTTGTTGATCAAGTCAGAGAGAAATACGGTGCATCTAGTCATTACCCATGTGTTGAAGAGGATGTGCTAAACATAGGGCTTGGGTGCATAAACTCGTTAATTATAATCTATTTCCATATTATTTTTATTTCATACTATACCTTTGAATTATAACATATATATATATATATATATATATATATATATATATATATATATATATATATATATATATATATATATATATATATATATATATATATATATATATAGAATTAGCTTCAGGTTATTAGACACATTACACTGTGATTTTTTCACTTTTTTATAGGTGCATTTTTTCCCATCCATGTGGGCATATGGACATCACTTTGACACATAAGGCGTTGATAACGGATGCATGACACAAGAATATGGAGTGGAATCGATTTCTACCAATATAGTCGTGCTAGCCATCACAATTGAAACCTAATGCATGGGACGTTAGGTTACATTGGATAGATGCAAGAGATCATTCAAGTGGACTTCTCTCCATTCCAATGAGTTATATTTAGGAGAAAGTGGTGGGACATCTTTGATCAAATTTGTAAAGGAAGATCATGATAGTGGGCTGATATCTATCAACTCTAGAAAGATGTGGCCTAAAGACAGGGAGCCTTATATTTTCCCAAAACACTACAACTAGGTGTCCTTTCACCTAGATGGGTTGGATAGGGGTTGGTGGTTCATATTAATCCATGAACCTAGATCAAAACATATTTTTAGAACAACATTGTCATCATGCCAAACGAGGAAGATAATCAAGGTTATGACAAAGGAGAGTGACACATACTTGTGCCATTTCATCATTTATAATATTGATGTATGTTTTTCTATTGTTTATTTCTCTAAACATATTATTTTTTTATTCGCCTTTTTGACATTTGTATAATTGCTAAGATTCACAAACATTTTTAAACATTTTTTTGCAGTGGAAACATTTTTACATTTAAAACTATGTATTTCCAATTATGTACAATATCTATGATAATAAGGATTCAAGTTCACAATCCTTCTCAAATAGGAAAATGAAAAGAATGTAACCAAAATGAGAAAATAGTGTATTTAGAAACAACATTAAAGATTTAGTCTCGAAGAATGTAACCAAAATGTTACATCTTTATTACTAGAAAAATGTTCACTTGTCCCTTTAAGGGAGAACTTCCAATAGACCAAATCTCCAACCAGAAGTAACTTTACAAGCCTTATTTTACATTTATTGTTCATCATATTTAGAGAGAGAACTTTCTAATTTAAATTGGTAAGAGTCACTATAAATATTAAATTTAAATTTCTTGAAAATCTCATAACTTTAGTAATAAATTAAATTTTATAAAATTATTTTTTTTAATTTATATTAAATCTAAATTAATTGTAAAAAAAATGACTTAAGTTTTTTTTTTCCAAGGAAAAAAACGGTAACCTTTTATTTAAAAAATGAAAAGTTACACTAGCAGATGCATTGAAGCATTTCCATAAGCTGCCCATATGGGCTCGAGTGCATTCGCACCCCACGCAACGTTAGAAGGCTAACGTGCAAAATAAAGAATAAGAAAAGAGAAGAGAGGGGAGAGAAAGAAAGAGGCAAAAAACTGAATTCCGGCAGTGAGTAAAACTCACACTTCAAGTTTTTCTCCCCTTTTTCTTTTCGACCTTGCGCCACTCTCCTTGAGTGGGCTCGATCGAAGCGATGACTAACTGTGTTTCTGCTATCTGTGTGGCTGTGTCCTTGTCTGAATCTGAAGTATCTGAGTGGTGATGCCGTTTGAGCCCTCCCATGCTTTGATCCGCGCTTGGCTTCTCTGCCTGATTTTGGTGGAGCTTTGTGATCTTGTTTTCTGACGTTGTTTCCTGCTGTGTCTCCCTTTCTTGGGGTACCTCTGCATTCTCTGCGGGAGTGACATCCTCTTCTGCTTCTGATTCTTCATCATCTGAGTCAGGGGGGGGGAATTGCCATCCTTTCCTCTGCTTCTTTTTACTGTTTGCTTTTTTTGCTTCTGGGCATGTGCTTTGCAGGTGTCCTGTCTGCCTGCAGAGCCTGCATCTGAAAGCAGTATTTTCATAGTCTAGTGCTTGCAGCCAGTTTTGTTGTTTGTAGATCAGCCTTATGTTATCTGGCAGCCCTTTGCTTAGATCAACTTCTACACATATGCGTGCAAAAGTGAAAACCCTTTCATCAATCCTCTCCAGATCTGTTTTGATATATTTCCCTATGCTGTTCCCAATTCCTTCCAAGACTCGTTCACTCCAGAAGTGAAGGGGGAGGTTGTATAGATGGACCCAAACCGGCACTTTGGATACAATCATGTTGTTTGGATCGAAATTTGGGAACCATGGGGTCATAAACAGCCCCGATGTTCCCCAGAACCAAGGCCCATCTCTGATGATTGTTTCTCTGACTTCCGGGGATGCGAATCTAACTATAAAAAACCTTTGGAGCATAAATGTATATCACATTCCATGGTCCAAGTTTTGAAAATCCAATGGAATAGATCCATTGGTTTTGGCCAGAAACTGTTAAAACGACAGATTAGGGCCTGCGTTTCATAGGACTTAACGAAAACATCCAGCCCTGTAGAGTCAAAGTTTAGGGCTGGGGTTTGCCCTAACTGATCTACTATGTATGGCCTAGGAGTATACCTGCCTGGATCTGGAGAGGACCCTGGATCTTTGTTACCCTGAAGGATGTTTTTGTAGGAGGAACCACCATGGGGTGCTGCTGTCTTTTTCCCCTTGTCCCCTCCTGCGGGGTTTTTGTCTTCCCCTGTGTTGCTTGTCTGACCCTGAGGAGGGGCTCCTCCTCTCAGTCTGAGATTCAAAAAGATGGTTTCTCCTGGGCTAATCCCATAGCTTCCCATGGTTCTGTTGTCTTGGAGAGACCATCTGCCATTGACTAAGTGCTGGATCTTGCTAGGGTATCCAGTCAATGCACAGATTTGCTGCTTCAGCTGCGGCACAGTACTTTCTGCATGTACCCATACTAAAAAAGATTGCGTCTCTGGGGTTTTAATGAAAATCTGGAAACGAGTTTTTGTTACCTGATGTCTGCAATTATGCTGAGTTCCTACTCTGCCTGGGACGGTGACGTTGCTGGTTGCCTTGTGATCTGGTTGTCGGCGTTCTTCCAGATCTGAGATACCATTGAGATCTGGCCTCCTTTTGGTTCGATCTTCCATTTGCGTGACAGGGTCTACATACCCTCTGCTCAAACTATGCATTTCCCCACCGATCCGCTGCCTAGGTTCTGGGTAAGCTTGAGACTTGCTCAGATAGGGTAGATCCAGCCTATGGCTGCAAAGATTGGGCCATGCAGATGTGTGATGGAGCAGATCTGCTACATGCAGACCCATATCTTTGCATGCAAGGGGCAACAGCAGGGAGAAAGACCAGATGGACGGCAGGCTGACGGATCCTGCAAAAAACAAGCCATAACCTAACGATTTTCCGCCCCCGAGATGGGATCTGAACCCAGAAACGCAAATTGTCTGCAGATCTCTGATCTCGTGACGCTTCTCGGACTTCGACTTCAGATCTTCCTTTGATATGTTTAGCCCTTCGAGCGAAACTGCTACGCCGAGGCCGTCGAGTATTTTCCTGGCGTTTGGCCATAAGATCAATACCATACCGGCTGCTTGGGGTTCCGAATAGTCCAGCTTTGCGTTCTTGAGGCCGCTCCTGAAGAGCGCTATGGCTGTGGCCGCCCCTGCCTCGCCGCCTCCAACTGCCGTATTGGCGTTGAGTCGATTCCCATGGCAAGAGAAAAACGCTGCGATGGCCATCTACGGAACCCTGAAAATCGATCTCTAGAAGCTCGTTCTCTCACCAGCGCCTTCCCAGTGTCGACTTAAGTTTTTTAAATTTAACAATAGATTCAATTTTATAAACGATATTGAATTTGTGAAATTGTATCTTTTTTTGGTAGGTAAGCACCCATAGGGGATTTGAACCAGTGACCTATTGCAAGGAGCACCTTAACAGTGCACCCATTCACCGTCAATCCAAAACCTCGTGGGCTTGTTAAATTGTATTTTTGAATAACACATTATTATTAATATTTTATATTAAAAATTGAATGAGTTACACATTTTTGTCTTATTAAGAACTAACAAAATTATTTTAACTTTATTTTTTTATTTTTTTTTCCTTCTGAGTATTGAAATATTTTAATAATTAAGTTAGAATGCATACGAATGAACTATCTAAGCAATAGAAAAATATTTATCGTAATTTTACAATCATAGTTTCAACCATACTAAACTTTCTAATTTATAAAAATATCTTTTCATTTTTTTTAAATAAGTCGTCATGCATTCAATTTCATATATGAAAGTTTGATGTAAGTTCACCAATACATAATCTGTAATAAATATTATCTCATAAAAATATACATCATACTAATAACCATATAAAAAACATAAACATCATGTAAGATACACATTCAAATTCACTACCATCATCTAATTATATACACCTCTAACACATATAAATGTCATTATCTAGCAGACAATTATCATAATCTAACAGGGAATCATGACCATGATCACATCTAACAAAACACAAATGTTGTAATCCACCATCATCACAACACATCCTCAAATTATTATACATATCATGTGAAATAACTTCTATCATACACATCTATCTACAAGCACATTAAATGAACATATCTAACATGACCCAACAATATAAACATCAATACTGACATATACATTAAGTACACAAACATGAAAAAATGTGTGTGTGTGTGTATATACACACACACACACACACACACACAAACAAGTCAAATATCTACATCAAGTCAAACAATTCCAATCAAATATTTGATACAACAGGCGTAGAAGTGCCAACCTAGTCTACAACAAAATATGATGGATGGTCAACTACTGCTTCAACATATATCAAACTTTGAGGTGGAGGAGGAGGTGGTTAGTCTATAGAAAAATATGATGGATTATCAATTACTACCTCAATGTGTATCGAACTCTCAGGTGGAGGACGAGGTGGCTAGTCTGCTTTCCCAGGAGAAAGATAAGGCACATCCTCTAGCTTTAGCATCTCATCCTCAGGTGCTTGAGGAGGAGGTTTTCTATGAGAAGGATCATTGACACCCTAACCATGATTTGATGTGGTAGTACTACTAGAAGAATCATGATCACCACCCTCATCATCATGATCTGACGTATATGGCATTGCATGCCTACATTCCTCATTGTTGTCAGTAGCCTACTAGCTCCAACGATATGACACATTAGGGATACACATCCGCATGGATAGTCTCTGTAGAGATCCATGAAGTAAGGATTTGCACTAATATCTCAAGCCCTGGCATGGTGGACACCCTCATCAACCAAAACTCTATCCAATTTGTTGCCATAGTCTATATGAAATCTCATACCAGCCTTACGGTCCTGGATGCCCATGCCCCCTTGAGAATGTGCCTCACCATCTTGGACCTCACCCATCTCCTCATCTTCTCAACTAGTGGGGGAGGAGGCATGTCCCCATGGAATTTTTTGATTTCTACAAAATATGTAGTACATAAAATAATTATACAATTTCATTAAATAATTTAATAAAACAAGTTAAAGGATGTGTTAGAATAAATTTTATTCTAATTAATTGAAACTGTTGACACCTAATCATCAAGATTGGGTGAATATAATGTAAATGAATAATCAGTAATATGAACAGTCATTGGGAGATGAAGTGAACAGTCTCTCCCTCACGTATATAATAAATACCAACCTGAAGGAATGATATACGAATCAATTTCTTTTGAGTAGTTACTGCCTGGCCTGACATGGTATCAGAGACAACTCCCAAATTAGTTATAACTCCCTTCTGAAGTTTGTCCACTGTCACCTGTGGAGTCTGCCTGCTGCACTTTCTGTCCTCTGTCTATTGTGTTCTCTATCTACTGTGTAGTCTATCCATTGCCTCTGTGTGTGCCTACTACGTAGTCTATCCACTGTTTTCTTGCTACCTAAATTTAGAAAATGTTCCCATACCCACGTGAAGGAACGCTGCTGCTTTGAGAGAGGGACGGCCTTAGTGCATTTTCAAATCCTACAGAACTGGAATATCGTCTCCATGACCGTGAGAGTAATGCATTTCTCTGAGCTCGTGCCATCACCATATGTATAGTTGATTGTTCCTTAAATCCTGTGTGTTTTATATGCCATCTTCCTGGACGCAATGATGCCGTGCAACCACCTAAGTTGATGTTGAGTGCATCGAACTGCTTTGGTGGGTTTAGTTGTTGTGAACAAGTTAATTTTATTCAAAGTTTGAGGGCTTGGTGGAAGAACTGGTATTTTGAAAGTGAAGTAAAGAGTGTCATGTGACTAGGAATGCAAATGTTGGTAGCCATCGTAGATATTATATTCACCCTAGTATTATAATGCTAGTCTCATTACATTATATTCACGCTGGTATTATAACGCTAGTCTCATTACATTATATTCACGCTAGTATTATAACGCTGGTATCATTACATTATATTCACACTAGTATTATAACACTGGTCTCATTACATTATATAATGTTGTTATCATTGTATGCGTTGAAGTTTTTTGGCATATCATTACATTGTATGTACGCTGGAAGCACTACCTTTGTGTTTGCGTTGAAGTTTTTTGGCATATATTTACATTGTATGTACGCTGGAAGCATTGCCTTTGTGTATGTGTTGAAGTTTTTGGCATAAAATGTGTTGAATGTCAATTCCTATGATATTGTAACGCTGGTCCTACAGTTGAAGTTTTTGGCATATAAAATGTGTATGCATTGAAGTTTTTGGCATATAAAATGTGTTGAATGCCATGTGCCGAATAGATTTTTTTTAAAAACTAGGTCGTGGGTCAAAGCACTGTGGCATAAAGTGTTGAATGCACTGTACAGTCTTGGGTATTGACATTTTTTGTCTAGTTGAATTTGATGTCCAGACATATGAGAATTATATTTTTTTTCCCATTAAGAGCAAAAATTTTCAGTAGAAGTTTTTTGTTACAATATGCATTCAATCATATCCATTGTCGGAATAGTTCTCACTTGTAAGGAGAACTATCCTGAGTGGTCCCAGATGATAAAACACACCCTCATTTTCAATGAGTTGTGGAAAGGAGTGTTCATTGGGGACGGAGACAAATATCCAGAAAAACCTACATCAGATAAATAGCTCGCCATTTGGGAAAACAAGAAGAGAAAAGCCTATGCATTAATTGTAACATCTGTAAGTGAAGAGGTGAGTCGCCATATTACGCCATTTTCAACTACTTTCGAAGCCTTACGAAAGCTGAAAGAACTCTATGAATCACATTTTTCACTTGAAGTTGTTCAACTCATGATTAAACTCTTCACTCTTGAACTGCAAAATAATGATCGTCTTTCTCTTTCATCTGAACTAAAATCTATAATGCATGATATCCAAGCCACTAAAATTGATTTTGATATTCCTCTTATCACTTTCCTCAAGGCACTTTATCCTACTTACTCCAATTATCTTGAGTCATTGCAAGAAAATGAAAATCTTAAAGCCATTACCTTTGACTCTCTTGTGAAAAAAATTGTTGAAAGAGAGAAAGCTTTTGGAAAGAAGACAGCCCCTGAATCTTCTAAAGAGGTTGTGTGCCTTGCTCATAAAGAAAAGCATCCTGTTCAAAATTCTTGAAGAGGAAGAGGTGGTCGAAGAGGAAGAGGAAGATATTTCAAAGGCAGGGGGGCAGAAAATCTCAAGGAGAAAAAGCATATTTACACTACATACGCTGCAAAAGGAATGGATCACATGATGCCTCTACATGCAAGCTACCATGGGACAAAATTGAGCAGCAAAGAAACCAACAAAAAGGTAAAACTGATGATACAGAAAAAGGTAAAGCACCTGAATCCGCTCACTATGTTGTGGCACAATTTAATATTGGAGTAAATGAATATTTATTTAATGCTTCACTTGCTTCTTGGAAAAATGATTGGTTTCTTGATTCAAGAGCAACCTGCCACATGACTCATAGAAAAGATTTTTTTGAAGAATTTAATAACAATGTTGATGGAGAAGTATACTTTGCAGACCAATCAAAAATCAAGCCATAAGGGCTTGGCACAATCAGGGTTAAACTGCCTGGTCTTCCAGACTTTCTTCTGCATCAAGTTGTACATCTCCCACAACTCAACAGAAACTTGTTGTCCTTGGTCCACATCCCCCAGCAAGGTCACTCCATTCATATGTTTGATGGAAAGCTTGAGGTAAGAAAAGCATTCGACCACTCACTTGTCATCAGGGGAATAGAAGAATAAAGACTTCTCAAGCTGCAAGGAACCTCTGCTCGTGCACAACATTTCTCATACAATTCTCATTATGAAGAAGGTACACTTCCATCAAGTTTATTATGGCATGCTAGATTTGGACATTTGAACTATGAGAGCCTCTGCTTGTTGAAGAAAAATGGTGTTTCTGGTTTGCCTACAATTCCTAGGAAACTTAAGCAATGTGATGCTTGCATTCTAGGAAAGCATAGCAAACAGTCTTTTCATGATTCACATTCAAGAGCACATAGAAAACTTGAAATCATTCATTCAGATTTATGTGGTCCAATGCATGTTCCTTTTGCAAATGGAAATAAATATATGATGACATTTATTGATGACTACACTAGAATGTGTTGGGTTTATTTATTGAAGAACAAATCTTATGCTTTTCAAACATTCAAGGACTTTCATAAATGGATTGAAAATGATTCACAATCTCATATTGGGTCTATTCACACTGATAATGGAAAAGAATACACATCAAATGAATTTGAAAACTATCTGCGCCAACATGGGATCAAACATCAAAAAATTGTGCCTTATAATCCCCAATAGAATGGTGTAGTTGAAAGAATGAATAGGAAAAGCTTAAATATGGTACGATCCATGCTCTTCTTCAAAAATGTAAAGATAATGTTTTGGGCTGATGTTGTTCTATGTGCTGCATATATAAAGAATAGATGTCCATCTAATGCTATTAGAAACAAGACTCCATATGAAATGTGGTATGGACATGTTACTTCGGTAAAGCATCTCAGGGTCTTTGGTTCCACCTGTTATGCCTTGATACCGAAGGTACATAGAAACAAACTTGGTGCAAGAAGTCGTAAGTGTATCTTCCTGGGGTATTCAAACACCTCTAAAGTATATCATCTCTATGATGAAGTAAATAAAAATTTTGTTGTATCTAGAGATGTAATTTTTCTTGAATCATTAAAAACTAAAAATGTTGTTGAGCAGCAACTTGATCGCTTGGATAGATTCACAAAAGCAAAATCATTTCAAGAATTTGATAATCAGATTCAACATCTTGAAGGGGGGATTCCTATACTAGATCAACATGTGGAATCTTCTACTGAAGAACACTCTCCCTTGCATGAAACTCCAACAACGAATGATGCTTTAAGTGATGTGATTGATAGAATTGAGAGACTCAACCTTGATTTAGTCCCAACTCAATCAGTGGAGCAGCCTGGACCATCTCAGAAAGGTCCCCCAAAGTGGCTGACAAAGAGACTTGAAAGTGTTCATCCTGATGAGGTTGGAAAGATAGGAATTAGAAATTCAAACCGGAAAAATGCAGGTGATGTAGACAATTCTAATTTAGTTGTTGATATGGATGTTTCTTATGATTGTGAATTGAACTTGTCTACATATTTTGAACCAACTTCCTTCAAAGAACCTGCTTCTCATGATGAATGGAAAGAAGCGATGAAAAAGGAGTATGATGCCCTCATAAAGAACGACACTTGGAAGCTGGTTGATCCTCCATTAGGAACCAAACCAATTGGTTGCAAGTGGGTCTACAAGAACAAGTATAAAGCTGATGGCTCACTTGACAAGCACAAAGCTAGGCTTGTGGCAAAAGGTTTTGCACAGAAGGAAGGGGTCGATTATGAGGAGACCTTTTCCCCCACAGCAAAATGGGCTACCATCCGGACACTCTTTGCCTTAGCAACTCAGAACGGTTGGAAAGTCCATCAAATGGATGTAAAAACGGATTTCTTGAATGGATATCTAAAGGAGAATGTTTTTATGTCCCAGCCTGAAAGATTTGTTGTGAAAGGACATGAACATAAAGTATGCAAACTTGTGAAGTCCTTGTATGGCCTCAAACAAGCACCGCGAGCCTGGTATGAAAAACTAACTGAGCATTTTCTGAAACTCAATTTCAAACATTATGATCTCAATGATACAACTTTATTTGTCAAGAAAGTTGGCAAAAAAATTGTATATCTTGTGGTATATGTAGATGATCTTTTGATGACAGGGAACAATGAAAGCTACATTGCATCCATAAAGAAGGAATTGGGGAAAAGTTTTGAAATGACTGATTTGGGCTACGTTCATTACTATCTTGGTATTAAAGTAACCCAACATTCGAAGTCCATATTTATTTCTCAAAAGAAGTACATTGGAGATCTGTTGAACAGGTTTGGCATCATAGAATGCAATCCTCTTACTACTCCAATGGAACAAAACTTAAAGCTCACATCTATTGAAGGAAAAGAATTTGAGGATGCAACAAAGTATAGACAGCTTGTAGGAAGTCTCAACTACCTAACTACTACCAGACCAGACATTTCGTTTGTTATTGGAATCCTCTCCAGGTTTATGCAAAATCCTTGTGAGGGACATTGATCTACTACAAAAAGAGTTCTAAGGTACTTGAAGGGAACTGAAGACTTTGGAATCAAGTATACACAGGTGTACAACTTCAACTTGATTGGATACTCTGATTCAGACTTCGATGGAGACAACGAAACTGGGGTATCTACTTCAGGAATTGCTATGAGTCATGGATCAAGACCTGTCTCCTCAATATCATGCAAACAATCAGTTCCAACAGATTCCACAACATAAGCAGAATACATGGTAGCAACGGAAGAAACAAAAGAAATTGTGTGGCTCAGGAAAATTCTTGAAGATTTGTAGGTAAAACAAGTACAATCAACTCCACTCATGATTGACAATATCTCTACAATAAAGTTGGCCAAGAACCCAAAGTTCCATGATCAAATGAAGCACATCAATACTAAATATCATCTGATTTGACATCATGTTAAGGCCAAAACAATCCATCTCCGTCATTGTTGTACTAATGAGCAAATTGCAGACATCTACACCAAAGCATGTGGAAGAGAAATGCTTGAACGATTTAGAATGATGCTTGGACTCACCAACATCCCTTCAGATTAAGGGGGGGAATGTTGACACCTAATCATCAGGATTGGGTGAATATAATGTAAATAAATAATAAGTAATATGAATAGTCATCGGGAGATGAAGTGAACAATCTCTCCCTCATGTATATAATAAAGACCAACCTGAAGGAATGATATACGAATCAATTTGTTTTGAGGAGTTACTACTTGGCCTGATAGAAATAATAAAATGAAACTAGATTAATATAGAGAAAAAGCTAATATTACCTCTATCAACTAGAGGCTTAGCCAGTGTGAGGAGGATGTTGGGACACTATCTCCAATCAATACTCACGAATGTAAATGACAACAAGATAAATGCATGGTCAAACTCACTAGCCAGTAGCCCTAGTGCCTGGGAAGAAATCCTAGCTAGATGCTCTAGCAAGCCCCTCTTGGGCATCATCTAGCCCCACATTCACATCTAGAACTCAGTCATCAACCTATGAGAGTGATAGTTAATTGTAGGCCTCATCTCTAGATACCTCTAAAAAAATAAACAAAAAAGCTCTAACCAAAAGGGAATGTCTCCCTTCCATGTATCATTGCACATCATATATCTAAATCCATACAAACCTACCTCAAAAAATGGCAAACCATTTGATAATTTGTGGTGCTTTCCATCATTAATAAAGTGTGAAATGGTGGTGACTAATAACGATAGGTATCTAAACTCCTGTGAAACAAAAGAATAAATCCATAGTTGTCTACCATGCACCTAAAAATATATTGGATTTATTACATGAGGCCCAACATATCTCTAAGAGTAGGCAAGTTGACTCTCTATTTCAACCCCATGGAAGACATCATGGAACTAGGGAAAATCCTCCCCTCTCCTAGATAGGTTAGTGATAAAGTGTATGTCCTTGTCAGAGGGCCTATACTACACCTTAGGACCCACATGGAAACCCTGTACCTGGACACTCTACTGGTAGATTAAATGCACCAACAAGACAAAGTGTGCCTTCAATGATGTAGCCTCCCTTAGTACTTAAGGAGGCCTACATTCATTGAGAGCTCTCAGGTCACTGTGTTAATAGGCTGAAGGTATAAATCCCTCTTCCTCTCTTTGGCCTCCCATGGTTAGACCATATTGTATTGGTGTGCCTTTTTGTCCTACTCCCTTAGCTGACGCCTCTACTACATGATTGACATATAAAATACATCAACCTCATACATAAAATACAAAACTTTTAGGTTTGGTTTTTAATATGAACAATCCCTGCTATCAAAGGGAGGGAAAGAATGGAGGCAGCCCACAAGGGTTTGGGTTAGGGTTTCAAGTTTCTCTGCAGGTCACAGTAACCATGCTGAGTTACCGTTAACCTGCACCTCCATAGTTAGTTATCATGCCTATTCGTCACCTTTCACCCTTGCTTTGAGCTGGTTGACCTACTGGGATATTGAGGGGGTTTCACTGTGCCTCTATATCCCAGTTGACAACTTGCAGACGGTTCACTTTACCTGCTGCACTCGGTCCGTTCCCTGGGCACTGTTTTCTCTCTGGTTTTTCCTGCTATCCGAGGTGTCTGCCGTTCCATGAAGTAGCTGGTGTCATGGAGGAACTTGAAGCCATTTATTACTCTGAAGACCGGCTGGAGGTGGTCTCCATCTGGCGCTCCTCTTTCTCCACATCAAAAGGTATGTACAGCTCTGGCCTCACCGAGCATTACCCCTCATATACCTTGGCGGAACCATCGCGGTTACATCCTGTGGTCCTCCTGGATGACCCTCCTACCTGGCCATCGCTTTCTACCCCCCCACTCCCCGGCAACCCTTGGTTTCATTTCTGGCTGTTTGAACCCTAACCCTGGTTTGGACCTCCTGGTGTCTGGAGCATTTACCCGGCCATTTCTACCCCCTTCGATTCCCATTGTTTCAACTGGTATTACCTCTCAAGTCTCCTTCACCCCCCTGTCCGGCAACTTCACCACAGTTCCTCCGCTCGCCAGTTCCCTCCCTGTCACTGTGGGTATCACTTACCCATCCTCGTTTAACCCTAACCCTCCCCCCTGTTGTATCGACCCCTCCTCCGAACCGGTCTCACAACCAGCCTCCCACTCTAGGACCAAAGAAGAAGTACAAGTGTTTCAAATCCAAGGCGGATGACATCTTTCTCAGATTAGAGGAGGACATTCAGTGGGGAGAGACCATGGACTTCACTGACAGGGTTCTCGTTGGACGCATCAGAGGTCGAAATTATACAGTCACTCGCTTGAAGACCTGGGCAACGGAGGTATGGGGTCACCATCTGGTGGAAATCCCCTTCATGTAAACTTTCGTGAGGGGATGGTTTTCCTTGAGATTCGCTCGTGCCGACCACACCAATTGGGTATTGTCCTCTTACTGGCATTTTGAACACGCCCCGGTGCTCCTCAAGCAATGGACGCCCCTCTTTGACCCCGAGACTGAGAAGATTGGCATTGGACCAGTTTGGATTCGATTCCTGGGACTTCCCCTGAAATACTAGTCAGAAGACATCTTCGAATGGATTAGCAATGTGATAGGCTCCTACATGGACTACGACAAATCCTACCAGCACACAGGCATGATGGCTTATGCTCAGATTCTCATCAATCTGGACACCAGGGGCGGATTACAGGAATTCATTACTATTCAATGGAGGGACACATCACGCAAACAGATCATTGACTATGAAGGTATCCCGTATCACTGTCGCAGATGCCACAAAGTGGGGCACCTATACAGGGATTGTCCACTCCTCCAGAAAATCAGGGATAATGCACAGGGCTTGGAGACTGAACATCCCAAAGGAAATCCCTCTTGGCAAAATTTAAAAAAGAGTCAGGAGGAGCAAGTCAAGGATGCAAGGGAGTCCCACGGTACTCCTGATAATGCGGACACGGTAAAGGGCACCTCAGATACACACCCTCCAACGCCGCCTCCAGCAAGCACCGCTCCTGATCAGGAGGACTCCTCGATGCCAAGTATGTTACTTTCATCCTCCTCACACATTCCTCCTGTGTCTTGCATATATGAAGTTATTGCATCTCATCCCATCATTTGGGCATCTACCCCCCTATCAGCGCTCATGACCTCTGTGGGTTCCCCTAGTTCGTAGGGCCTTGCCCCTCCATCCTCCCTTATCTGCTCCCTCCCTCTCCCCGCTCCCGCCTCATCCCCTTGTGTTCCATCCCTGTCATCTTCCTCCCTCCCTTCCCACTCCATCCCCTCCCCCTCCGTATCTCCCCGGTACTCACTCCGCTCTAGATCGAAGGATAGAAGCTTCGATGCATTTGGTCTAGACCCTGAGGCTACCCCTATTACCCATAAGAACTCAAGAGGCCGACCTTCTTGCCTCACAAAAGCCAGACATACCACGGGTGAAGAAGTTGCCCTCAAGTGACAAAAAACCATTTTCAGGGCCCTTAGAGCTAGGAATGGCCCGCAGTTTCACCCAACATGAAGATTCTATCATTCAACTGCAGAGGGTTTGCTAGCATGCCCAAAAAACTAGCGCTCAGAAGACTGCTCACCTCGTCTCAGTCGGACATTATTTTTTTACAAGAAACTCTCTGTTTAGCTGAACCTCTAATACACACACTTAATTCCTAGCTGCCTAATTGGACCTTCCATGCATTAGATGTGTCTGGGAGATCTGGGGGTTCTATTATTGGAATAAGCAACAAAGCTATGGAGATCAAGAATATTTGGGGAGGCAGAGGCTTCATAGGATTGGATATTTTTTCCCACTCTATGGAGTTGGAAATTCACATTTGGAATGTTTATGGTCGCTGCACCGACACGACAAACTATTGGAGAACCTTACTGGACTCTAACCTCCTGCAGGCAGACAACATCATTCTAGGAGGGGACTTAAATTTTTCATTGGGCTACTGTGAATCTTGGGGACACTTGGCCTAGGTGGATTGCTTATCTAATACTATCTCTAACCTACTTGAGGAACATCAGTGGGTGGACATTCCTTCGGCCATGATTCAATTTACTTGGACTAATAATCGCAGTGGAGATCACAGTCTGGCCAGAAGACTTGATAGATTTCTCATCAAGGAAGCTCTTCTTAGCAGACTCCCCCGCATTCATCAATGGGTTGGGACTGGAGGCATCTCAGATCATCGACCAATATTCTTGGAAATGGCCGATGAAAATCAGAAGATCAGGAGCCCCTTTAAATTTAATGCCTCTTGGCTAAGAGACCCTTCGTATATACAATTGGTAACCAACTTTTCGCAGACCAACCCCATCCTGGAAGGAGAGGATCATACTGAAGGCTTTATAAGGAAATTATCTGAACTAAAGAGGATCTCTAAAATTTGGGCTCATCAGAAGCGTATGAATGATGACAACTCTCTGAGGGAGGCAGAAAGGGCCATTGCTGCGCATGAGGACACATCTAACGGTACCTTCCCTACACCTGAAAGCAAAGAACTCTACACCTCCCACATCATGAAGCGCTCACAAATTCTGAAGGAAAGAGAAGAAAGCTGGAGGCTCAGGAGTAGGGCAATATGGCTCACCGAAGGAGATGATAACACAAAGTTCTTTCATAAATTTTCCAACGGCTACAAAGCCATCAACACTATTTGGGAATTGCGCGATGAACAAGGACACTCAGTATCATCTCAGAGGGATCTGGCTAGATTAGCTATAGAGCATTTCAGGAGCATATATAAAGCTCCTAGAGCTGTGAATATCTTGGAGATCATGCGGGTGGCTGAACATTTCCCCAGATTCGTACAACAGGAAGACACGGAGGATCTGTTGATGGAAGTATCAATGGAAGAGCTGGAGGCAACCTTAAAATGGTTCAAAAAAGATAAGAGCCCTGGTCCAGATGGGTGGACCATTGAGTTTTACATAGCTTTCTTTGAAATCCTTGGGAATGACCTGCTCAAGATCGTGGAAAATTGCAGAAGGAGTGGCAGAATATCTCCGGCCATCAAATCCACATTCATAGCCCTCATATCGAAATCTGACAATCCCGCCTCATTCAACGATTTTCGTCCCATTTCCCTCTGTAATTGTCTGTATAAAATTATTGCAAAGATCATCGCTAATCGCCTGAAGCCTATCCTCTCTCGACATATATCATCTGAACAGTTTGCTTTCCTACACCACAGACAGATACATGAAGCTATCGCTACAGCGCAGGAACTCCTCCACACCATGCAAATTAAAAAGCAGAAAGGTATGATACTTAAGGTGGACCTATCTAAGGCCTTCGATAGAGAAAATTGGCTCTACATCAGACTACTGCTGACCCACCTAGGATTTCCTTTTGCATATATCAAATGGATAATGAGTTGTATAATAGATGTATCTTACAGTGTGCTACTTAATGGGGAAGCTACAACTTTCTTCAATTCGGAGAGAGGCCTCAGACAGGGATGTCCACTCTCGCCCTTACTATTCTTACTTATAATGGAAGGATTAAGTAGGACTATTACATCTACTCGCAATAGAAATCACCTATCAGGCATCAAAATAGTTGAGGATTTTTCCTCACTCATATATTGTTTGTTGATGACATTCTCATTTTTTAAAATGGAAGTATTGGGGATACCACGACCCTCCAGAACATCTTCAATCTATTTTAACAAGCCACAGGGATGGTGATAAATTATAGTAAATCCACAATCACTACGGTTGGTTGCTCACAACATGAGATCACATACACATCTCATCGCTTTCCTTTTACCTCTCTGAATCTGGCAGAGGGTATAAAATACCTAGGATTTAGATTAAAGCCTCTCGGATATAGGATAGTGGACTGGACATGGCTCAATGCAATACTGGAAAAGGGACTTTAGATATGGTACCATAAATACCTATCTCGGGCAGGCAGACTGATCCTCATCAAGGCGGTGATTGAAGCAACTCCAGTATATTGGATGACCCTATCCTCGATACCAAAAGGTATTCTAAACAGATTACAGAGTATATGTTGTATACTTTTATGGAAGGGTAATCAACTAGGCAAGCTTTTTGCTTGGGTCAAATGGGATAGTATTGCAAAACCCAAGAGATGGGGAGGATGGGGCATCGAGAGGCTTAATCTTTTTTCCAGAGCGTTGGCGGCTATGCTTGGTTGGCAGCTTATTACCACCAACAGTCTATGTTCCTGAGTTGCACATGTGAAGTATATCTGGCCTATGAACCTAATCGAATGGTTCAGATAGCGGCATGGAACGAGAAATAACATATCCAATATCTGGAAAGCGGTCATCGGTACACTACCTCTCCTGCGAGAAGGCATCACATGGCGTATCAACAAGGGCAATGTTGTTCGAATCAGTTTGGATCCATGGGTAGGCAGTGGCAATTCTCATAGACTATTTGAAGACTTAATAAGGTATCTACCGAGTAGGGGTATCACCCACATCAAGCACATTGGTGACAACAACAACTCCTCTTTTCTTCGTCAGGCATGGATATCGGATTGTGAATTGGACATTCCGGTTCAGTGATAGCATGAATGGCAGGACTATACGGATGCCCTTGCCCATGCACACATCCGTCTCACTGATGGACCAGATGAGATAATCTGGGCCTTTGCCAAACACAGTGTATACTCCCCGAAATAGGGTTATATTAGGCTAATGGAACCACAAAAGCCTCAGAACATTCTTCCAATTTGGAAAATACTCTAGAAGCTCAAGGCAGCCCCTTGCTCTCGCTTGCTGATGTGGAACATCCTTTTTGACAAAATTCCTATCGAGACTAATCTGATGAAGAGATCGTTTTATGGCCCTTTCTGGTGCCACCTGTGTCATAGAGATGAAGAAAGAAAAAAGCAAAGGAATTTTGGAACTCCATCATTGCTCACTATCCTACCTTAAAAAACTGGCATGGGCTCAATCTTATGGATGCCTGGAATACATGGTGTCAAAATCACAAAGGAAAAACCACAAATATGCCTCTTCTTGTATGTTGGGCACTATCGATTGCATGCAACCAGTCTATATTCAACCAAAGATCCCCCCATTGGCCTTCCATCTTGCACCATACCACGTTGATCTTGACCTCCTTCCACCCAAAGATTCCAGCACCCCTCCTCGCACCATCTTGAAACCATTGACAAATCTAAGCCCTGGGCTTACTTTGATGGCTCTGCATAGGAGGCGGGATATGGGGACGGGGCCATCCTTCATCTTAATGAAAATCGTTGCTTCAAGATCCAAATTAAATTAGGCGGGGGAACCAATAACTTTGCTGAACTATGCACAACAAAACATATTATCCACTTTGCACTGTAAAAACAATGCAGAAACCTGCAGCTATTCGGCGATTCTAAAATCGTTTGCAGTTGGTTGAATGATGCATCTCATTGCAATGCATTTTAATTGAGGCATATGTTAGATGAAGCTAAAAGATTTATTACATCCTTTGACACCTTTGTTTGTCAACACATTTATAGGGAACAAAATACAGGGGCAGATCAACTATCCATAGAGGCGGCACATAGATAAGGAAACGACTGGTTGATTCAGGAAGAGATCGACGGGACCTTCTACCAGCATTACCATAGACCTTTTGATGATCTTACAGATAATGGGCTATAAGGCCCACACCTATTTTAGACTTTCTTTGTATTTACTGTACATATTCTAGAACTTAGTACTGGTTACAAACTCATTTTTTGATACTTAAAGTTATGGTGCTCTTTGCGAAGAGCCAGATAGATTTTTGATCATATTCACTTCAGCCGCAAAATAGTATAATCATAGTATAGGAGTCAACAGACTCCCTTTGTGGAGACATAATAGTTTTTCTTTTTGGTCAAAAGCTTATGAACTCGTCAGGCATCTCTGCCTCCATATTAATATGTACTTGGCATCTGCAAAATGTAATTTCTTTATATCAATAGAAATTACGAATTTTTCCATGGGAAAAAAAATACAAATTTTTTAGTTAAATAAAAAATGTATTAATAAGTATGGAAACATAACTTTCAATTAAATAAAAAAAAACCCAGTACACTGAAAATATAGTACGCACTGACTCCAGTGAGCTATCAAACACAACTACACTGGTATCCGTGCACACATATGTATGACACAACGTTGTTGGTTCACATATTTAAATTTTCAACGCGATGTGTCTCACTTATGCACCGAGCTATATCTTTTAATATTATTTTTTGGTGCATTAGGTAAATATAAATGCACTGGGTATAACCTAAAAATGCATGCACTAACGTAGACTTTATAGATTTCCCAAATTGTTTTCATTTACGAAATGTGCAACAACAATAGCAGTTTGTTATGTTCATGCATTGAAATGTGGTAATCCCTGTAAATTTATAGGTTTAACACTATCGGTATGAGATGAACATATTGAGCGTAGAGCTCATTATTTTTTTCTTTTTCAAAAACAATAGATTTTTTAAGTTGGTTTGCAATTCTAATATGTTAAAAATTAAATTAGAGAAAAGCATAGACATTACCTAGATATTTTCTTGTTGGGGAGGAATCATTGACACGTAATTGAATAAAAAAAAATTCAACACCATTTGAGAAAATTGGAAAGTGACACATTGAGCAGGGTACGAAAATATGGTGAGCAAGAGAAGCACTAACATGAGGGCACTTGTATGAGGTAAGAGTGGCAATGGTGCTTCAAAACTCTCCAATATTTTAGATGGTAAAAATGAAATTTACGAGCAAGAGGCTTTTTTTATTTAACACTCCTCCGGTGTGTTATTTTAACCACATTGATGCATTAGATATCCAAAAAGAACCATTTCTTTTAAATTAAGAAACCAATAGCAGTGATTTTGTTAAGATGCCCTGGGGCATTCTAATAAAGGAACCGTACCGGTGCTTTGTTGGTTTGTAGCATTGCATTTTAAGAAAAATTAAAAACTGCCTAGCGGTGTTCTTTAGAATATGCCCAAGGGCATTTTAATAAATTAACAGCACTGTGCTTTGTTGGAATATAACATTGTTTTTTTTCTTAATTTAAAAACTATAGCGGTGCTCCTTATAGGTATGCACCAAGGCATTTTACTACAAAAGGGCACCGATGCTACGAGTGTATATAGAATTGACAATTTTTAAAATTTAACATTTTTCTAGTGTTATCGATTATTCAAGAATTGGTGTGTTTTTTATTTATCACACCGTGTTTTATTGTTTTAAAAAATATATTCCACGGTCCACCATGTTCTACCGGACATCAATGCTTGTAAGGATAGTAAAGCACCAATGCATTTGTATATTGTAGATGCAGTGTAAAAAAAACACCCACTAAAACACCTGCCCACTGACCTCCAGTAGTGATCTCTGCTACAAACATCTAGCCGCTCACCATGGAAAACTTTAGGGGCTAATATTTACAAGTGGGCTAATTTTCCAAAATTTTTCCAAAAAACAAAGTTTGCCAATTTCCATTTTTTCTGAAAATATTTCACCCAAATTTTACAATATAAAATTATTTTACCTTAAAAATCACCAACATTATATAGATAATATATATAAAATCATTATACATTTGAATAGTTTTAAAAATATATCAATACACATTTTATAGTTTTCATATTAGGGTCTAGTGAGATTCGCCAAAGTTTTTAAAGTTCAAGATAATTTTTCATCCTTAAAATTTTCCTTCCGCTCACCTCCACTACAAATGGATTTTTTGGGATATCCTAGAAACAAGCCGTCTTGGTATCTATATAGGAGACAAAGGGTAAAATTATAATGAATAGTACATTGAAGGAATCCAGTCTACTATAAAATGTGATATAACGATATAAATGTGATAGATTAATATGTAAGGATTAATAAGAATTTTGATATGCTTAACATGCCTTAATAAAGATATGGAAGAATATTTTTATAAAAATAAACAATTCCTTTCTCCAATAAAAATAATAGTTTTTTAAAAATGAAAGCTATTTTTACTTCCATAAAAGGTATCACCCTCTTTAACATTAACATTTAACATTTTCCCTCAAAAATAGGTGTTGGATTTATAGTTCATCTCTTCATCATGTAGCTTGAAACTAGGATGGCACTTGGATTTTAAGAGGAAATACAATCATAGGAATTCACCAGTGTATTATTTTTACTACTTACATTCATAGTTTAAATGTCATTGAATTAAAAAAAAAAATATTCTACTTATAGTGGATGAGTTATCATATTGTAACAAATAAGAAACTAAATATTGTTACGAGATCCTAGTATATAACATTCACATGTGATAAGAATGTTGGGCGGTTTATAGTTTAAGTTTGGATATGTATGTAATAAATTCATATTTTATGTAAAACAGAACTTGATAGACGTGTAATTAATTCAGTAAAACCTAATTAAAGTTGACTGATTCAACAAGGCGCCTTATAAAAAGAAAAAAAAAAGAGATTGAAGGTCAAGAAGGAGAGGTCCCAAAATTGGCCTCATTGCATGTAATAGTTCTTCTTAATGGAATAATTTCTCTCTCTCTCTCATTTTTATAAGTTTTCTTATTAATTTCATGGCATATATGTATGTTTTCTCTCCTCCAGACTCATGGAATATGTGTCATATAGAATCTTGGGTGACCTCATTTCAACAACATTTTAGCTTTCCCATAATGGTATGGCTGCCATAGAAGCACATTAATTGATGGAATATAGAGAAAGCATCTTCAACAAACTTCATGAAAGTGCTGGAACCTATATAATGTTTTTTAAATAGTGCATGATAACTCATTTTAAAGTATTTTATGTTGCATCAAATTCTTTTTTCATGAAATTTTATTTTGACTTCTTGGTTTGATAGATATCACACATGTATGTAGATAATCATGGCCACATGTGCGTTGAGCTTCAGGAATGATTTTCTCACTCTAAATATCATTATAAACCAGGTATCTTATATCAATGGAAAATTTTCTTGAGTACCTAAAATCGATATTTGAAGGAATTTGATTTAATCACATATAGTAAAGTTATCTACAAAGTTGTAACAACATATCTATAGCTAGAAAAATTCAAAAGAAAAAAAACAGGGTCATCCACAAACCCATGGTTATGGGTAAACCACATAAAATATTCTCCAATATTTTCATTTCCAACTTGGTTATGGGTCATCCAAAAACTCACAACTATGGGTTGGCCACATAATAGGGTAGTTATGCTATATTTTTAACAACTAACAAATATGCTAATTTCCATAAATAACTATAACTACTAGAATATCGTGTAAATGTTCTAACACCTATATTTCTTGCAAGAAGGAGATAAATCTCAACCTTTGATCTATGACTAATGCTTGTAAAAACATTGCAGAATATTTTGTGCAATTTAAATCCATACTATTCACTTAATAATTACTGATAATTGAATTAAATTATAGAATCCCTTTTCCAAAAATAAACATGCTTATCAACCTAATTAAACAAACAAACAAATAATCGTTATGCAAATATCTACATAAAACAATTAAAAAGCTAAACATCATAAATTGATTTTAAACCCAAATTTATAAAACACTTCAAAGAATAAAATTTAGTAAGATATATTTTTTTATCGTTTAATATGGAAAAAATAATAAGTAAAATGAAATTAAATGATAAAAAAAATACTTGATAAATTGAAATTTAAATGGATATACCCTAGTTGTAATTTTTTTTATATATAAATTAAGATACTCATAATATTTAATAAGATAAATATTCTAATCATCAAATTCAAGAATACTAATATCCCTACTTTTGCATATAAAAATAATAATGTAGAAGAAATTAATTTATATAAATATCTTAGTATTGACTTCAGTAACAAGTACAAAGGTTTGACACAATGAAAAATAGTGAAAATTGAAATAATAAAGTACAACCATAAAATATAATAAATAGATGTCACGAACTAAGAAATATATAAGAAAATAAAATTAATATATTACAAATATATTACAAAGAAATCATTAACATGAAATTAATATTAATAATATCCTATTACTATAATCAATTTATGAAAGAAAACTAGTACTATTAAAATGTGAAAACACTAGCATAATCTATTTAATAAAATTTAACAAAATGGCATATAATTTTTATACTTGTCCAACAAAATGGCATATAATTTTTATACTTGTCCAACAAAGTTTATATTGCTTTTGGTTTTAAAAACTTTGAGCTCTATTAAAAACTAATTAGCAATTGACTTGAAAAGGTCTAAAGGTAGGTTGATAGGAATGTTAAATTGGAAAAAGATATAGACCAAAAAACTATATCCACTATAGATGCTTTTGAATACAAAAAGGGCCAGTTGTACCATCTGCATCTCTCCTTGAAGACTTTTCGTAAGTCATGATCAATTTTTTTATTTTTTTCACCCAGAGGAAACCCCAATTTTGTTATTGTTTTGGTGACTACGGAATTACTCCCATCCCAATACTTTAGATTATGTGAAAACAACATCCAATTTAGATTTATAAATACAATAAAAATAAATTGTGCAATATACAATAATTAAGTACATTTAAAATAATTCCTTAATACACCATTAATCAATAGTCACCAAAAACATACATCTCAAATCAACACAATATGAAAAAGAAATGATCCACTATACAACGTAATTTCACATAATTAAGTACATTTAAATAATACCTTAACACATCTCAAATTAAAATGATCATGCAACTTAATCTCGCATAATTCATCCCTGACATAGATTGGAGAAATTAATTACATTTAAAAAACTTTCTAGTGCAAAATCTTTATTGAAACTTACCTTCTATCATAGCAAACTGATTGAATTTAAAATGCTTTTAGGAAATTGATAATATTTAAAATACTTCTATAATACAATCCTAGTTGTTAGTTTCTACTAAAATAAATTTAATGGAAACCCAATATTGTACTAAGAAAATGAAAAGTGGAGCATATCATGAAATGAGAGCATCATGGAATATATCATCTAGTTTCTTAATTTTCTCATTTTTTTGGAACAAATTAAGCATTGTATGTGTTTCTTTTGGTGGAGAAAGATAAATTTTTTTGTCGAAGATTCTACCACAAGATAGAATATGTATGTTTTGGTGATATTAGATATCGTTATTTTATATCAAAAATTTTGACTAAAAGTTGAACAATCTCACTAAAATTGAAACAACCAAAACAAATACATAAAAAATTATACTTCAACTTGGGTTGTTATTATTTAATTTATTTTCAAAAAAATAAGTGATATTGATTGAGATGCCATAACACTTTGATTTTTGTTTAACATAATCATTATATCCTATCATCTACCTGGTTAGCAGGATATGTAGTTATGGGTATAAGATAAACTAATAAGACTATCTAATGGGAAATGGGTCTAAGGGGGCTTATAATCGAGTTCATTTAAAGTAGAATTCCAGGCTCAATAGTTAATGAAAAGAAACAGTTGATGATAAAAGCTTTAAACTTTTGACAGGATGAATAGTTAATGATAAACAAGAGTTGATGATAGAATCCTTAAAATTTTGACAGGATGAGCAACAAGTCTCGTGATGAAGTTTCTAGCAATGTAGTTATGGGTATAAGATAAAATAATAATACTATCTAAGGGGAAATGGGTCTAAGGGGGATTATAATCGAGTTCATTTAAAGTTGAATTTAAGGCTCAATAGTTAATGATAAGCAAGAGTTAATGATAGAAGCTTTAAAATTTTGACAGGATGAGCAACAAGTCTCGTAGTGAATTTTCTAGCAGTGTAGTTATGGGTATAAGATAAACTAATAAGACTATCTAAAGGGAAATGGGTCTAAAGGGGTTTATAATCCAGTTCATTTAAAGTCAAATTTCAGGCTCAATAGTTAATGATAAGCAAGAGTTGATGATAGAAGCTTTAAAATTTTTACAGGATTAACAATTAATGATAAGCAAGAGTTAATGAAAGAAGCTTTAAAATTTTTACAGGATGAGCAACAAGTCTTGTGGTGAAGTTTCTAGCAATGTAGTTATGGGTATAAGATAAACTAATAAGACTATCTAAGGGGAAATGGGTCTAAGGGGGCTTATAATCTAGTTCATTTAATGTCAAATTTCAAGCTCAATAGTTAATGATAAACAAGAGTTGATGATAGAAATTTTAAAATTTTGAAAAAAACTCAGTGTCTTAGCATAACCAAGTTCATTAAATTAAATGCAAAGATAAAGTTTATTAATAGCTTTTGGTTACTCTTAAGATAATATCCATTATTAATAAAACATTATGTGACAATTGGAAATCAGTAGGTCATCCATATTTGTTATTACTCTTAAAACCTAACCTCCACTGCTGTTGTCGAGCTCTTCCATGGCACATCATACAATGTTTCAATGGCCAATTTGGGCAGATTGTACAAGGTTGTGCTGACCACAGTGCTGTCTCACAAGGGAAAGTAAGTACATAAATTTCATTAACATCAAAGTTCACAATAATCTAATAAAATGATTTGTGTCTCTCGATGATCACCATTTTAATTTTTTTGGAGTTCATTTACTATTTGACAGAGTTGTTGCATTTAATTCTTTCATGTGTCTTATTAGTCGTGCTTATGGTTCCTATGAAGTGATTTCTTTAGATTATTTATGACATTTGTTAGGTTTTTACAAAGTTGAAAAGATTAAAATACATATCTAGCTTGAGGAATAGGTGGTTCAATCCTTGCCATCTAAGAAGGCTAATTTAATGGAGTAATATGTAGAAAATAATATATCGATTAAGGAATTTAGACTTCTGTGATCCATAACATTGTTTAGAAAATCTTCGGCAAAATCACATAACCAATCTTGTGTCGACGCGTTTCGAACCAACCAGTGTGGTTCATCGTCAGGACAAGTTGAAGAACCAATCGAGCTAAGCCAGATTGGTTCTTCAACTTGTCCTGACGATGAACCACACTGGTTGGTTCGAAACGCGTCGACACAAGATTGGTTATGTGATTTTGCCGAAGATTTTCTAAACAATATATCGATTCATTTAAATATTGTTGAGAAATATGTATAAAACAATATATTGATTTACTTAAATCCTGTTGGTAAAGCCTAGGCACACACAACTGAAACTAAATCCAAGACAAAATTGTTAGATGACAATTGATCCTTAATCGAAGACACAATTGTTGGATGAAAAATTATGGTTGTTGGGATAAAAAATGTTAATCAAGGTTGGAGTGACCTACTCTTGGTGCCATTGTTAAATGGATCATTGATTGGCTTAAGCTCACCCCACCAACTATGGATTTTTAAGCTAGAAACTATTTCACAAGTAAAAAAGAACACAAATCAATACTTAACACTATGTGTTTTTAATTATTGAATTGATAAAATAGTAAAAATCAATATTTCATTGTTTGAGATTGAATTAACCATTTCTTTAATTTCGTGAAGGAATTGAGGGTTAGAATTCCTTCTGAGTTTATTTCATTTCAAGGGGTATTTAGGGTTAACTAAATCTGAAATAATTTTCGTGATAATGTTTTTTTATTGGGTAGATCATTATTGCAGTTAACATTGGATTTGATTTCAACTTAGATATGGCCTAAGGTCTTAAAAACATTTTTTTTCATGTAGCATTTAATCATTTTGTATTATCTATTTCCTCACTCAATTAATTTCCTATCCCTCTACTCGACCAAGGACTTACCTTTGTCATTAGTTGTTCTGATTTGGGATGTTTTTCTCTGCGAGGGGATTTGGGATGGAACACCTAATGACAATGGTAAGTCCTTGTTAGTTGTTCTAACTGAAATAAGTATTGGTGGAGTAGAGGCAGACCTTCTAGATACGCACCTTGCATTTGATTTCCTTTGAGTGGTGCCACCACAACCCAAAAGGATTCCTCTTCATTCATGTAAGAAGAAGCTTTTCAGCTATGAAATTCATCCCTTGTGTATACCCCACCTGTGTGTGGAAGTCTTTGCTGATTTGAGATGAGACTTTTGGGAACATCATTGCCAATGTATTTTGTCAATCTATGAACTACCTATCATCTTTGTGACTTGGTTGTCAACTCCATATTTCATGGTTTTTCATGAGTTCTATTTGTTCCTAGATTGGCCCTACTAAAAATCAAAAATAAGTTTACCAATGTTTGGTTAAAAATAAGTTTACCATAAATCAGTTTTCCAGAGTTTTTGTGCTCGTTTTTGTGCTATGTTAAAAATAAGTTTACCATAATTTTTGTTAAAAATAAGTTTACCACATTTTTTAAAATGTGCTTTGTCTATTGCGGTTTATCTGTTTAGTCTTACATGCTGCAGTGTCTGCAAATAGTTAGAAGAATATTATATTAGCTAGGACCACCACAGATCTTAGCATCTTATTATACTCATGAGATAAAGTCTTCATATCTTCTAA
The DNA here is from genome assembly GCA_031772625.1 of Pinus tabuliformis. Lineage (NCBI taxonomy): Eukaryota > Viridiplantae > Streptophyta > Pinopsida > Pinales > Pinaceae > Pinus > Pinus tabuliformis. Next base: position 980,041,205 of record CM062809.1, read on the forward strand.
AAAAGGCAATGGAATGGACAAAGCAGAGAAGGCTCTTCTCATCTTCTCATGAAATAATAAAGGCTTCATATCTTCTTGAAAAGGGAATGAATAAAGCAAAGAAGGCTCTTCCTTTTGAGTTGTTAGCTATTGTTTTAGCAAAAGGGAATGGAAAGAGTAGAGAAGGATCTTCTTTCTAGTTTCTTAGTTGGTGCTTTAGCAACATATTTTCATTGTGACATTTTTCGTGAGCTTCTACCCAACACAGCTACTTTGATCATAAGTTGTCTCTGCTACATATTCTTTTGGTGCTGCTAGTTAGGGCTATGGAGCTTTAATTGCATCTCAAATTTCTAGTCCTACTATTCTTTAGTATATCTCTTTCCTCACTCAATTAATGAAGTTATTTTTTCACACCCCCTTTAGTGACTGATTGAAGAAGGTGATTGCTTCTTGCAAATGATGAATTTTAGACACCGTAAAAGAAACCAACCCATGAATGTATGGAAAACATTGAACAATGGTTGATCTTGATCACCTCTAGTGAAGGACGGGAACATTTACAATAGTGTGTCTCAATTTTTGTCATTGCACCAAACATCCATTCTGGAGTAAGGTAAATCTTCCTTTCATGCTCCTGTTTCCTTCACAACCTTCCTTGTTCCTCATCCCATATTCATTTCATGAGGTAAGGTTCCTTCATTCATGCCTCCTTAGTAAGAAAATAAATATCTTCCATTGATGGCCAACCCAAACTCTAATGGCCACACTGAACTGGTCCTACACAATATTGACTAGATCCTCCCCTCACTGAAAATAGGCAACGATGATATATTTATTTCTAAGGTCAAAAGTGTTGCTACAAGTAAGGGATGTGTAAGATTAAGTAAGGTTAAGATCATCTATGCCGCTACCCAAAGCTATACTTAATGGGAGCAATGACGACAATTTAGATTTATAGCCACTTGATTGGTACTAGCTTTAGGGTAACATAAATCCATTTTAATATAAATACTTCTATGATACACCATTAAATTCTTGAACAAGGAGAAGTACTTGAATTCATTTCTTGAACATGGAGTAGTACTTGAATCATAGGTCCATTCAGTCACTTAAGTATTTGGCCCAATCATAACACTCACAAGTTACTGCTATGAACCTCGATCACAAAAGGCTAACCCTTGCACCAACCATAATATATATGAGCCTGACATACCAAAAATAGAAGGTTGAGGGTAACTCATTGCGATGCTATGGATATGGTGTCGTCTGACTAAAGGCAGTTAGATAGTGAGGCTCTCTAATGCCAAATGCCACTTAAGTGAAATGCTAGATGAATGAGCTAGCCATTCCTATATAAGTTGTTAGCGATCATTCAAAATTACATATAGCATTTTTGAATTGACTAACATTAAATTAGGTTTGAACTAAAATTTCAAATTTGGTTATCCTAAGTTTTAGGAAAAGTATATAATCGAGCTGGCAATAAGAGGTCCAAACAAAAACATTGGATAAAAGTTGGTTTTGGCAGAATATATTATTTAAAACATTGGTTTAAACCTGGAATGTATGGGAATATATTAATTGGTCAAAGTTATTTAATAGTGATTTAATGCTTATTGATCGCTATAGTCCCTTCTATGCCAAAGGTCGGGACTAATAAGATAGGATAATGTAATATCAAATAATTTGGTAATATAACTAATGTTACTATAAATACCATACAAGTGGGATAGTTGTATATCAATATAATATTCTCCCTGTATTTATAAGTGGGATAGTTGTATATTAGTATAGTATAGTCCCATTTTTTTTAGTAATTATTTTTCTAAAATGAATGTCATCTTAATATCATTATCGATGTCATTTAAGTTTTTAGAATTCATGCCTACAAAAAAATGTGGAAAATATGTTTATTCTTATTTTGAAATAAAGAATATTATCAACCTTGGAGGGATGATGCTAGCTAGCATCGATCCCCTTGAAATATCTTTATTACAACTAGCTTATTTCAAGCTATTTATAGGTGGGATAGTTGCATATGAGTATAGTATAGTCCCTGTTTCTTTAGTAATTATTTTTCTTAAATGAATGTCATCTTAATATCATTATTGATGTCATTTAAATTTTTAGAATTTGTTCCTACAAAAATAAGGTGGAATTTTTTTTATTCTTATTGTGAAATAAAGCAAGTTATCAACCTTGGAGGGATGATGTTAGCTAGCATTGATCCCCTTGAAATCTCTTTATTACAATTAGCTTATTTCGAGCTGATTGAAAAGGGGTTGCAAAGAGTTAGAATAAAGCTGACATCATAAAGTGGAATTCCTCATGACTCGCTCCCCAATCAATTAACTGACATAATAATATTCTTATCTCACTACTCATCGAAAATTCACGCTTAGGATTCTCTTTGCACCATGACAAGAACTTTCCCAACTATTCACATAAAAATTCTAGTCCTTTGTGTACATCTGTTATGTCAGGTTTCCAAAGAACGCCTTTTGTGAAACCTCCATAATGTGAAATTAAAACCCTCCATTGAATGCCATAATCATTTCCATTTCCTTCCTCCAATCAACCACACCCTGTGCCTTTATTGGAAGATTTTAAAGTTTACACATGAAACCATGGTGGGACATGAATCTTCCTATGATATAACATAAAATTACCTATCCTACGACTTTTGTTAAGTTGCAACTCCCATGGACTTTACTTATTTTTTAATGTAACACTTCAAAATAGTGTTTAGGAATAATTCCCACAATGACGTGGCACCACGCTCTATGTTGGCACCATGTCACTAACCATATGCCACATGTCACTCCATAACCCTGCCACTTGTTTGGTATGTATTTTCTTCTTCTAGAGAACACATGTTTAGTATATATCTAGGAATTCATTAAATTAGGAATGACAAATCTACTTGGCACATCACTTTCCACTATTTTTTTCAAGGAAAGGAATTTTATATTTCCATCTAAAATAAAAAAAATTAACCAAATAAAAATGTACCAAGTAATTGAATTTTGAAAGTCATTCTAAGATTCCAAACTCAACAAAGCATCCTAATGGAAAAGAGAATACAATATTACCATAAATTAGTGATGATCAATTAATGTAATTGTGAGACATTCCTTCCTTCTTCTATATTCTAGTTTTAAGTATAAGAAAATCTAGCATTCCTTTCTAAATAATTATAGAAATTATTCATCACTAACATTTCCATGTTACAATCATTTGTTTAATATTACATTTCAAACTATTGGAAATTATGTGTTTAGAAAGCATTGTAATGTAGGTGTTTGGAGTAATATTTGGTTACAACGTTGGCTTGACACAACCCTTGAGGATTGCATCTTGAGGTTAGAAACATGGATTTATGAGTCTTGAAGATATATGAATTTAGTTGCATAGAACTATAACTAAAATTCCTATTGCTGCAAAGTATTAGAAAGAAGCAACGAGAAATCAAATAGTCAATCTTCAACTATAAAGGTATGTTGTAAAAGTGCAGTGTTCACGTTGCATGCTTGGCAGATCATGGATGAGTACTTGAATAAGAAACAAATGGGTAATGCTAGAAATTTGAAACATTTTAGCATACACATTGTAACATGGAATTTAAAATTCAATCGTCAAGTTGTTGGGCCATTGGCTTCTCAAATATGTAAATTCCCATAAATGGTAGATTAAACTCATTGATAATGAAATCATACAAGTGGTTAACTTGGTGCAAATTTTAAGTTTGTAAACTGGGGCAACTAAAATGTAATGAGCCACAAGGAAATTGGAATGTTAAATATATCAATCAAGTTATACAATGTACTCTCAAACTTGTATGTCATATTCCACTTAGCTTTTAGATGAAGTTTTGTTGCACAATATTAACTAAATAATTGTTGTACCATGGTACTCTTGCCACCTTGCTTACACACCTAAGTTAAGGTGGGAAAAATCCTCAATCCCACTAGGTGTGACCTTGGTGGAAAAGCTCAGAGAATAGGTTTTGACCTAATCCCAATTTTCTTCATCTAAGCTTGCTATTTTCTAAAGCCGAGGGGGGTGGACCTTGAGGAAGGTTTCTAAAGGAAATAATTGTTGAAAACAACAAGTTATAGGATACTAAGGGCAAGGAAATTACATGTAAGTAACTTGAGTTTAAGGATTATTTAGCAAGTACGATTATTTAAATGATCGATGTAAATATCACCGAGATGGATTCCAATAAGATCAATTGATGAGCACTAGTATTGTAGCAAGAATGTTGCAATTCCTGGGACTACCAACTTTACTTTATCAACCCACAGTTTGTACAAACTTAAATGTGATAGTGCTATATACACAAGCAGATGCAATGGGTCTATTCTTTGTCACTGCTTAGCTGGTGATAGACCACTATGGTTTTCCAAACCAAGCTTCTATTGATTAAGAAGAAATTTGATTACCAATGATGAAAGGGGAATTTTATCCTAATGGGGAGAATGGAAATATTGTCTACAACAGTAATGAAAGACTAAAATAATTTTTTTAAACACCCCACTCATCCAACTAATTGCTAAGAGATCCTGCTTCAGAAGAATTCTAAGTTAAAATGTGTGTAATCCTAACTCTCCCGGGCATGCAATCTGAAATAACCAAAAAAATTTACTACTATGCATATGAATGAACAAAATAACTCTTTTTTCTTTTTGTATTTTTTGCAAGAATGTGAATGCTAAATCTTCTTAGTGATGTGGCAGGTGGGTTAGAGATGGTTGTGAAAGGTCAGATGGCTTAGGAGGCAAGTGGGGGTTGCCCTATATTTCTGGAGGCTTTTTCCTCAAATTGGCCTCAAAACAGGCCACTACAAGTCATCCTATAGGATGTCCTAATGCACCCTATAGGATATCGTAATGCTCCTACAGGATCCCCTGTATTCCTACAGGATCCAACTAGGAGAAATATGAGTGATTTGGAACACATTATAGGGCTAAAAGAAGGTGAATGATGGAAGAAATAAGGCAAGGGAGTGGTCAGGACTTCTTTAGAGCTCAAACCCAAGTTTGTGAGATGGTTGGATTTGTTCAACAACCATGGAAAGTTGTTCTTATGGAATGATGAATTGGTTGATGGACTTAGTGGCTTTTGGTGAGCATGGATGGATGAGGTTAGGTTGGGGATGCTAACATGATATCTTCCTGCACTATTGAAAGCTCCTGCAATACATACATCATTGGAATTTATCCATGAATCATGTGAAAGAAGAAAGATTTCAAATCAACTTAAGGAAACATAATTTCGTTATTTCGTTGCCTAGTTCATGCATGTAAGTACTTGCAGAATATTGTGAAACACAATGAGATCTAATAGAAAGTTGGAGATATCAAAAATGACAACTGCATCTTATTCTTGAAAACTAAAAAGATGCTGACCTAAGTAGTAGAAAACCCTAAATTCCATAAGAAATCAAAATTTTGTCTTTTTGCTGTTGAATAGGAGTTTTTCCTCAAACCATGGTCCCAGAAGGGAGAAGTGAGGCCAAATCCACCTTCTAACAATTTTTTTGGTATTCCTTTACCTCTCTAAACTACTGCTAAATCTATGCACAAATGGAAGAAAACTAATCAATTTTATCACTACTTGCAATGAAACAATGCTAATATCAATTCAATGCATAACCTATGAAATAACCTAAACATACAAGTACAAGAAGAGGAGCCTTTGCTGCTAGGGTTGGTCCCTAACCCAAGAGCTTTAGCCCTCTAAGTCAACTCAGTGCTAGATAAAGGAAATGCTCATTTTCATTATCATATCAAAACGTCACATAACAATGTTTTTCCACAAAACTTCAATTCGAAAATACTTAGTGTTATTACATAAAAATACAAATCCTAATGAGGCTTTAGGCCTCCTTATTTATCCAACTAAAGTCTCCAACAACTTCCTTAAATTTAAGGAGGCTTGGCTCCCAAAAAAAATATGAACTGGTCCTTAACTATCACTAGCTCGACTGCCCATGATCTCCATGACTCGGTTTCTTGCAACTTCGAGCTAGTGTGATTTGATTGAGGGATATTCGAATGAGTGAGGTTTTAATGAGGATGATCTATCTCCTATTATCTCTCCTTCTTGTCTCATTCGAGTTCCTACACCTTAATTAGCCAAAATTTCCATGATTTTCCCCCAGAAACATAAAATCAATGCATATTAGACCACTAGGCATAACATCTTGCTTTTACTCATCTCATTAAGCAAAATATAAATAAAATATGTAAGGAATTATGATAAGAGTTTATTTTAGTAAGCTTGGAGGTGTATTAAGGTCCATATAGTTACCCAATTCTGAGGCTCATCATCACCCCCATACTAAAAGTGTTGCTCATCCTCTGAGCAACTTCATCTATGTCCATGTCCTTCATTTCTCTGGTGGCCTCCCTGACATCCCATGCTTCTATTGTAGTTTCCTCTGCCTGTGAATAAAATCCTGCCTTTCTCTCTATTTCTTCCCACAGCTTTCTTTCTTCATCCTCTCTCCTCCCTTCCAACATTCCTAAAAGCAGTGGTGGGCTGAGTTTCAATCCAATCAAGTTGACTTTGAGTCTTTGCAGAGCGTGCTCATACATGGGTGTTCTGTTTAGTTCCTCTTTCATTCTGTCAGGAGAATGGTATTCTTTTATTCTTAGGCTGTAAGGAAAGGTGCCCCATCTCCTTTGGCATGCGTGCATGCTTTCATCTCATAATAATATTAACATGTCTTCAAAAGGTGTGATTTCTTGTTCTTGTGTAGCAAGGTACCTACGTGCAAGATTAGGATCATTTGCAATGAGGTTGTGGGTGTTGATGATAGCCATTCGATTAGATTGTTCAGCTCTGATCATAATGGGTTTTGCCTATTCTCTTTCCATTAGATTTTTCATCTATGTGGATCTTACCTCCTCATGATTCATCCATGATGCTAAGGCCATCAATTACAAGTATCCTAGTTTTGAATTTGCATCCCACACATTCAAATCTGTCAAGGCCAAGTTATGTAGGTAAAACTCATATATTTTTTTATCTATCTTCCAAGGTGCTTTGATCACATAGATAAATGAATTGTTTGAAAGAATTTTAGCAGCACCAAAGCCACTCCAAAAACTAACCTTATCCCATCGCAAAGAAAAAAATCCCAAATGGGAACAACGAATGGCAATGTGAAGTCTGCGGAGAATGCAGTCATTAACCAACTACTTGCAAACATTGTTGTCATGATCATTTGTTCCTAACAATGGTTATCCAGTTGGGGCAGCTAGTCCGTCACAAGCATTTTGAACTAAAATAAGTATTTGTGGAGTAGAGGTAGACCTTCCAAATACACACCTCAAATTTTCTTGCCTTTGACCAGTGCCACCATAACCCAGAAGACTTCCTCTTCATTCATGTAAAGCAGAAGCATTGCAGTTATGAAATTCATCCCTTGCATATACCCCACCTCTATGTCATAAACTGAATACACCTTCAACACATTGTAGAGAGACTGATTCCCCGACCCATCTTTCCTTTGAAATTATTCCTGTGATGCAAAAGTGCGTAGGATGTCGTTAATGATAACTTTCTATGATTTTGTTTTCACAGAAAATTCATGGGAGAGGAGAAGCCCTGAGTAAAGTCTTGGGATTGCCAGCAGAAGGTCCCAACCACCTGACATGATCTTCCACTCGATACCTCTCATCGAACTAACAAAGTTGTGTGTGATACACCTTGTGACTTCTCACAAGTTCAAATCAAGAGTTTTCTTTGTTAACAATTATTTTTGGGTACCTTCATTGTGCTCACCTTTGTCATCAACATTATTAGATGACCTCCCTGTGGAGTACTGTGCAACGATCTCATCATATCATCTTCAAACTTGGCACGCACATGTTTTCTTTTGACTCCAATAATTTTGATCAAACTTTTACCAAAGAGGAGTGAATTTCTGCCCATTAATGAAAGTTTGTGGATGATATATTGAAGAGAGACAAACGAATGTTGGTGGACTTTGTTATAGTAAGAGAGACAAAGGTCCATAAGCTGCTGATGATGAGCTTCAAAGATAAACAGATACTCTCACACAAAATAAGCATGTTCTAATGGATTAGATTGACATGATTCCTGTAACACCACAGGGGCCTCTCGCTGCAACCAAAAACTTAGTGTTAATACCAAAAGAGATGCATTTATTTTGGGTTCCATTCGAAGTTTATATATAGCTTTTTATAGTTTATATCGTTGGAGAGACGACGACATTTTAATTTACTAAATATGTAATTTTTTATTAAATTGAAATGTGAAGTTATTTTAATGTCGTTTTTGAAACACGCTAGAGTAATTTTAATTTTGGATTTATAAATTATTTTTAGATGGATTATTTTTTTATTTTAAAAAAAATTACATCTCAAGAAATTTGATGATCTAGAATTATAATAGATTTAAGATAATTTAATTATTTTTATATAATTTCACTAATTTTTTTTTTTAAATTATAGTCATTAATTTATTTCATTTTACTTTATTTTTTAAGTTTTAGTTATATTTTATATAACTTAATCCAGTCAAAATATTAAATAATAAATTATATTACAATATCTCTACTACTAAGTTAGAGAACACCATTAAATTTATTTAAAATTTAGATTTATAAAGTATTTATAAAAAACCAATTAAGATGTAAATTTTTGTCATTTAATTTTGGAATTGTATTAATTATTTTGTATGTATTTAAAAAAAATTACAGATAAATTAAATTAATCCAATTTTTGATAAATTTAAATTTATTTTAAACCGATCTAAACTATCTTTTTTTAATTATATGTGTGAGACAAGTGGGTGTGATGGTTTAATTATATTTTTCTAATAATATATTATTTTCATTTAAAAAAATGTATTATTTCTTTTTTATTTTGAAAAAAAATAAATAAATAACTATATTAAATAATAATAATAAAATTATTAAATTATTAAACAAATATATTTGTAATAAAATGATCTAAAAATATTTAACATGATAATACACATATAATAGTTCAGTATAATTCTTATTTATTCCATTACATTCTCATACTAAATGCTTAAAAACAACATGTATGTCTCCACTAACATAACTCAAAAGATGAAAATACAAACGATTATTATTTACGTTATAAGATAGGATAATAGAATAATAGATCACTAACATAACTCAAAAGATGAAAATACACACGATTATTATTTACCATGTAAATAAAATAAGACAGGATAATAGAATGATAGATCTGAAACTTTTGTGATCTATATTGATAAAGAGATTGTCTTTCAAGTTAATCACATCATTGAGTTTTGGTCAAAACTCAATGATGTGATTAATCCAAAAAACAATTTCTTTAAAGATAATAGAATCTCAAATAATTTGTTAATAAAACAAAAGTTACTATAAATACCATATAAATTAGATAGTTGTATATCAATACAGTATAGTTCCTGATTTTTTTGGTAGTTATTTTGTTTCCTGATTTTCTGGTAGTTATTTTGTTTAAATGAATGTCATCGTAACATCATTATTAATGTCATTTGAATTTTTAGAATTCATGCCTACAAAGAAATTGGAAAATAAGTTTATTCTTCTTTTGAAATAAAGCATACTATCAACGTTCGAGCGATGATGTTGCTAGCGTTGATCCCCTTGAGATCTCTTTGTTACAATTAGCGTATTTCGCGCTGATTGAAAGGGTTTCGTGAAGAGTCAAATAAAGTTGACGTCGTAAAGTGGCATTATTCATTAACTAAGATAACAATCTTCTTATCATGCTCCACATTGAAAAGGCACACTTTGGAATCTCCTCACAGCGTGAAGAAAATTTTCCCAACAATTCACATAAAAATTATCGTCCTATGCCAGCATCTATCGTAGGGAATCCACAAAACACCCTTTGTGAAATCTCCGTAGAGTGACATTAAAACCCTCCGTTGAATGCCATAAACATTTCCACTTCATTCCTCCTTTCAACGACACCCCGTGTCTTTATTGGAAAATTTTAAAGTTTACACATGACACCATGGTGGGACGTGGATCTTACTATCATATAACATAAAATTCCCCATCCTATAGGTTTTTTTTTAATTCGTAGCTCCCATTGACATCACTTAATTTTTAATGTAACACTTCAAAATAGCCTTTAGGAATAAGTCACGTAATGACGTGGCAAGAAGTTCCATGTTGGCACCATGTGTCATTCCATACCCTGTCACTTGTTGGGTATATCGTTTTTTTTCTAGAGAACACATGTTGCCTATATTATATCTAGGAATTCATCAAATTAGGAACTGCACATCTAGTTGGTCCGTCACCTTCCATTGTTTGTTGCAAGGAAAGGACTTGAAGATTTCAATCTAAAATCAACAGATCAACCAGCTGAAAATGTACTAAATAATTGAATTTTATAAGTAAGATTCCAAACTCAACAAAGCATCTTACTCGAAAGAGAATGTAATATTACCATAAATTAGTCATTATCGATTAATATAATGGTGAGACATTAGTTTCAGTAGTAGTCTATAGACTCTTTAAGCCATTCTTTCTTTTTTCTATACTCTAGTTTTAAGTATAAGAAAATTTAGCGTTCTTTTCTGAATAATTATAGAAATTATTCATCACTAACATTTTTAGGATACAATCATTTGTTTAATAGTACATTAGAAACTACATTGGAAATTATATTTTTAGAAAACATTATAACTCACGTGTTTGGAGTAATATTTGGTTGCAAGGTTGGCTTGACAAGACCTTTGAGAATTACAGCTTGAGGTTGGAAACTTGGAGTTGTTAGACTTGAAGATATAAGTATTTAATTGCATAGAACTATAACTAAAATGAATATTACTAAAAAGTATTAGAAAGAAGCGATGAGAAATCAAATAGTCCAATTTCAAATATAAAGGCATCTTGGCTAAGTGCAACGTTCTCGTTGGATGCTTGGAGGATCATGGATGAGTACTTGAATAAGGCACATATGGGTAATGCTAGCAAGTTGAAACATTTTAGCATACACCTAGTAACATGGAAGTTAAAATTCGACCATCAGGTTGTTGGGTCATTGTCTTCTCAAATATGTCAATTCCCATAAATGATAGATTGAAATCGTGGATAATGAAATCACACAAGTGGTTAACTTGGTGTAAATTTGAAGTTTGTTAACTAGGGAACCTAAAATGTAATGAGACACAAGGAAATTGGAATGGAAAGTATATCAAACAATTTATATAATTTACTCTCAGGCTTGTATATCATTTTCCACTTAGGTTTCAGGTGAAGTTTTGTTCCATGGTATTAACTAAATAATTAGTGTACCATGGTACTATTTCCACCTTGCTTAGACACCTAAGTTAATGTGGGAAAAATCCTCAACCCAACTAGGTGTGGCCTTGGTGGAAAAGCTCAGAGAATGGGTTGTCACATAATCCCAACTTTCTCATATAAGCTCTCTCCTAGCTAAATCCAAGAGGGGTGGACCCTAAGGAAGGCTTCTAAAGGAAATAATTGCTAAAAGGGACAAGTTATAGGAGACTAAGGGAAAGGAAATTACTTCTAAGTAACTTGAGTTTAAGGATTATTTAGCAAGTATGATTATTTAAATGAGCAATGTAAATATCACCGAGATAGATTCCAATAAGATAAATATGACAATGAAAAGATAAAAATGATAAACCACTACCTTAATACAATGCTAAATAAGGAAATAACACTTTCAAAATGGAATGATACTTCAACTCATAAGAAAAGGTAATTGTTGCAAGACAACTGTTAGTAGAAGAAATAATTGAAAATATGAGCAACAAGACTTGAGATGTAACTTGAAAGAAAATAGGGTTGTGCCTCCAATGGAAAATGCTCAATGAATGATATAGATAATAGACATGTACACAAGTATAAAGTAAAACTTGCAAGTAAATGAATTATCTCACAATTCCAATTACCATAACCAATTGAATGTCAATGCTAGATCAATGAATGCATGATCTTTCTATGTGATCTAAGGATATTGGATGACTTTAATTAAATGCATAATTTATGGTGAAAAATTTCCCCTCAATTTCTCAAAACTTATTAAGGAATGGCGTGGATTACAAGAAGGATAGGTTGAGGTGGCATAAGTATTTTTTTGCCTCCTTGTAATACACATGCCTCTTTTCCTACAAGGGCTTGACCACAAGATAAATGCAAGGTCAAAAGTTTTAACCTTACTCCAAACTCATGTTTATCACATTGAATGAAAGTTAGGGTGACTTATCTTAAAATTTCTCTTTAACCAAGCTTATGCTTGGTGGTAGATTTTAGAAGTGCAAGTCTAAATCTAATATGCAAATGGGATGTAAAAATTTTAATGCAATGTTTCAAATGAGATATAGTGATAACAAGATGCTTCAAAGAAATGAGATAACAATACAGAGATTATTAAAGTCACTTTGAGCACAATATGACATCTATTTATAACAACAATCAATGAGGCATGTAACAATTAGTCAATGAAACAAAATTAGATCACAAGCTAAAATAATAACTCAATTGGATTGAATTGAAAGTGCTCTACAAAATGTATTTCCACTTATAATATCATATGTTATGGCCATTAATCCAAGTGAGAGTTACATCACAAAGCACAAGTAAATAAATGCAAATGAGATTGCAAGTAAGAAAATAGAAAGGCTACTTTAATTTAATATACTAATGAGATGAAGATATGAATACCCAAATACAACTAAATCATATAGAAAATTAGACATAGATGCAAAAGGCTAAATTAAAATACAATGAAGATGGAATTAATCTAATTAAAGCAAGAACAAGTTAGAGATTAGATCTAAATTAAGCTAAGATAAGATATAAAAAAAATCCTCCTTTTTAAATAAGGAGATGGGATACCATGAGAAAATCCTCACGCTTTCTCAAGAAAAAAAATTGCTTTATTATTAGATATTACAAATAAGGAGACCCTTTGACAATGAGAAGAGACCAAATCCTCAAGGAAGGTTTTACAATTCTATTGAGCTTTGAAAAGAAGGAAATCTTCCTTAAGAAAATAATTACGCGATTTTCTATAGAACTTGTGGGAATGAGGCACAGAAGAAGCTTCTTAAATACTCTAAAATTATTAAAAGGAATCTTGCTTAAACAACCTTTAGCCACATTGGTTGTTAGGAGAGGTCATATTTCTTCAAAAACTAAAAAGAAACATTGGCCAAGACAAGAAACTAAAGGAGAGTTTGGTCCCTCTTGGTCTTTCAAAGAAGGTGATGTCCAATGGATTTAAAAGAAAGATGATCTTCCTATGGAAAAGGAAGTTATAATGAGTGTGAGGGTTCCTTCTTTATATGGGTCTTCACTACGAAATTGCTTCACTATGGAAACTCGTTTGACGGGGTTGAAATCGCATGACCATTTGAACCTTCTAACAATACGTATTTCAAAAACATATTTTTATTATTTTATTATATTTTTATGCAATGGGGTATTTTATAGCTAATTTTTGTATAATGTACTATTTATTATGCAACGTCATTATCCTCTGCTTGTGTGTGGGTGTGTGAACCATGACTTCCCCCAATACGTACGATCTACCATATCTAAATTATTTGCATTTTTACGTTGGATCACATAAAAAAAGATTCATATTGCTAGCATTCCAGGAAGCCATCAAGAGATAGTTGAGATTGTTTGTATGTTTGAGAAGGAACTGCTAACAAGTTCCATGGATGTTCATCTTCTAATTCACCTAGTAGATGAGGTTGAATTAGTTGGGGTGGTTTATTGTCATTGGATGTTTGACAAAGGGAAAAACCCAAGCGGTCTATGGTAGAGGGGTATATATCGTATGAGTCTTTTTACTATGTTAGTGAGTACATCAAGAATATTGACAATACATTAGGTGCAACAATTTTGGATGACGGAAGAGATGAAGACAAAAGAGAAGGGGAGTTTCTCAAAATGAATGGAAAGAGGCGCATGATAAATATTAAGTGTCTTACCATTTGTCAAAATTATACACATTAACTATTCACACTAAACTTCATATTAATGCATATTTTGATGTCCTATGTATTATATATATATATATATATATATATATATATATATATATATATATATATATATGTTGGTTTAATTTCATCAGTAAATTCAGAGATTGAGGCCATCAACAAATTCATTCTTTACAATATGGAAGTGACACAACTGTGGGCTACATTGTATGAAAACAAGAGGAGGAAATGGGATAATGATAGGAAATAATTCAATTTGTTGAATGGTAGAAGTGTGCCTTATCTTAATCATTTAAAAGAAAATATGCCAATGACATGACCTACCAAATGGGTTGTTGATCAAGTTAGAGCGAAATATGGTGCATCTAGTTATTACTCACATGCTGAAGAGGATGTGCTAAACATAGGGATTGGGTGCATGAACCTAGTAATTATAATCTGTTTCCATACATTTTTAACTTCATATTTTACCTTTGAATTGTAACATCTATAAATACTTTATATTGTTAATTATATTTGGGTTATTAGACACATGACACTATGATTTTTTCACTTTTTTATAGGTGCATTTGTTCCCATCTGTGTGGGCATATGGAAATAATTTTCAAGAGAAAGATGTTGATGGTGGATGATGACTCAAGATTGTGGAGTGGAAGTTGATTTTGACCAATATATTCGTGTTAGCCATCACAATCAGAACCTAATGCAAGGGATGTTAGGTTACATTGGATAGATACAAGAGATCATTCAAGTGGACATATCTTCATTCCAGTGTGTTATATTTGGGAGCAAGTGGTGGGACATCTTTGACCAAAATTTGTAAAGGAATATCGTGATAGTGGGTTGATATCTATAAACTCTTCAGATGTGGCATAAAGCTAGGGAGCCTTATATTTTCCCAAAAAACTGCAATGAGGTGCCTTTTCACCCAAATTTGTTGGATAGGGATTGGTGGTTTATATTAATCCATGATCGTAGATAAAAACATATTTTTTAGAACAACATTATTATCATGCTAAGCGAGGAACAAAATCAAGGTTATTGCAAAGGAGAGTGATACGTACTTGTGTTATGTCATCATTTATAATATTGTTGCATGGTTTTGTTTTCTTTATTTCGCTAATAATATTATTTTTTTATTCATCTTGTTGACATTTTATATAATTGGTAAGATTCACAAACATTTTTACACATTTTTTTGCAGTGGAAACATTTTTACACTTAAAACTAAGTATTTCCAATTGTGTACAATATCTACGAGAATAAGGATTCAAGTTCTCAATCCTTCTCAAATAGGAAAATGAAAAGAATATAACCAAAATGACAAAATAGTGAATTTAGAAACAACATTAAAGATTTAGTCTTCATTTATATACTTATTCATTTATTAATCAGCTCACATGTTTTTTCTTCTTGTTTGGTTCAAAATCAATATAAATCATGTAGGGATAACTCGATGAGAACTTTAACAATGAAAAAAGTATGCATTAATATGTAGGATTTAAACTACATTTCTTGCAACATTATATAAACTAAAAGGAGGTCTTATGCATGTATAAAATATTTATTACATCATTTTATGGACCATATGGGAAACAAATGGGTTTACATGGATACATGAGAAGTTTTAATTTTTTCTTCACATATAATGGAACAATTTTGACTTTTCTTTTCAATGGTAATTATAAATAACGTTGAATTAATAAATATTTTATGGCTAAGAATTAAATGATAAAAAATGTGATGGTGATTAAGAGGCATTTGTTTGACTTTCAAATACACTTGGTGATGCATTTTTCTTTCTTATTTAGATGATGTAAAATAAATATCTATTTTTATATATTTATAAGTAATTATTTAAAGTAGACATGTCATGATGTAATATTAGCTAGGAAAAATATGAAAACATGCATTTTAGTGACTATCCTCTAATAAGCATGTGGACAAAATAATATTTCTTGAGTTTTTAATTAAGAAATAATCAGATATATTATTTTTCAAGTTTAAATCTAATATAATATGATTTTTGTATTATTTAACTCATATTTATTATTAAAAAGAGTTAAATCTAAACCATTACAATAGCAAATAAAGGGCCAAAATAACACCAAAATGTTACATATTTATTACTTGCACCGGTACTTCAAATCATGCAGCTTGAAACTAGGTTGGAACATGTATTTTAAGAGGAAATACAATCATAGAAATTCATCATTATACTATTTTTACTACTTCATTCATAGTTTAAATGTCATAGAATTCTTTTGCAAGAAATATTCTACTTATAGTGGATGAGTTATCATATTGTAACACATAATAAACAAAATATTGTTATGAGATCCTAACATATAACATTCACATGTGATATGAATGTTGGGGTGTTTATATTATAATTTTGGATATGTAAGTCATAAAGTCATATGTTTATGTAAAACACAATTTGATAGACGTGTAACTAATGCAGTAAAACCTAATTAAGGTTGACTCCTTCAATAAGAACTTATAAAAAGAAAAGAAAAAAAAGAGATTGAAGGTCAAGAAGGAGAGGTCCCAAAATTGACCTCCTTGCATGTAATAGTTCTCCTTAATGGAATCATTTCTCTCTCTCTCTCTCCATATTTTTTGACGTATACATTTCTTTCATTTTTATTAGTTTACTTGTTATTAATTTCATGACATATATGTTTGTTTCATTTTTATTAGTTTACTTGTTATTAATTTCATGACTTATATGTATGTTTTCTCTCCTCCTGACTTAGTATTACCACTTATTGGGGAATGTGGTTTGAAAGAAATTTTTCTTTCAAAGTTTTGCAACAATATCCAATCTCCTTCTAATATCTTTGGAGTTTGTTTGTTAGGCCATACACTATAAGAATCACAAGTGGTCAAAAAATAGTATAGGGATTTCTACCCTCATACCTTCATTCACCACTGTAGGAGAATACTTACATGGGATCTATACATCCGTTGGTATCCTTTGTGTCTCTCTCCACTTCATTCTCATACATTCATATCTATTTCAAATTTATACAAACTTGCCATAGCTTAATAAAATCTATATGTGTCATATAGAATCTTGGATGACCTCATTTCAGCCATGTTTTATCTTTCCCATAATGGTATGGCTGTCATAGAAGCACAATAATGGATGGAATGTAGGGAAAAAGTCATCAACAAACTTCATGCAAGTGCTGCAACCTATATAATGCTTTTTAAATAGTGCATGATAACTCATTTTAAAGTATTTTCTATTGCATCAAATTATTTTTTCATGAACTTTTATTTTATTTCTTGGTTTGATAGATAACATCCATTGAAGCCACACATGTTTGTAAATAATCATGGTCACATGTACCTTGAGCTTCAGGGATGATTTTCTCACTCTATTTATCATTATAAACCAAATATCATAGCAATATTTTAGATTATATGAAAACAACATGTAATTTATATCTATAAATACAATAAATAAAAAATACAATATGCAAAGCAAACACTATGACACAATTATACTTTGACAAAATTATAGTTTAACCAAGAAAGTTTCTATCAATATAGTTATGGGTATAAGATAGCCTAATAAGACTATTTAAAGGGTGGTCTTAAGGAAACTTATAATCCAGTACATTTAAAGGCTAATTTCAGGCTCAATAGTTAATGATAAGAAAGAGTTGATGATAGAAGCTTTAAAATTTTGAGAAAAGACCAGTGTCTCAGCATAGCCAAGTACATTAATTTTATCTGCTCATGCCTATTAGCACTAAAGCTCACGTAGTTCTGGTACCACAAGAACTTAAAATTAGCTTTTGCTAACTCTTAAGATAATATCTGTTGGCAATAAAACATTTTGTGACCATGAGAAACAGGTAGGTCATCCATATTTGTTATTACTGTTATAACCTCCACTGCTACTGCCGAGCTTTTCCATGGCAGATCACACAAGGTTTTCGATGGCAAGTTTGGGCAGATCGCACTAGGTTTCCCTGACCACAGCGCTCTCTGCCAAGGGAAAGTAAGTACATTAAATTCATTAACAGCAGAAAGTAAGTACATTAGTTTCATTAACATCAAATTTCGCAATAATCTAATAAAAGGATTTGTGTCTCTCCATGATCAACATTTTTAATTTTTTTGGAGTTCATTTACTATTTGACAGAGCTGCTGCATTTAATTCTTTCATGTGTCTCATTGGCCGTGCTTGTGGTTCCTATGAAGTGATTAACTGAGATTCTTTATGACATTTGTTAGGTTTTTAGAAAGTTGAAAACATTAAAATCCATATCCATATCGAGCTTGAGGAATAGGTGGCTCAATCCTTGTCATGTGAGAAGGCTAACTCAATGGAGCAACATCGAGAAGGCTAACTCAATGGAGCAATGAAAACTAAAGGTTAATAACCAGGGGTAGATGTCTTTGGCCAGAAGAAAAAATGGTTCTTGAAAAGCCACCCCTAAAGAAAGAAAAACTAAATTATTTTTTCAAAATTTAAAAATAAAATAAATTCCCAAAAATATATTCAAGAAACCCAACATAAACAGATAATAAATTTGCACGTTGGTGGAATAATTGACTATGAAATCAGGCCTATTCTTACCTATTGTGAGAATATTCAACAGAGTTGCATTTAATTTCATTGTCTCTGATTCTCCAATATTCGTTTCTTATGATCAAGTGTATCAATCACGATCCATCCATCGGAATCCGAATAGTTCCGTGATAAAATCGATGCTTTATTATTCCTAAAATTCTTTATCATTTGGATTAATCACGATATTCCATCCACCATCATTACTTTCCCTTGAAGCTGATGAATTATCATTGCTTACCAGATAATCCAACTCCAGTTCTAATCTCTTCTTAAGCGGCAATGAACACGCCATTGAAATCAATGTGTTCACATCCAAATCATCCTTCGGAAACCCTCTCAAGAGCAGTAGCCACTCCAAAAACTGCCCTCATCCCGTCGCAGAGAAAAACATCCCAAATGGGAACAACTAATGACAATGGCAAGTCTGCGGAGAAAGCAGTCATTAACCAGCTACTTGCCAACATCGCTGGCGTGATCATCTGTTCCTCAAAATGGTTAGCCAGTTGGGGCAGTTGCTCCCTCAGAAGCATTTCGAACTGAAAAAAGTATTGGTGGAGTAGAGGCAGACCTTCCAGATACACACTTCCCATTTGCTTGCCTTTGAGCAGTGCCACCATATCCCAAAATGTTGCCTCTTCATTCGTGTAAAGAAGAAGCATTGCAGCAATGAAATTCATCCCTTGTGTATACCCCACCTCTGTATCGTAAACCGAATACGCCTTCAACACATTGTAGAGAGACCGATGCCCCACCCCATCTTTCGCTCGAAATAATTCCTCCGATGCAAAAGTCCGAGGGATGTTTTTAAGGTTAACTTTCTCTGATTCTGTTTTTACGGAAAATTCTTGGAAGAGGAGCAGCCCTGAGTAAATTCCTGGGTTTGCCACCAGAAGGTCCCGTCCATCTGAATTGAACTGCCAAACAACACCTCGCGTTGAACTGGCAATGTCATGCGTGATACGCGTTGTAACTTCTCGCAGATTCCATTCGTGATAGTTTTCATTGTTAATGTCATGTGTGATAGTTTTCATCATTATGTTTTTCTTTCGACGAAAATTTTAAGAAAGAGTGAATTTCCGCCCATTAATGAAAGTTTGTGGACGTTATATCTGAAGAGAGACAATTTAAGTTAGTGGACGTTATATTGAAGAGAGAGAAAGGTGCATAAGCTGACGACGATGAGCTTCACAGATAAACATGTACTCACCGATTCGATTGACACGATTCTCGTAACACCGCCAAAAACTTGGTGTTATTACAAAAAGAGATGCATTTATTTTGGGTTCCATTCGAAGTTTATATATAGGTTTTTATACGTTATACGGTTGTAGAGACGACGACATTTTAATTTACTAAATATGTAAATTTTTTTTTTTTTCAAAAGGTGGAAAAACCTATCAAACTCAGTTTTGTCAAACCAACAGTGAGGACAGCCATCTCTGGCTGCTATCCGCAAATGTCAGTTGACACATCACTGTTATCAAGGAAAACCACGCCACCTGAAATAACCCGCTCGTGGTCCGTAAGGGAGCATGCTTTCACTCATGCCTCTGGGTCTTGGGCCGTTAACCTGTTTCCTTACGTCCGAGGAAGACGAGCTCTTAGCCAAGCAGAAGCAGTTTTAGGACATACTCCAGGCCCAATATGTAAACGTTTATTAATTTGAAATGTTTGTGGTTTTAAAATAAAAAAAAAAGATTTATTTTAATTTTGAATTTATTAATTATTTAGATGGAGCCATTTGTTTAGTAATTTTTTTTTTTAATATTTCATCTCAAAAATTGATAATTTAAAATTAAAATAGATTTAAAATAATTTAATTATTTTTATAGAATTTGATCGAGTTAGTTTTCTTTATAATTATAGTTATTATTTTTTTTAACTTTATTTTTTAAGTTTTAATTATTTTTTATATAAATTAATCTAGTCAAAATATTATATAGAAAATTATATTACAACATGTTTACTACTGAATTAAATAACGTCACTCCACGTAATAAAATATTTAATATTGTTTTCTAAATATTATTATAAATAAATTAACTTAAATTTATTTAAAATTTAGTTTTATAAAGTATTTATAAAAAAAATAAAAAATAAGTATATAAATTTTTGTCATTTAATTTAGATATGTATTAATTTTTTTATATGTGTTTGAAAAAATTACACATAAATTGTATTAATCCATCTAAAATTTTGATAAATCTAGATTTATTTTAAATATATCTAAACCAATTTATTTATTGTATACATATATTTATTTATTTATATTTTTCTAATAATATAATAATATATTATTTTCACCTTAAAAAATGTGTTATTTTTTTTTTATTATTATATATATATATATATAATAAAAAACAAAAAATATTAAACTATTAAACAAATATATTTGTAATAAAATGATCTTAAAATACTTAACATGTTAATACACATATAATAGTTCATGATAATTCTTAGTTATTTCATTATATTGTTATACTAAATGTTTAAAAACAAGATGTATGTGTCTACTAACATCATTCAAAAGATGAAATACACACTATTATGTTTTAACAAGTAAATAAAACAAGCACTACAAGCAGTGGAAGTCCTTCCTGCTTTGAGAGGAGACTTTTGGAAACATCACCTACCAATGTATTTTGTCAATCTGTGAACTCCCTATCAACTTCCTGACTTGGTTGCCAACTGCATATTTCATCTTTATTATGAGTTCTATTTGTTACTAGACAACAATTGGCAATGGAAAGACAAGAACCTAACAACACAAAGTCAAGCTAACAACATTTGTCAAACAAGTTTGCTGCAATTGTATGGAAAGAAGATAATCATACTGGATTGGCCCTACTAAACATTAAAAATAAGTTTACCAGAGTTTTTGTGTTCTGTTGGAAATAAGTTTACCATAAATTAGTTCCTACTAAACATTAAAAATAAGTTTACCACAATTTTTGTGTTCTGTTAAAAATAAGTTTACCATAAATAAGTTTGCCAGAGTTTTCGTGCTCCGTTAAAAATAAGTTTACCAACGTTTTTGTGTTGTGTTAAAAAGAAGTTTACCATAGTTTTTAAACCATTCTTTGTCTATTATGCTTTGTCTTGCAAATAGTTAGAAGAATATTATATTAGCTGGGACCACCATAGATCTTAGCATCTTATTATACTCACGAGATAGAGTCTTCATATCTTATGAAAAAGGAAATGGAATGGACAAAGTAGAGAAGGCTCTTCTCATCTTCTCATGAAATAAAAAAGGCTTCATATCTTCTGGAAAAGAGAATGGACAAAGAAGAGAAGGCTCTTCTTTCTCGTTTTTTAGCTTGTGATATAGCAAAAGGGAATGGAAAGTGCAGGGAAGGATCTTCTTTCTAGTTTCTCAGTTGGTTGTTTAGCAACTTATTTTCATTGTGACATTTTCCATGAGCTTCTACCCAGCACAACTACAATGATCACAAGATGTCTCTGCTACATATTCGTTTGGTACTACTAGTTATGGCTATGGATATTAATTGCATCTACAAGTTCTAGTCCTACCCTTCTTTAGTTTATCTCTTTCCTCGCTCAATTAATGAAGTTATTTTCTCCCACACCCTTTAGTGACTGATTGAAGAATGCAGTTGCTTCTCCAAAACGATGAACTTCAGGGCTCGTAAAAGTAGCTAGCCCAAGTATTTATGGAAAATCTTGAACATCGGTTGATCTTGATCACCTTGAGCAAAGGACAAGAATGTTTACAATAGTGTGTTCCAATTTTTGGCATTTCACCGAACAACCATTGTGGAGTAAGGAAAATTTTCCTTTCATGCTCTTGTTTCCTTTGCAACCTTCCTTGTTCCTGGTCCCATA
This sequence comes from Pinus tabuliformis, assembly GCA_031772625.1. Taxonomy (NCBI): domain Eukaryota; kingdom Viridiplantae; phylum Streptophyta; class Pinopsida; order Pinales; family Pinaceae; genus Pinus; species Pinus tabuliformis. The sequence goes on from CM062809.1 coordinate 980,063,634, forward strand.
TGCATTTCATGAGGTAAGGTTCCTTCATTCATGCCTCCTTAGTAAGAAAATAAATATCCTTCATTGATGTCAAGCCTGAACTGGTCCTACTAAATATTTACTAGACCCTCCCATCACTGAAAATAGGCAACAACAATATATTTATTTCTAAGGTCAAAAGTGTTACTACAACTAAGGCATGTGTAACATTAAGGAAGGTTAAATATATCTTTGCTGATACCCAAAGCTAGACTTAATGGGAGCAATGACGTCAATTTAGATTTAAAGCCACTAGATTAGTACTAGCTTTAGGGTAACATAAATCCTTTCTAATATAAATACTGGCCTGATACACCATTAAATGCTTGAACACAGAGTAGTGCTTGAATTCATTTCTTGAATATGGATTAGTACTTGAATCACAGGTCCATTTGGTCACTTAAGTATTTGGCCCAATCATAACATTGGTAAGCTACTCCTATGAACCTCGATCACGAAAGGGTAACTGTTGCACCAACCATAATAAATATGAGCTCAACCTATAAAAAACAGAAGGTTGAGGGTAACTCGTTGCGATGCTAGGGATATCGTGTCATGTAACTAAGGGTGGTTAGACAGTGAGGCTCTCTAATGCCAAATGCCACATAAGTGAAATGCCAAATGAATGAGCTAGCCATACGTATATAAGTTGTCAGCAATAATTCAAACTTACATATAGCATTTTTGAAGTGACTAACATTAAATTAGGTTTGAACTAGAATTTCAAATTGGTTATCCTAAGGTTTAGGAAAAGTATACCGTCGAGCCGGCAATAAGAGGTCCAAACAAAAACAGTGAATAAAAGTTAGTTTGGTAGAATATTTTGTTTAAAACGTTGGTTTAAACCTGGAATGTATGGGAATATATTAACTCGTCAAAGTTATTTAATATTAAGTCAATGCTTATCAATAGTTATAGTCCCTGCTATGCCAAAGGCTGAGACTAATAAGAGAGGATAATAGAATCTCAAATAGTTTGGTAATAAAACTAAAGTTACTATAAATACCATGTAAGTGGGATAGTTTTATATAAATATAATATTGTCCCTGTTTCTTTAGTAATTATTTTTCTTAAATGAATGTCATCTCAATAACAATATTGATGTCATTTAAATTTTTAGAATTCATGCCTACAAAAGAAGGTGGAAAATATGTTTATTCTTATTGTGAAATAAAGCATATTATGAACCTTGGAGGGATTATGTTAGCTTGCGTTGATCCCCTTGAAATCTCTTTATTACAATTAGCTTATTTCAAGTTGATTGAAAAGGGGTTGCAAAGAGTCAAAATAAGGTTGACATCGTAAAGTGGCATTCCTCATGACTTACTCCCCAATCAATTAACTGAGATAAGAATCTTCTTATCGCACTCCACATTCAAAATGCATGCTTTGGAATCTCCTTGCATCGTGACAAAATTTTTCCCAACAATTGACATAAAAATTCTCGTCATGTGCCTACATCTGTCATGTCAGGAATCTGAAGAATGCCCTTTGTGAAACCTCCATAGTGTGACATTAAAACCCTCCATTGAATTCCATAAAATTTTCCATTTCCTTTCTCCAATCAACCACACCATGTGCCTTTATTGGAAGATTTTAAAATTTACAGATGAAACCATGGTGGGACGTGAATCTTCCTATCATATAACATAAAATTCCCCATACTATGGATTTTGTTAAGTCACATCTCCCATGGACTTCACTTATTTTTTAATGTAACACTTCAAAAGAATGTTTAGGAATAATTCCCACAATTATGTGGCACCACGCTCTATGTTGGCACCATGTGGCTAACCAGATGCCACATGTCACTCCATAACCCTGCCACTTGTTGCGTATGTCTTTTCTTCTAGAGAACACATGTTGGCTATATATCTAGGAATTCATTAGATTAGGAACTGCACATCTACTTGGCCCATCACTTTCCACTGTTTGTTGCAAGGAAAGGAATTTTATATTTCAATCTACAATCAACAAATCAACCAACTGAAAATGTACCAAGTAATTGAATTTTGCAAGTCATTCTAAGATTCCAAACTCAACAAGACATCCTACTGGTAAAGAGAATGCAATAAATTACCATAAATTAGTGATGATCAATTAATGTAATTATGAGACATTAGTTGTAGTATTATGTATACTCATTAAAACATTCCTTGCTTCTTCTATACTCTAGTTTTAAGTATAAGAAAATTTAGCATTCCTTTCTGAATAATTATAGAAATTATTCATCACTAACATTTTCATGTTATAATCATTTGTTTAATATTATCTTACAAATTATTGCAAATTATATTTTTGGAAAACATTGTAACTCACGTGTTTGGAGTAATATTTGGTTACAAGGTTGACTTGACAAGACCCTTGAGGATTGCAGCTTGAGGTTAGAAACTTAGATTTGTAAGTCTTGAAGATATAAGTAACTAGTTTCATAGAACTATAACTGAAATTCCTACTGCTAAAAATTATAAGAAAGAATTAACGAGGAATCATATAGTCAAGCTTCAACTATAAAGGCATGTTGGGAAAGTGAAATGTTCACGTTGCATGCTTAGCATATCATGGATGAGTACTTGAATAAGAAACGGATGGGAAATGCTAGGAATTTGAAACATTTTATCATACAAATTATAACATGGAAGTTAAAATTTAGCCATTAGGTTTTTGGGTCATTGGCTTCTCAAATATGTCAATTCCCATTAATGGTAGATTGAACTCGCTAATAATGAGATCATCCAAGTGGTTAAATTGGTGCAAATTTGAAGTTTCTAAATTTGGGCAACTAAAATGTAATGAGACACAAGGAAATTGGAATGGTAAGTATATCAATCAAGTTATACAATGTACTCTCAGGCTTGTATATCATATTCCACTTAGTTTTTTAGATGAAGTTTTGTTGCAAAATATTAACTAAATAATTGTTGTACCATGATACTATTTACACCTTGCTTACACACCTAAGTTAGTGTAGGAATAATCCTCAATCCCACTAGGTGTGACGTTGGTGGAAAATCTCAGAGAATGGGTTTTCACCTAATCCCAAATTTCTTCCTCTAAGCTCACTACTAGCTAAATCTGACGGGGGTTGACCATGAGGAAGGTTTCTAAAGGAAATAATAATTGAAAACAACAAGTTATAGGAGACTAAGGGCAAGGAGATTACTTCTAAGTAACTTGAGTTCAAGGATTATTTAGAAAGTATGATTATTTAAATGAGATATGTAAATATCACCGAGATTGATTCCTATAAGATCAATATGAAAATGAAAAGATAAAAAACAATAAACGAGTGCCTTAAAACAATGCTCTATAAGAAAATAACACTTGCAAAATGGAATGATACTTCAAGTCACAATGAAAGGTAATTGTTGCAAGACAAGTGTTAGTACAAGAAATAATTGAAAATATGAGCAACAAGACTTGAGATGTAACTTGCAAGAAAAAAAGGCTTGGAACTCCAGTGGAAAATGCTCAACAAATGATATAGATAATAGATAAGTACATGAGTATAAATGAATTATCACACAATTCAAATTACCATAACCAACTGAATGCCAATGATAGATCAATGAATGCAGGATATTTTTTTTGTGATGTAAGCATTTTGGATGATTTTAATTAAATTCCTAATCTATGGTGATAAATTTCCCCTCAATTTCTCAAAAATTGGTAAGGATTGGCATAGCTTGCAAGAAGGATAGGTTGAAGATGCATAAGTCCATCGTTAGCGATATGATTCTTGGCCTCCTTGCAATCCACATTTCTCTGTTTCTACAAGGGCTCGACCACAAGAGAACTACAAGGTCACACGTTTTAACGTTACTCCAAACATAGTTTTATCAAATTGAATTAATGTTAGGGAGACTTATCCTAAAATTCCTATTTAACTAAGCTTATGCTTCGAGGTATATTTTAGAAGTGTAAGTCTAAATCTAATATGCAAATAGGATAAACAAATGTTAATGCAATGTTTCAAATGAGATATTGTGATAACAAGATGCTTCAAAGAAATGAGATAACAATGAACCTATGATTAAAGTCACTTTGAGCACAATATGATATTGATTTATAACAATAATCAATGAAGCATGTAACAATTACTCAATGAAAGAAAACTAAATCACAAGCTAAAATAATAACGCAATTGACTTGAATTGAAAGTGCTTTAAAAAAATTATTTTCACTTATAATATAATATGTTATGGCAATTAAGCTAAGTGTGAGTTATATCACAAAGCACAAGTAAATATAGTCAAATGAGATTGCAAATCAGAAAATAGAAAGACTACTTTAATTTAATATACTAATGAAATGAAGATATGAGTTACTCAAATACAACTAAATCATATAGAAAATTACACATAGATGCAAAATATTAGATCGAAATAAAATGAAGATGAAACTAATATAATTAGAGAAAGAACAAGTTAGTGATTAGATCTAAACTAAGCTAAGCTAAGATATATATATATATATATATATCTAAACCTTCTTTTTAAATAAGGAGGCGGGATACCATGAGAAAATTCCCGAGGTCACTCAAGAAACAAAATTTCTTTATTAATAGATATGATAAAGATGGAGACACTTTGACAATGAGAAGAGCTCAAATCCTCAAGGAATGTCTTACAATGCTATTGAGCATTGAAAAGAAGGAAATATTCCTTAAGAAAACAATGAGGATATTTTTTATAGAACTTGTGGCAATGAGGCACAAAGGAAGCTTCTCAAATAATCTAAATTTTTTAAAATTAATCTCACTCAAATAACCTTTAGCCTCTTAGAGTGAAGAAATTTCCTAAGAGGGGAGAGGATAAAGATACTTTTGCTCACTTTCTTGACAGAGATAAACAACAACCTTCATCATTCTCATGGCTAGGGAGAAAAGATAACCCTCAAGGGCTCATGAAAATGTAAAAAATAAAGCCTACAAAAGGTAGTTGGAAGCCTGTAAAAGAATTGGAGATAGCTTCCAACCTTAAGCTCTAAAGTCCCTACATAAATTGTATGAGAGAAACCACTTAGACAAGCTCTTATTTTTTGGAAAACCAACTCCAAGGATTAGTGGATGACACCGAGAAAATAATGCAGAGAAATATGTCCAAATGATGTACAAAAGCTAAATCAAGGAGTGCGAGTATAACTCATCTCTATGATTAGTCAATAACACACTCTATATTAGTGAATTAATTCAATATAAGAACAATATTGAAGAAAATAAGTTGAAATAGATTTTATCACAAGCCAAGGCTAAGGAAACCCTTCCACAAAAAATATGAAATGATATGGCCTTGGAGATTATAATGTAGGTTCTTCCACTTCTATGCTAAAGAGTGGTATAGTTCAGCCAAAAATGTCCCCTCATGGTTGAGATCTGATTCAAAGTATTTGTTGGGTTGTGTTATATTCTTTCCATGACTAGCCCACGTAGTTAATGGGGGCGAGCCCCCCTTCATTGCGGCAATTGTGTAGTTGTTGGGGGCAGGGGGGGCGAGGGGTCACAAGGGGTTTGAGGTGCACCCGTAACCCCATTTTATCAGGTCCAGGGCAGCGCCCTGAAAATTTTTTGGTTTTGGACCCTATGTTAGGTTGGGTGGACCCACTGTCTAGTCAATTTAATGTCTTAAATTGCTCTACATAAATTATCAATTCGGGTATCGTAAACTGATGAAGTGTGGTGCACCATATGTGCTTAGTTAACCTTTTTCTTACTTCGTTGTTTTATACTTTATGTTGTTTTGGGGGTTTTGTTCTTGTTGGTTTCCTAAAGTGTCTAATGCAAATGGAAATCTTATTCTAAGGTCTTAAGAATACTTTTAAAGGATAAGTATGGATAGAGATTTCAAGACAAGGCCTGTGTCCTTAATGGTAACTTCCAAAACTTAGCACTTCAAAAGATCTTAAAACATGTTATTGATGGAATTAGTACTTAAACAAAAGTGTAAATATGTAGCTACTTCAATAAAAATAGAATGCAACAACCAATCAATGAGCTAGTGACTATGAAACCCAATATCCTTGCCGTTGTATAAAAAGAAAATAAAAACTAAACTTAAAGCAACTCAAAGACTGAAAGCAAAGCAAACTAAATCACACTACTTCAGCCCACGTTCTGACCCTTCACCTTTCGACTCACTCCGTCTATAGGAAGTAATCATAAACAAGCTGAGTAATATGATATCTAAATTGCATAAAAGGAAACTAAGATTTAACTACTCATTCATATTTCAACTCTTGAAAATGAGATAATTAATCCAATCTTGCAGGAAAGAAAACTAAATCATACTACAACTAGTAATATTCTGATTCCTTACTAATTGAGTCGCTTGGCTATAGAAAGGAAATCATAAACAGATGAGTAATATGATGTCTAAGTAGCAGAAAAGTAAATAAGCAAAACAAAACTTGAAAGAAATGACAGTGCTGGAATTAAACTCAGGAAATGAAAATTAGCAGAAAGGACAAGATGATCTCATGTCAGTAGTTATCAAAAAGCTATGTGCATTACTAATCTACAATCAGAAGGTTGAACACACTTGCATGAATTAAAATTGCATTAATGAAAAATCTAATCTATCAAACTTGAAAGCAATCAAATGACATAATGAAATCAAAGAAAAATTTAGAAAATGAAATCTACTCTACCTTACATTCTAATATGCTCCATGAAATCTACTTCACATCTCCTTCCATGTTGAGAACATCAAAGCTTTATTCAAATTCTTCAAAATTACAAAGTACAACAAAGCTCTCCAAAGCTTTCAAAAGCCATCAAGGAAGAACTACAAACTCACAAGCTAAAAAGACTTAAGAACTTCAAACTCTAAGCTAACAAATGAAGGAGAGAGATCTCCTATTTATACAAAAAGATGAGAAGCGATCTCATTAATGAGAGTCCATGAATCTCTCCCTCTACCTCTAGAGTCCTAATCAAAATAGGAACTGATAAGACACATGTCTTCTTAGAGTTACAATAAAATTAGGAGATATGACACATATCCTCATGATCCCATGATTCTTTCCACTCAAATTCAGATTTTGCCTTAGAGTGTCACATGAGGGTCTTCTAGAAGCCTCCTTTCAACCTACACATGTCAACAATCTCAACCCATTTGTTAGGTATAAGCATATGCACATTATTTTCTAATTTTTAACCACAAATTCATTTAAAAGGCTTAGAATTAATAAAGATTGGAAAAACATAAATGTGACCCTAATGATAATGAAAGTGGAATGAATGTGGTGACATAGTAGTGAAATGGAGGTGATATAATGGACATAATAGTGAAAGTGTAATGGAAATGAATGACATTTTCAAGACTCAACATACCCCCCAACTGAAGCTATTGCATGTCCTCATGCAATATATATTACATTAACTCTTTTGGTCCTTGAGCATTGGCTTAACTTTGCATGATATCATTTGATAACTTCATATTTCTTGAATTGCAACATGGTTGGTTCTTGTGTTACAACTTATTTTTTTTTGTGCAATAAATGCCTAACAGCTGACCGGAACTTCGGTTGATCTTCTACAGTTTGTATGACACATTGGATTCAGGATTCTCCACATCTGCATTGTCTACAAGATCTGGTTTTAGCATGCGTATAAACATTGTCTTCCCTGTTCCATTTTCTCCCAACATTTAACCAGAAGTAACGGAACAGGTACAGACGGGTGGCAGCAACTTCATGGGGTTTAATGATAGAGAGTCGTGTTCAATTGAGATACGTCGCTAAACGTGTGTGAGTTTATTAAGATGGAAGGCGTGTAATCAGGTTTTAGATGCCAGCATACAGTTGATCCCCAATTACAATTCTCTTCCTCAGGCACGCGGAATTGAATCACACATCAAACTATCAGTTAATTAACTCAAATTCCGTTTTTCTTCACGCGACCACAAAAAAAGAGGCTCCAAAGAACTAAGAATTTCTCTTAAACCACCATGAATTTCTTGAAGTGGTTTCTGGGTTATCTAACTGACCCCACTGGAAAAAAAAACCCATGTTTCATTTTTTTCAGTTTCGTCTCTGTTTGGCCAAATCGTGTTCTCAAAGTTTGACGTTTTTTCTGTGTTTTACGATTTTTTTTTTTTGTTGTCTATCAGGTGCATTACACAGGCACAATGACAGGGCTGAAGAATTGGGGCAATGTATTTTGGAATGCATATAACCCTAATCAATCTGGAGTTTCTGGAACCTTTAACGATTCATGAAAACCTTCACTTAGTTTTAAATACAGATGATTCCATACTGACCCAAAACCTGTTCAATAACAACGTTATCTATTAGAGGAATCCTTTGTGTGTTTACCTTTCTATTTCCTCTCATGTAAATCAGCTCTCTAATACTCTTCAAATTAGGATAGCCATAAGTCACATATGTTTCACTCCTTTGCAACATAATCACAGTTGCTTTGTTCACTTTCAGGAAGACGCCATTGAAGATCTGCCTCAAATGCAGTAGCTTCTGTGTCTTTGGATGTATATCATTAATACCACAGATGCGAATAATGAAAAGCAACTTGGCTTCTAGGGTCTTCCTTCGTTCACAATTTTGTTGCAAAAATCTTGCACCATAAACACCTACAAACTAACTGATATACAAGGAAGGCCACTGATTTTCTCACAAATGTTGGTAGGCATCTCCATATAGGTATGGTCTCAGTAGGGATGCTCCGGCTGGACTAAGGGATGGAAGGAATGATTGAAATAAGAAATAGTAGATGTAAGAATGCTAACGATACTCCAGCAATGGATGGAATATAGATGAGTGTTTAAGATTTTCACTAACATTGACCTGCTACCGCTGATTACAAGAGTCAGGCAGACAACTAGAGAAGGTTTTTGCCGATTTTTTTTTTTTTTTTTTTTTTTTTTTTTTTTTTTTTTTTTTTATTGAGGCCACAGTGAAAGCTAGGATTGAGAATAGCCATATATTGTTTTTATTATTTTTTCTTCTCTGAAATTGTAAAATTTTATAAAAATGATTAATGATTTTCAATTTCAGGAAGCAAAGACTTCAAGAAAAACATGCTAAAAACAGGACTTTGACTGAGGTCTTAGGCTGGTTTTTTTTATCGATCTGAGCTGGGTGAATAGGATAGGATCCATGTCGGGACAATTCTAGAGATGCCCATGTGGTCGGTTTTTTCATTGGATGCCTGTAACCTACTAAACCTTGAAACAACTACAGAATTCTCAACTGGCTGCGGAATCAAGGCACTTTCCGCAGCTAAGTTGCAAAACCTTATTAAAATAGGATATAGTGTTTTAAGGACCACTGCAAACCATAACCAGTCAATTTTTGACAATTTGAACCTATCAAAGCAGTTGAGTTTCAATTTTTTTTTTCTTGAATCAATTGAAATGATGAAGTTTATTTTGTCTCCCTTTTCTTTTTTTCTTTTTCTTAACATAACAATCCTTTTTCTGATCCTCCAAATCACACAAAGTGCAGGAGGAGAGCATACTCAAGAATTATTAATTTTTTTTACTTAACAATCCTTTTTCTAATCCTCCAGATCACACGAAGTGCAGGAAGAGGGCATACTCAAGAATTATTAAAAAAAATTCAGATGTAAGAAATAAGGTCTCCTAATTACACTTCCCCGGCAATGGCGCCAAAATGTCTAGTCAATTTAATGGCTTAAATTGCTCTACATAAATTATCAATCCGAGTATCGTAAAGTGATGAAGTGTGGTGCACCATATGTGCTTAGTTAACCTTTTTCTTACTTCGTTGTTTTATAGTTTATGTTGTTTTGAGGGTTTTGTTCTTGTTGGTTTCCTAAAGTGTCTAATGCAAATGGAAATCCTATTCTAAGGTCTTAAGAATACTTTTAAAGGACAAGTATGGATAGATATTTCAAGACAAGGCCTGTGTCCCTAATGGTAACTTCCAAAACTTAGCACTTCAAAAGATCTTAAAACATGTTATTGATGGAATTAGTACTTAAACAAAAGTGTAAATATGAGGCTACTTCAATCAAAATAGAATGCAACAACCAATCAATGAGCTAGTGACTATGAAACCCAGTATCCTTGCCGTTGTATAAAAAGAAAATAAAAACTGAACTTAAAGCAACTCAAAGACTGAAAGCAAATCAAACTAAATCACACTACTTCAACCCACGTTCTGACCCTTCACCTTTCGACTCACTCCATCTATAGGAAGTAATCATAAACAAGCTGAGTAATATGATATCTAAATTGCAGGAAATTAAATTACATAAAAGGAAACTAAGATTTAACTACTCATTCATATTTCAACTCTTGAAAATGACATAAGTAATCCAATGTTGCAGGAAAGCAAACTAAATCATACTACAACAAGTAATATTCTGATTCCTCACTAATCGAGTTGCTTGGCTATAGAAAGGAAATCATAAACAGATGAGTAATATGATGTCTAAGTAGCAGAAAAGTAAATAAGCAAAACAAAAATTGAAAGAAATGACAGTGCTGGAATTAAACTCAGGAAATGAAAATCAGCAGAAAGGACAAGATGATCTCATGTCAGCAGTTATCAAAAAGCTATGTGCATTACTAATCTACAATCAACTGGTTGAACACACTTGCATGAATTAAAATTGCATGAATGAAAAATCTAATCTATCAAACTTGAAATAAATCAAATGACATAATGAAATCAAAGCAAAATTTAAAAAATTAAATCTACTCTACCTTACATTCTAATATGCTCCATGAAATCTACTTCACATCTCCTTCCATGTTGAGAACATCAAAGCTTTATTCAAATTCTTCAAAATTACAAAGTACAACAAAGCTCTCCAAAGCTTTCAAAAGCCATCAAGGAAGAACTACAAACTCACAAGCTAAAAAGACTTAAGAACTCCAAACTCTAAGCTAACAAATGAAGGAGAGAGATCTCCTATTCATACAAAAAGATGAGAAGCCATCTCATTAATGAGAGTCCATGAATCTCTCCCTCTACCTCTAGAGTCCTAATCAAAATAGAAATTGATAAGACACATGTCTTCTTAGAGTTACAGTACAATTAGGAGATGTGACACATATCCTCATGATCCCATGATTCTTTCCACTCAAATTCGAATTTGGCCTTAGAGTGCCACATAAGGGTCTTCTAGAAGCCTTCTTTCAACCTACACATGTCAACAATCTCAACCCATTTGTTAGGTATAAGAATATGCACATTATTTTCTAATTTTTAACCACAAATTCATTTAAAAGGCTTAGAATTAATAAAGATTGGAAAAACATAAATGTGACCCTAATGATAATGAAAGTGGGATGAATGTGGTGACATAGTAGTGAAATGGAGGTGATATAATGGACATAATAGTGAAAGTGTAATGGGAATGAATGACATTTTCAAGATTCAACACCCACCTATGGTTTTGTGCATGATTTTCACACATGTTTTTGGACATGACAGTTTTTAGTCCATGGTATCAGATGTGATGGTTTTCGGTCCATGGTATTGGTTGCTTTGGCATGTATAAATATGTATTATAACATTGAAAGGAACATAATGGAAAATCAAGCTGGTAGTCCTGGTTTTGGGATCCAGGGGAAAATCTTTGTATATGTGCTTTATGTGTTTTAGAATTTGTATGTAGCTAATTTTTGTACGGGGTTAAAACATACAGTATTTCTACACAACTTCAAGGTAAATTGTTAGATCTGCAGAGCTTAGATGATACAATGAAGAGGAAGCTCTAAATGCCAAAAGTAAAAATCAAATTTCCTCATGCCCATGTGCAAACATTATTGAGGTTTCCATGTATGGAAATTGGTGGGTGAAAAGGAGGGAAAATTTCATGTAATTCTCGGCCCACAATCTTATGAAGACACCTTTGCAATTACAAGCCCCAATTTGCTATAGTTGTGCCCAAAGAATTTTTGAGTTAGTGCCATTGCTTCCCAGCATATATCCTTATGTGTATGCTAGTTTTCCCTTTATTTTGCCAGTGTAATTTGAGTGAAATGTTAGGGGAGAAAAAACCCTAAAAAATATGGAAAAAAACCTGCCTCATATCATCACCCAAATCTATTGATTTTTTGTTGTGTGTATCTCCCTCAATCTACCCTGCATGTAGTTGTAGAAAATTGTGTGTATATTCATAAATATTCCTTGTGTAGGTGTCTTTTCCCGTTGAGAAATAAGCGTAGCAAGCCCATGAAATTTTCAGTTAACTAAACTTTGGAATATTTCATCCAATTTGTGCATTTCAAGGAAACAATTTTGTTGCGTGGATGTTTCTTTAGCTGGGTATGTACATGGAGCAAGGAGGGAGTGAGGTGGGATCCATTACTCACTCACTTCTTTAAATTTTTAACTTTAGACAACATCATATCCTCCATTAAATTAAACTTGTATCTTCAAAAAATTCGTAGGTCTCCCTAAACTTCAATGTAGTCCCTATTTGACGTGGCTCATTTGGAACTTGTCCTCATTTTCCACTTGGACTTGTGGGCCCTAGGTGGATGCCCAATTAGATTTATAATTTTTTTTTTTTCTGAGTAAAGACTAATTCTATTAAGAGATGAAAATATAGTACAATCAGGCCTGGAAACAGGCTTAGCAGAGAAGCTATGGAGCCGAAGGTGATAGGGAATCAACCTTGCTCCAAATAGACAGACCAGTGACAGGTCATAGAAACAAAGGATTACAAAGGAAGGTACTAATCCAAAGGCTACCCCGAAGGGTTGTTTCCTACAAATCGACCTTTTTTGCCTTTTTTCTTGCTCACTTTTATCCACCCAGTGGAGTGAGGCTGTGTCATGACAAGTTGTAGGTTATTTTGTCCTGAAGGCTGATCATCCTTGTCAGAGTCTGAGGGCGAAGAGAGATGGGTACGTTTCTGAGAAATCTGCTGGATTGGGGGAGCCTCCTGGTGAGCCGAGGGGGCTTCCTTCGGAATTTCCTCATTCTGTAGATCAGCTTCAATTTCCTCATCAATCTGTTCATCTGCCTCAGATTCCTCCTCCTCCGAGCTCGAGAAGCCTAAATCGTCCAGCCGACGGGGTGGTTCAAAAGGGTTCCATCTCTTGGATTTGGGCTTACGATTCAGATTCTTCTTTTTATCTTTGAGCTGTGAACATGTGCTTTGAAGGTGCCCTGTTTGATGACAATGGCGACAGCGGAAGGCTGTGTTCTCGTAATCCAGTGGTTGAGTCCAATGGAAATCTCCAAACTTGAGATTAATCTGATCCGGCAATCCTTTGCTGATATCTATTTCTGCACATAGTCTGCCATACGTGTAGAGACCATTTTCCCTTCTTGAGGTATCTGTAGCCAGGTATCGTCCCAAAGTATTTCCAATAGCGAGGAAGACAGAGAAATCCCAAAAATGTGCCGGAAGATTCGGGAGCCTGACCCAAATGGGGATCTTGGAGATGACTGCTGTAGAGGGGTCGAAGTCAGGAAACCAGGGGGTTAGAAAAAGCCCAGCTGAACCCCAGAACCAAGGGCCTCCCGTTAAGGCTTTCTGGTAGTCTTCGCTTGATTCAAAAAGCACCAAGAAAAAACCTTTTGAACATAAGAAGATTTTACACTTTTTAGTCCAAGAGGTATGGACCCATTGATAAAGATCTGCTGTGCGAGGCCATAAGCCATTAAATCTGCAAATGAGAGCGGATTCTGCAAAGTTCTGGTAACGGCTTTCAATCCTGGGATAAGAGAAGTCGATGGAGGGAATTTCCTCTGATTTGTCTACCAGAAACGGCTTTGGAGCTTCATGAAGCTGGGATGCCTTTGTAGAGAACTGAGGTTGGGTAGCATTTTTGCATGCTGCATCTTTGTAAGAGAAAGAAGGGGCAGAGGAGGTTTTCCCAGATGAACCACCTCTTAGACGGAAAGAAACCCCAATGGACACGTCCTTTTGAATGCTATAAAAAGAAAGAGGAAGGGAATGCATAAGCTGCTTACCCTTATACAACAATCTGAGGCAGGAGGAGGGAATCCCCAGCCGGCATTCAAGTTTTTGCAGAAGATCCTGCACAAGATCTGTTGCGCAAACCCATAACATTGTCGTTTTGCCGGAAAGATTAACTTGGATCTGGAATGCATGCGGTTCTTCTGTTAGATCCAGCTGGTTCACGATCGAAAGCTGCTTCAGAGTTGATCTCGTCTGAACTTGCCTCCTGCAAGGTGCTTGTCCATCGATCTGGGTTTTTTTAAGGCCCCAAGATCTTCTGGGCTCCAGATTTGATGGTTTACCTGCAGATCTGATCATCTGACTACCATGCATAGTCTGTGCTCCCGATTCAGAGCAGATCCATGACCCTTGACATCGGATCTTGATGATTCGAAGGCCGCAGATCTGTAATAAAGGCAGATCTGTGACCCAGAGGATTCGAAGGCTGCAGATCTGGAAGACAGGAAAATTGCGAGCCTTAACGAGAGTTCCAAGGGACTTCATCTTGTTGTTATATTCGTCCCATGTGACCGTCTTATTATTAATTCTGTAGTCGCTGCCGCCAGAGCCGACGACTGTGCGCTTGAAATGAAGCTCTTCGCTGCCGGCGTTCCAGTAAACAAGCTTAACGAAGGCCTTCCTTCCCTTCTGCTCTTTCTCTTTATCGTCGTAGGCGTAAATGAGATCCCTCAGCTGCGCTCCTCTGAGCAGCCTGGAGCGAACCCCTAGAACGAAGCTGATGGCGTCCATGAGGTTCGACCTCGGTATCGCTTCCCGTTTCCCGATCGCTGTTTCAATTGATAGCCTTTATAATAATAATTAAATTATTATATAATTAGATTTATAATTTAACTACACCTTTATCTCCTAATTCATGTCACCTTTTCGACTCTTTTTTTATTTTGGAAAGTACATTTTTTTTTACAAATATAATATTTTGAATGTTTCCTCATTTTTGCCACTATGATAGAAAAACTAGCTTTTGAGGAACAATATCTCATTTTTTGACCCCCAAAGTGGGTTATAGAATAATTTTCAGCCTCTAAAGATAAATTTCAGGTAGTCACATGCCCCATACATTTACAAGGACCACGAATTTACATAATTACATAGAATGCAAATAAAAAATCTCATTTGCAGGATTTTTTAATTATTAAATTTTTTTACTTAAACCTAGTTAAATGCCACAAAATTTCAAATATGACTAAGAATGGTAATATGCATTAAACCTAGAAAATAAAATGGACTTGAGGCATGATCTTCAAGTCGTCACCTCAGCTTTAGGGTATGCGGTGAGAAAAAAAACCTAGAAAATTATTTGTCGGTAAAAAGTGTGAATAATTAACCAAGTAAAAAAACACTCTGAGGTGTATTTTGTTGTTGATAGAGTCTCAATATCCTAGGTTGTTACATATCTTTATTCATAATTTTAGTGACATTTTTAAAATATCCCCAAAGGGCTTCAAAATCTAAGTAAAAATAAAGAAGAAGAGAGAGAAGAGGCTTCGAGTCCATGATGAAATTTGGAACTTTTATGAGTGTAGGAAAGCTATGAAATGATCCTTGGGAATAGATTATTCATGTGCAACTTCATTCGTCAACATTTTGCTGCACATGGGGATGTGTGCTTGTAACAGCCTTGGTGAAAATTCCATGTAATAAAAGTTAATAAAGGAAAAATAATAACCAATGTTATGCGACACTTATTCCAAGCTTAATGTTGGGCAAAAACATCCTAATGTAGGCGTTCATTTGGTTTATTATGGCGAAGAAAATTGGAAAAATAAATGGCAAAGGTTTTGGAAATGCAAAGTGTCATTAATTGGAAATTTGTTTATGAAAATATTGGGAATTGGGAGAAAAGGAAGGTGAAATGCCATAGATTGCATGCAAGGAGGAAAATGAAGGAAAAGTAATGGAAGATGAAGAAAATAGAGGCCATATTAATAAGAAGGCTTATGAAGATTAGTTCATGGCTTTTATCAGTTCAGTTTTGGAGCTATCTCTCTATTCTATCCCACATAGTCTTGGACATTTAGAGTTTCCTTGGAGAATTCCAGCTTTGGATCAAGAAAGGAAAAGAAGGCAAAGAGGAAGAAAATATCAAGCAAGGAAGAGGAGGATCAAGTTTCTACAATGGATTTACTTGCAGGTATCAATTGTCATGTATGATTTCCTTGCTAGATTTGGCATGCATGGTTATCCATGTGTGTTCTTGTTTTTCTTGCCATCATCAGCATGGCTTTTGCCACTTGTGATAGTGTTCTTTAGTCATGCCTTGCCATTTTTGGATAACATTGGTGTGATGTGGTTTTCATGTTTGGATGAGCTTGATTGCAGGATGAACTCAAAGCTAAGTGGGGTGGTCTCGAGATTATTCACAAGGCCTCTGAATCTTGGGATGGTATACATGGTAAAGCCTAGATATGAACACCTTGATTGAGCCTAGGAACCCCTTGACTGATGAATGGCTTGATACATGGTAAAGCTTAGTGGTGGTACCCTTGATTGGGCCTAGGAACCCTGGGTTTAGATACATGATAAACCCAGAGGTTGGAGACCTCTTAGGGCTAGGAATCCCTTGACCAATGATTGTGGAATACATGGTAAAGCCGAGAGGTTGAGACAGAAAAATTCCTCATGGTTTGAATGGAGAGATCTAGTGGCATCCATGCTTGTTTATGGCCTAGTGATCTAGTAAGGATTGCAGCAAAGTTTTCTTATACCAAACTTCCTCCCGTTTCGTAAAATTGTCTTAAAAAAAATGAATGGAATGGACGAAAAACAGGCCAGTGACAAATTTGACGATGATAATGTTAATCTTATTGCACATTACTCTACAAAGACGTCAGCCGAGAATGCCGGTAATGAAAGGAAGAAAGAACTACGTAGCAAACGGTGCTCAACCATTGCTCTGGATTGGAAGCTCTGCTTGCAAAATAACGCCCATGAAATTAAAAGGCGCATCAGGTATGGCATTACCAAATCCATGAGGGGTGACGTTTGGCAATTGATTTCAGGCGGCCGCGATCTTTTGCTGGTAAACCCAGGAATTTACTCACAACTCCTCCGCAATGAGTCAGACTCAGAGAAACATATCGTTAAAGACATTCATCGCACTTTGACATCACACCAATTATTTAGAACGACAGACGGGCCCCGGCAGAGGTCTCTCCACAATGTTTTGAAGGCGTATTCGGTTTACGACAAAGACGTGGGATATACGCAGGGGATGAGTTTCATAGCGGGAATGCTTCTGCTTCACATGAATGAGGAGGAAGCCATTTGGGTTATGGTTGCACTGTTCAAATGTATGCAAATTCGAGGTTTATATTTAAAAGACCTGCCTCTACTTCACCAATATTTCTTTCAGTTCGAAATGCTTGTGAAGGAGCAGCTGCCCAAACTAGCTAGGCATTTCGAGCGACAGATGATCACGCCAGTGATGTATTCAAGCAGTTGGTTCATGACCGCTTTCTCCGCAGACTTGCCATTTCGATTAGCTGTTCGAATTTGGGACGTTTTTCTCTTCGAGGGTATGAAGACCGTTTTTGGATTGGGCTTGGCCCTGCTCAAGTTCTTTCAGAATCATATGTTAAAATTGCATTTTCACGATCTCCTAACATTTCTGCGAGGGTTCCCAGACGAGGCTTTCGATGCGAACATATTGATTCCAATGGCCTGTTCATTGATATCAGAGAGAAGATTAGAAGAACTGGAGTTAGATTATCGGGTAAGCGATGGCCAACCATCAGCTTCTCATTAATCCAAATGATTATCTGGTAACGGATGACCAGCAATGAGTTTCTAATTAAAATGACGATGATGGGTGGGTCGTTATTAATGCAAATGATTATCTGGTAAGCAATGACCAACCATGAGCTTCAAGAGATAATGCAAATGCAAATGATAATGAGTTTGGAACTGAACAACTACCAAATTTAACAGAAAGACAGTCTGCCGATTAGACGATTAATTCACATAAGCTAAGATGGAGAATCGGTGAGGTAGGTTGAAACTCGATTGATTGTTGACGTATTCAATCGTTGTGGCTGGTAGACTGTAGCATATATTTGATGCTTCCCCTATTTCAACCAAGGGTGGAAGAGCTGACATTTGGACGGATGAGATTAAATACGGGGAGAATGTGCAAAGCATATCTACGAACATGTAGCCATGGAACATGAACTGACCTGCTGAAAATATCATATCTTATGCATCGGAGCATCCGGGAAACTGAAAAGGAAGTGCTACCGTGTGCCACCGTGCGTTTGAATCGGAAAACTGAAGAGGAAGAACTACGGTAGGCCGCCGTGCGTTTGAATTAAAAGACCGTCGTGGCTTGATTTCCAAAGGACGCCAATCAATCACATCAATGATCGCCACGACGGAGGATAGACACGAAAAAATAATGATCGCCACGACGGAGGATAGACACGAAAATATAATTTTCCGGGTTTTTGTGAGAATATTGAGAGAGTTTCCGTAGTTGGTTCTGGTTGATGCGGAGAGGAGTTCCGGAAGCAGCCGAGGGAGGGCGGTGGCTGTCCTTAGTCCTGCTTATTATCTGCGCATTTCTCATAGTCATTCACCGCAATCTTTGTTTGGGTAAGTAAACAATCTATAACCCAATATTCGGGGCGAAATCCTAAAATTTGTTTGTAATAAAAATTATTAGAGGTTTTCAATAAATTGCTGGCAATAAAATTTTATGTGATGTTTACAGTTGAATTAAAATTGTCAGAGGTGAGTTCGCTATATCCAAAATTTGTATTGAAGGTAATTGTGAATCTGGCCATAAAACTTTTGTGTAATACTTTAAAATATTTTAAAAAATTGTATTATTTTATTACTTAAAATATTTTAAAAAGTTGTATCATTTTATTACCAGTAGATTAAGAATATCGCATGAATACTTGAGTGTACTTAACCTACAATAATATTAAATATGATTAGTCTATACAAATGGAGATCATCGAAATTTACAAGTGAACTGAAACTTGAGTAAACCCAGAAAACAAAAGCACTAAACAGTCACAATGTTCTAAACTCTCTGCTATTTTTTCGGATTATTTAAATTCATAAGGGACAACGCTCTTGAACTAGCCGATTAAGAAAATCTAGCTGAGTATAACCTATAATTAAGCTTATTGATCTTTATTAAATAATTCCACTCTTTTGACGTAAAAACTGATGTTAAAAGCGACTGCAGTGATTTGCCATCTTTTGTGCATTAACATCTTTGAGCTTAACTGCTCATTATTAAAAAATTCCCAATTTTGGAACCAGAGAATATTGCCCTAAACAAATCCGAATTCTTCAAACCAAAGAATCTTACTCAAAACAAATCTTGATTCTGGAGCCATAGAATCCTACGCTAAACATTATTGCACTAATTTGCTTATACTGATTCGCTTTAAGCTTTAGAGCACGCTTAGCTGTATAATTGAGATATAATGGAGCAGGTCCATTTTTAGCATATTGTGATTCAGAATCGTTGTGGCTTACCTCAGATAATTGCACTTTAGTAGATTGTTCGTCCTATGTTGTTAGATGATAGGCTCTTGTTAGCATTATGCAAAAGTCTTGAAATCTAATAATTTTAGCACGATGTATTTCTATATCATATTACTCATTACTCAAGTGTAGTAAGCCAATTTGCTCCCTTTTTTCCTACTTCTCTGTGGAATAACAGTGGCCTTACAATGGGTAAGGGACTATTATCTTAGTGTGTGTTTTTAGGAGGAAATGTTTGAAATGTTTTAAAGTTTTAAATACAACAAAGACTTGTTTCTCCACAGTTGAATAATTTAGTTCAACACCTTGTAAGTTAGAACTAACAAATGAAATTGGTGCTTCAACGTTCTCATCAGTTAGCTGTGTCAAAACTGTTGTGTAAGAAGTATCATAAGAGAATGTGTATAATACAAATGGTTTTAGGAAATTGGGAGTTAAGGAGCCTAAATGATGGCATTCTTTATTAACTCAAAAGAATCTTTCTCGCCTTTTCTCCATTTATAAGTTGCATTTTTTCAGATCATTGAGTGTAGTGGTAAGACGATTTGAGAAAAATCAGGAATAAATCCTTTTACAAAATTGATTTGTCCTAAAAAGGATTGCATCGTTTTTGTGTTGAGGTAGGGGAATGTTCTTAGATACCACGAATCCTAATAATTTACTTTCTGCCAGCCGAAATAAGATCTTTTAGGATTCAAAGAAATGCCTAGTCTGTCAAAGATTTGTTTTAGGTGGCTGATATGGTTGTTTCTATTTTTAGAATAGAGAGTGATGTCATCTAAATATATTACAACTAAATTGTAGATTAGTCCTCTAAAAGCTATGTCCATAGCACGTTAAAATGTAGCACCAACTTTAATCAATCCAAATGGAATCTTTGATATGCATATTTTTTTGGCAAGATTTATTCAAATTTCTAAAATCTATGCAAATCCTAATGTCTCCATTCTCTTTCCTCATAGAACCATGTTTGACACCCATTTTGAATCTCTAACAGGGAAAATGATTTTGGCTTTAAGCATTTTATTGAGTTTAGAATGAATTTTACTTTCTAAGTTCGGGTGGATCTTCCTAAGCTTTTGTTGGACAGGCTCATCATTTCAAATCATGGGTATAGTATGTTGCATTATAGAAGTATCATATGTTTTGAGATCAGAATAATTTCATGCAAAAACACTTTTATATTTTCTTAGCAATTTAATGAATGACATCCTTTCATTGCGTGTTAAGCCTAATTCTAGGTTTATGTTCTGAGCCTTGTTAGGTGTACCAAGATTAATCAACTCAAATATTAGAGTAGAACTCTGTGTTTTTGAATTGGTAGTCTTTTTAAACCTATATTTTAAATCATAGAGATCTTCCATCTTGACTACAGATTTGGGAATTGGATTTGCATCCTGTTTATTTTGAATCTGTAGGTCATATTCATTTTCGTCTACGATTTGACCTTCATAAGGTCCATCTAATGAAGGAAAGTCGATTATATCTGTATCATCATTAGACATTGTCCAATTTGTTATGTTATTTGGAATGGAAGGCATAAAAATCAACTCAATCGAAAATATACCTGGACTAAATTCTTCTAATGCTATCAATTTAGATCCTATATTGGCAAGTAAAACAATGCTTGTGTTTTGTAAGCTAGGGATTGTCAAAATATTAAATGCAGTGAAATGAGAAGTGAGGTTTTGAGCTAATGTTTGATAATGTTTCAGGTGTCCAAAAATATAATGAGATGTGTTCTTGACTTGCTTAACAATTATTTTAGAGTCCCCATATACTTGCAAATATTTAATGTTTAATCCAATGGCTTTATACAGACCTTGAATCAATGCTTCATATTCGATAGTGTTGTTCGTGCATTGAAATTCAAGTCTACAAGCTAACATTGTTTTCTCTCTTTGTGGATTGATTAAAATGCAACCCGCTCCTGCACCATCGTCTGATTTTGAATCTTCAAAGTATAGATTCCAGAATAAATAATGGTCTAAAGTTTTATTACTTAAATTAATACATTTAGAAGTGTCTGATTGAGAGAAAATTTCAACTTGAGAAGTAACAATATTTTTTGGGAAAGGTGAGGTTTGGGCATTGAATGATCCAAGGAATGATTCAACAAAATAATTTCCAATAATATTATTAGTGAAAATCACTGGCTCATTCGCTCCTTCTAATTCAGTGACTGTATGTTTCATGAATTTTTCACGGTCAACTCTAACTTGATTTGGTTTACCATTATATGGTAACCACATGTCTGACCAATCGGTTTCGAAATATCCATGTACCTTCTCAGCCCAATCCCTGCTTAAAATTAGACCATAAAATCAGGGATGTCTGCTACTAAGACATCAATCACTTGTAGTATCTTTGGGTTGGATGATAATTTAATTGATATTGATAAAATTTCTCCAAAAACCTTGACATTTTTTCTGTCTAATTGGACTATATGCACAACAGACTTTTGAGGGGTAACGTTAAGTTCCACGCACACAGATCTTGGCATGTTATTCGAGGAAGCTCCTAAATCCATGAGACAATTATGAACATTTTTATTAAAAATATCATAAGTCAAAAGGAAAGGAGTGTGAGACATAGATCTATCACCAATCAACACAAGATCACCTAGGCTTACCTTGTTTGTAGGTGAGGGAGGTTTCCCGTACCTTTATCAGCTTGGGCTATCACCGGTGGTGGCATGGGATATACGAGAACTTCATTAAGCTCTCTTAGTAAGATTTTCAGCTGTTGTTTCAATTTGGTCATTTCATATAATGAAATGTTTGCTTTTGTCTTTTTCATGTATTCAATTATATTATATTCCACTGTATCTAAAACTATTAGAGTTTTAGAATTATCTAGGGGAATAGGGTCATTTTGAACAGTTTTAGATTTTTTATTCACTATGTTCTCCTTTGTGGGAGGAGATTTCTGTTTTTGAACTGCTACAGTTGAGTTAGCAAATGTTTCTCTCCTTGTAGATATGGGCATAGCTTCTCTTTCTTCTTCGGTGGGAAGAATAAAGTCCCATAACCCATTCAATTCAACTTCTTCTTCAGGTTCTATTTCTTCTTCAGTTGCTGAGGCATCTTCAACATCTTATTCTGATTTGGCACTTGAAATCACATTCGGAGGCTCAGATGGTGAAGCAGGACTTCTATTGTATGGGCGATATGGTTTCTTAGGAACTCAAGATTCAACTACTTGTTTCTTTATTTCAATCATATCATTTGACATAGTTTTCAAGAATTTTTCAAATCCTTCAAGATCGAATGGATCCTTTGGGGTTTTCTTTTCTGTTTCTTGGCTAAAAGTCACCTTTTTAGATTTCTTATATTCCATCTCAGATCGTTTTTCTAAGGCTAAGATTCTCTAGGGCTTCTTTCATGTCTTCTGAGAGAGTAGTCTTATTAGCTCTATCTACAAAATTGGCTATATTAGAAGGTAAAGTAGAAATGTACCACTCTATTTGTACATCAACAGTAGGTTTAGAAGCAACTGGGATTTTGTTTAATAACTTGTTAAATTTGGAGTTGAAATATTTGATCCTTTCACCTGAATTTGTTTTTAGGTTAGAGAGAGCATTGACTAAAGATGCCACAGTTCTATCATCTCCAAATTTTGCAAGGAACAATTGTTCAAAAGTTACCCGTCCTACAGATCCTTTAAGAGTATAGGGAAACAATCTCAGTACAATATCTTCATGCGCAACCCCATTCAAATTCATGGCCAACATAAAATTGTTGATGTGTTCTTCAGCTCGAAGACCATCATCTGGATTGTATTTGGGTAACCATTTCTCTAGATCATCTGGGAGAGGATCTGGGTTTGCAAACAACACAACACTAGGATTAGTCCAAGGCTGATTAACCATAACTTGATTTAATATTTGAGAAGATATAGAAGTAGATCCAGAAGTAGTGGGTATGGATGTCGAACTTATAATTGGACTAGTATTATTTGTGGTACCACTAATTTTTTGAGTAGAAGAAATGGAAAGATGAGAGGATGTGAATGGAGGTGTAGTGAACGAAGGAGTAAATGGAGGGGAATTTGATATGACCTCACTTGTATTAGACTTAGATCTAGACACAAGAAGTTTCTTACACTTTGAATGTATTGGAAACTCAAAGGGAGGTATTCCAAGTTTATCACTTTTTGATCGCGTTAGGATACCAGTTTCTCTGAACAGAGAAGTAATACTTTCTTCAAAAACTTCTAGTTTATCAGGCTAGTTGTAGGGGATTCAAGATACTTCAGGAGATGAGGGGGAAGTTTCTACGACTTCTGACTTCTGAGTGGGTGACTTAGAATGTGATCGAGAAACTGTAGAACTTTTTGAGGGGGATTGACTCTTATGAAGGCTTCAAGTTTGGGATTTCGATCTATATGCCATTCATAGTCGGGGCCCTCCTTCTAGCACCAAAAATGTTGAGGCCTTAGAAATCTGTGACAACAACAAAGGGGAATAACCACCTGGTTCAGACCTTAGAGCAGCTCCCTTTCCACTTGGGATAGTGGCTCTGACTAGATATGATGGGACCAGTTTCCCAATGTTTTCGATTTATATGATTTGTGGGATTTTCCTAATGATTTGCAAAAGAATAACTAGAAATTAACATAGCTTTAATCTAATATGCAAAACTTTGAAGTAAATTTAATTTAATTGAACCCAGGGTATTGCTGGTTTTATGCGATATAAAAAGATATCTATGTAATCTATGATGATATAGATCAATCGCAGACTATATAGAGTTAATATATTGTAATATTATTCCTTTGAGAAAATAGTTAATCAAAAGAAATGTGAAAAACATTCGCATATTCTAATGATTATATATAAAACATGACACTCTCTATTCTGATATTGTACAATAGTGCAACTGATACTTCAAAGAGAGATGGGAGATTTCGTACGTAATTCATGTATGATAAACTTATCACTAATACTAGAACAAAGATTTAGCAAACATGATAATAGTACCATATGTGTACCTTTCTACTCATTTGACTAGTGACCATAGGCCATAATCAATCTTCTACCAACAAGTATCCCAAAGAATACAATAGTGCATCAACAATGATTAACAAAAAAATATTTGATTGAAAAGACCATGTTCCATGATTCCAGTAAGGAATCTACAAACTTACAATAACACACTCTTTGTAAATGTTCTCAATAAAATTCTGGACCCTTCGCTAAATGCATGAGAAGGGTTTAAATACTATTCTTAATTAACTAAAAATAACTTATACAAAATATCTATGAGGAGGTTTCAAACAACATTCCTCGTTCCTAGTATCAAACTTTCCAAAAATAAAACTGCTAAAAAATGACTCAGGTCTTCATTGATTAATCATTGCTACCAACTTTGACTCTCAACTCACAAATATTGGACATTGGCCTGACTTTTGGTGGCATCCCAAACTGTTTTCTCAACTTCCCTACAAATATAACATCATGTAAAGGTGGCAACATTCTCTGTACTCAATCCAAGGAGAAATTCAAGGTCATGATATGACTGTGTGGTTTGACCAAAAGTTGCCATAATGCTTCCCAGTCGATTTTTAACAGCCCCTCAATTGTTTCTTTTTGTAGCCGACTCTTATTCTTCCAATTCTTGTCTAATTCTTTAAGATCAGGCAGTGTTTTTGGATCAAACTCCTTTATGAAGTTAGAGGTGTGCAACATTTGATTTATTGTCTTGATAATGCTCTTTGAAATACCTGATGCTCTGGCTATTGCTAGATCGGCCTATTTCACCAGTGAGTCCCAATCAATGAATAGAATATCCTTATGCCTTTCATCGATCTTTGGGATACTTGACCTTTTCCCTTCATCTGAATCCTGACATTCAATATAATCAGAGATCTTAGAATTGAGTTCATTGATCTCAATTCTTTGATCAATAATGATGTTTGTTAATTGTTCACTAGTATTCAGAGATGGAATCATATTTGATATATGTTGGAGGAAGAGCTGCTTTTGCTTTGTCAGTGAAGTATTCAGTGTCAAATCTTCATTAATGAATTCCTTTACAATAGGAATATCCTTATACTTTTCTAGGTCACTGTTTACCTCCTCGATCTATTTGTTATTAGCAGATAATTCATTTTCATGACTTATTTTCAGTACTTCCATATCTTGTTGTAGCTTATACAGTTGTTCCTTTGCTTGACAATTCACACTGACTCTTTCTTCATCTAATTGTCATAGTAATAATGCGATCTGGTCATCCTTTTCTTTAATCAAAACTGAGACTTCGATTTCTTTGTCGATTATTGTTGTAGCTTAGGCTCTGACAAATTGAGATAGATAAGTCAAATGTTCAGTCGGATTTATTTGTGTGTCATTCCATAGGACATCCATAAATTCATGTTCTGAGGGAGTTTCAATTCTCCTCCTCTTCCTATGTCTTTTCACAACATATTTATGAAGAGGGATGTAAAATACGTCTAGAGGGGGGATATCTATTACATTTAAAATAATTTCATTAGTTGGATCTGCAGGGATTACCTCTATATCTTGGAGACGTGTTTTTGGACCTTTAGTGGTCACTACTGCTATTTGCAATGGAGGGGTCTGAAATCCTGTAGTTTCTTGTGTTGATGACACATTAGGGGTAGCCTATAGTTTTTCGTTGAATGCATCCCACAACTTTTCTAATTCATTTGTTTCTTCTTCCTACACTCGTGACGTGCTTGGCTTATTCTGCTTCTGAGACTTGGTTTCAATTATATGATCAAAAATCCAAAATTATTGTGGGAGGTATTCTAACCTCTATCCTCTAAACTCCTAGAATCTTTTGAATTTCTTTGGGTCAAACATTGTCTTGACTGCATTCTGAATCTGCTTAAAGTCCTCCGCAGATTCCAGTAAGTCTTCAAACTCATCAACTGCATGAGTTACAGGTCTGATCTTAACTGAAATGGTGAATTTGTTTGCTATATGCTATGGATCAAAAGGCCTAGCTGGTAGAATGGGGAGCTTTAATGACTGCATTGATCTCATACTCTTTATATGTATGACCATAGGTAAGAAGGGTAAATGACCCACACTGAAGGGGAAAATTTGGCCATAAAGATTTCTTCATTTCCCTCAATGTGTTTTTGAGGCCATTTCCTACTGTTTGGTATGCTACTTCTCTTGCCAGTAATTTATCCAATACATACATAGGGAGCACATGTGGGAAGGCTTGGCTACCAAATATCCTAATATAAGATAAGGATTCTTCAAGAAAATAACTTCTGATTGCTTGAAGGTCTGTGATAGCTTCTTTTGTGAATCTCAGACATCTTCTATTGAAAACTAACTGATGTAAGGGAAGAACAAATGCCTGGCATAATTGGTGAAAATGTGGAATATAGTCTTGTTCCCACATTTTCTTATAACTCAGGAAGATAGGAGTAGGATCATTGGTAGTCCATTTCCAACCCATGGTTGGAAAATGAGTGCAGAAACAAACAACATCGAAGATATATGCAGACATGAGAATTGGGGAACTGCTCTAGAGGAGGCAGCCCTGGTTTGGTGATATTCAGTAATCGATTTGGCCAAATTCTTAGACAGAATGGTTGCCCAATTCATAATGTGAGAATTAATGCAAGCTTCAATTAACGGAACCCAATTGTTCGAGAATTTAGAATTATTAGGGAGGCCATACAAACTACATAGCATAGAGGCTGCAAAATTATAAGGATTGGCCAAGGAAGCAATGGGGTACATACCTGCTTTATCTTGTTTGAATTTATTTTCTCTTCCCCTCCGTTATTGTATCATTTGAAATGGGTCTTCATTTTCCTTTACGAACTTTGCAACAAACTATTTGTCCTAGATGTCCTGGGCATTGTGTAGCTCATACATTTGTTGTAAATATTCGGCTCTGAAAGAACCCAAGACTATATTTTTAGTTGTCTTGATAAGTCTGTCTTCAACTTCTCTATTCTCTACTATCCATCTTATCATATCTGTGTATGGCAAGAGTCTAGCCCTTGTTGCTATTCGGTGAAGGAAAGAGCACGCAACATCTCTAAATTTCACTCCTGACAGTTCTGTGCTGTCAACAGTTGGTCGAGTGTTTGTTACTTCAAGGTTTTCATTTTGCAGCGTAATATAGATAGTCTGCCATGTAGTGGCACCTCCATCTACAATGAATATTGTATTTTTAAAGACAGATGACATCTTTATTCTTTCAGTTTCTGCAATAGACTGCTTGGTATGCTTCTGCATCACCTTTTGAATGGACATCGTTTGAGTGGAGTTCCTATGAAAACTAACAGCAATTAATTGTTACGTAAAATAAAAGATTTGATGAAATGACTGAACTTTGTGAGAAAAGATCTGGGAACGAGTTCAACATTAATCAACCATAACGAACACCATGATTACATGCATAGGGATGATAACCGTATTAACTCATTCTGACCTTACTCGTGTCCAACTCAAAAACACTTATTAAACATCTATCAAATCCATCGCATTGGATATTTTAAGCTATGGAGCGAATGAAACTTTGTTTTATGGATCTTACGATATGCGATATACGATATTGCAAAATCGCTAGATCACAAAATTGCAAGATCGCAAAATCACAAGATCGCAATATCGAGATATTGCAATATTTGGGGTTTTATAGGTAACATTTAAGCTGCTGACATAATATCCTTCGATGTGTGATATGAAATCAAGATGTCGCATACAAAGGTGCCCAAATGAGGGGGATTGACTAATAAAAAACGAGGATTGTAGGGACTCTAAAGAGGTACGAGGGTGAGGGTTTGAATAAGGCCAAAAGACAAATGATAAGGTTGATGTTATTTCAAAAAAAATGTGGTGCCTGCCATTATTTCAATCGCAAGCCGCATATCGGTATTTTTTGAATGTGCTTAACTTTTCCACTAAGGAATCATGTGATTTGCGATTTGGAATGAAGACTTTAATATGTTTAAAAAGGGTTTTTTGAAAAGTGACAATTTTCTAAAGGTTGGCATTTTATTCACAAGAAGGGGAAAATTTTAATTTAAAAGGGTCCCTATTTGTATTATACATAATAAAAATGGGGGGGTTGTTGCATAGCACAACAGGTACCTTAGAGAATTATTAACCCATCAAGGTCATCAATTCACATCTCACATGATTGAAAATTTGTTAATCCATCACAAGATCAACCACAGAACATCCACTCCTTACCACCCACTGGCTAATGTGAAAGTGGTGGTAACCAATAGAGCATTGGAAGGCATTCGAACCAAAGTGATTAGGAGCAGCAGAAAGGATTGGGTAGACAGATTAGTTGAGGCCACCTAGGCCAATGATACCACCTAGTAGACCACCACTGGATTCACCCCTTATGAGTTGGTATATGGGAAGAAAGTCCTGTTGTCCATTAAATTTGAATACAACTCATTAAGTATGGCAACACAACTAGATCTAGATATCACCAGGGTGCAATGCTGGCTTATGGGGTCTTGACCCGAGTTCAGAGTTAGTTGTGCCAAACAAATCCCTACACTACTGGCCCTTTTGGTATCAATCCGCGGAGAATGGACTGACGTCTCACCCGAAGCAGTATGAGGGGATGTTGGAACCAAGTTTCCACACCCATAGATCAGTGTGATGTTGTTTTGTGCCGTAGATATACCTTCGCACAGATCAATAAGCCGTTATGGCTTATCGATATAACTCCCTTGAATCATAAACTAAATCTTTGCGAAGGTCTATGAGTAGCTTTCGCGGACCCTGAATAGGATAATCAACTACTTACGCGCTTCAAAGATTACACTTAACCGAGTAATTACTCAGATCGGCTTAAGTTTTTGATAACTTCAACATACAACAAGATAATCCTCTTGTAAACAGTTAGCATTAATTATGTTCATATAAAAATATAGATCAAGTAAATTCGTGCATCAATACATCATTATTTCATAAACCCATCATTCATCATAACATAAAGCACATTCATTCATAACAGAAGTAAATAGGCGAAACATAAGAATTTCTACAATAATATTCTTTATTGATAATCAGTTCAGCTTACAGACTCAAGACCTCCCTACGCACTCAACTGTGGACTCTACTCTAGGCCTCTACACACACACATGCATAATATTTCTTCCTACTATTCTTCGTTAACTTTCTGGACTTCTCCCATAGACAAACTTCATTACCTCCCTTAGACATCCTAAGACACACCTATTTATACAATCACATGGTCCATGGACCATAGGTAGATCCTCAAAAAGCCAACTCATCTTACATAAAGAAGGATAAAACCTTTTATGATTATTTAACTAAGTACGCACTCTGCAACCATAATTTGTGGAGACTTTACATCTTTATACTACAAAACTTGGGCTTTTGCCACAAAATTTACCCTAGGGGACCCGATCCCAACATGCAACAAGAAATATTGCTCCACCTGAATGGGTTAGATGAATCTAGGATGTAGGCCCTCCTTTACATAGAGGTGACTCAAGTTCAAAGGAAACTTTGGCATGAGAAGAATATAAAGGACAATCAATTTCAAGGAGGTAATTGCACTTTGTTGTATGATTCCCGATACAAGGATTTGAATGGAAAAGGACTAGATTGTTAGGGCCTTATGTAATAGAAAAGTGTCATGATAATGGTGTTGTACAGATAAGAACCATTGATGCATAGGCTATCCCTTTGCTTGTGAATGGGTATAGATTAAAGATCTAAACGAAGCCCTTGTCAAAGCAAGAATTCATCAATAGCATCAGAAAGACAGTGATGGTGGTAGAGAAATTCTCATCTTCCACCCCACCAAGTCCCTGAAGAAAAAAATAAAAAAAGAAGAAAAAAAAGAAAAAATAAAGAGATCGAGGTGAAAGCCTCCATGAGGCACCTGAGTCCCACTGTTGGGTTGAAAACCTCTTAAGGAGTCCTAAGGATGTTTTAAAAAAAGTGGAGAATAAAAATATCTATGGGTGAAAACCTCTGTTCAAGCACCCAGGGCAGGCAACTAGGATGAAAACCTCCTTGAAGGGAGAGTAGTTTTTTTACAAAAGGAAAAAATAAAAATAAAAGAGAAAAAAAAGAGGAAAAAGAAGAAAAGATACAAAATATGGAAATTGTTTTTTGCAGATCAGTAAGAGGAGGATAAGCATGCCATAAGAAGGATAGAAGGACCTACAAGATCCATGCTTCAATCCACCCATCTCATATCTTCCACTATTCACCTATTCTTCCACTTTTAAACCCGTCAAGCTCATCTTGCACAAACTTTGTGTTTTCTATAGGATTCCCTGTAATCCTACAGGAGTTTCCTGTAGGAATTATGGTCACCTTGAAAATCCCAAGAAAGGTAGTCAGAGGAAAAGGGGATGACACAAGCCTATGTCTGGATGAAAAACCATTTACTCTACCACATCATATCTATTCATTTCATCACCATGTCACCCCTGCATCCATCAAAGTAATCAATTCAAACAATACAGATTACAAAAAGAAAAATAAAAAACAGAACAAAGAGAGAAGAGGGAGAGAGGAAAAATACCAAAGCAAACATCTCTCACCTATCATTCCATACCACCCTTCTCCACTCATTTCATCATCCCTGATGCTTCAGAGTTGAGAAAAAGTATGAAAGTTTAGGTGAAAGGAAAATCACACAGTTTGCAACCATATTCAGAACAAGGACTCCAATGATGAAGAAGCTCCTCCAAAGCTCAGCACCAGCAAAAATATCAGCAACATCACTCTCCATCACCTGCACATCAAAATAAACAAGGATCAAAAGGGGAAAATACACAGAAAATTATGCAACAAAAACACAGCAAAGAGGCATCACTCTCCAGCATGCATCATCAGCAAAGCACCTTACCCACATGTATGCCATCTTACTCATGCTCTCTCATTAGTAGGATTTGATCAAAACTGTAGGATTATGTGAGAGTTGATTTTATAAGTAAAGGTGGTTAGTTAACTTGGCCACCTTTGGTGAGTCGACAAGAAGAAAATAGTTAGACCACTCAACATGTGGCAATTAAGTTATGGAGGAAAGGAGTGGGAGATGATTACAAGGTAAGGTGGAATGATGGACTAATAGTGGGGCCAACGGTCCAAAAGTGGGTGCTCATACTTAGACAACCAACACACCACCCCACATGATCATCCATATATGGAAATAAAACATTGATTCCCATACAAAGAGGGCATAAGAAACTTTGAGGATTTATCGAATGAAGAATTTTCTCTCAGTCTTTCTGAAGTAGCATCTATAGGAAACAGTCAACATCTACAGCACATGAAACCTATAGGAAGCCTAAAGGATACAAAGGAATCAACCTACAGGACTGTCAGTGGGTACTAATGGAGGTGAAATCAAGGGTTATCCTCACCAGAACGTAGCAAAGTCAGGTAGGAGCTATGCCTTCCATATTTTCCATTTGAATGAAAATAATCCTCAATTTGGTTATGAAAATTGCAGTACATCTCAAGATAGGGGAATTGTATTGCATGTCACTAATATTTAACATTCTAACCTCCCTCACCTACCAACATTCTTGAATTGTATCCACACAAGCCTCCACAATTACCAGGGGTAGATGACCAGAGGTTTCAACAAGAGAGAACCCACAAACACAGCAAAGATCCACCAACATCCTAGTGTAGTCAAAATTTTCACAAGGAACCAATCGATGGGGTTCTTTGAGAGGATGAGAGGAAACAATGATGATGTGGCCAAAGAATTTGCCCTCTACTTCATACCCCTCACTAGGACCAATTCCACTGCTATGGTGAAAGGCTTATCAATAGTAATTACTCCTGAAGTTATAATCAACATCACTACACTCCCTTTAGGGTTACAATGGAGAAAAGAAGACAAGGGTAACAACACCTTGCAAAGAAAAGCTTCTTTTTGGTAGGAGAGGAGCCAGTGGAGGATAAACATGGAGTTAGAAAGGGAACAATTCCATACCCTTGAAATGAATTTAGTTACCACCTCATTAAATACATTTCATGTGAAGGGAGATACAATGTGGTGTATTGATACCACTTCAGATTCCTCCAAGAATTTAGATTTGGAAAAAACACACCTTCTCAAAACAGATTGAGTATACCCTATTTTCTTCTAAAATCAATGATAGAAATGAGCATCGAAGTGCAGGAGGAAAAACAAAAACAATGAGCCCATCATGGTTTGATCAAACTCATCCTTGAAGATTCTCTACAAAACTAAGACTCCCTATTGCATGGAAAAACTTTAAAGACATGCAGGTAGAAGGAGAAATTCAATCTATTGAATATGACAAAAGCCCCACTACTAGTGAAAATGAAGAAGAGATAGAGGAGGAAAATGAAGAATAAATAGAGGACGAAAATGAGGAAGAAATAGATGAGGAAAAAGAATAATAAATAGAGGAGGATAATGAAGGAGAGGTAGAGGAACAAACAAAATAAGAGATGGATAGGCAGAGTGAAGAAATAGAGGAAGAAGAAAAATTGGAAGCTGGAGACAAAGATGAGAAGGAAAATGGAAAAGAGGAAAAATGACAGAAGGATGAGTCAAAGTCTGTAGGTCAAGGAAGAGAAGGAAAATAATCACCAAGGGTATCTCCAGATCCCATAAAGAAAGAGGCAACAATTGCTCCTATTGCCCTAAGTACATCTATCAAATCAAAGGGGAAGAGGCAAAGAAAAACCCCACTATACTTCAGCATAAGAAATAGCACTGGGATTAGGAAAGGGAGACCTCAAACCCCCACCAAAACTCCAATTGTCATTGAGGATTCACCAAAGCAACAAGAAAAGGAATCCCCTCTAGGGAAAAATGAAGGAGAAGGATCATCAGAATAAGCCTCTGCCAAGTCTCCAATCACTTATGTTAGGAGGCTTATCACAAGGTCAACCTCATCAAAGGAAAAAGGTCTCATATAGGAGACATAGATAGAACCACAGGAAGCAGAGGCCATCCTACAGGAAACTCTATCAAACCTGCAGGAAACATAGAAAAGGGACTAGGAAGGTATCACTCAACAAGAAACAAGGAAATAAGACCAAGAACTTAGAGAACCTAGCCGACAGCTAAACCTCAGCTCCTACTATAGGTTCATTGAAGGAAGTAGGGTAATCCCACAAAAGTTTTCCATTCCCCTATTCTTTGAACTTGAAAAAGTGAGAGAAAGGACACACAAGTGTATGCAAATTTGCCAAATCAAAAGGGGTGGAGGATGTAGGAAACATGGAGGAGAAATTGCAAGATATGGGTCGAGAACTGAGTAGCATAAGAGACATAGAAGCAATGATGAAATCTCAGTTAGAAGCTGTGAACACATGGATAAGGGGACAAATACAAGAAACAAAAAGCTAGTTGGAAACTATGGCCAATTTATCCTTGGAGGAAATCCAATGTAGGATTCCAGAAAATTCTTATGCCTTATATCTCAAGAAACAATAGCTGCAATTCCAAATAAATACCCTAGCACAAAGAGGAACTATGCCCTTCCAAGACTATAGAGAATTCATTGATCTTTGTGATCAAAGCACCTTGGAAGATAAAGCAAAAATATCTGCATTTTACCTACACAACTTAGCCTTGACAAATTTAAATGTGTGGGACCCAAATTCAAAGATATGAGACTTGCAATTGATGGCCTTAACATCATGGATGGACCATGAGGAGGAAAGAGCTATAAAGATGAAAAGGATAATGGAAAAATAAGAGACATAACACCTTATGATCATAGTTGAACAATCTAACCCAATGGTTGTTATCAACAGCCACAACATCATTGCAAATGATCTCAATCTTGCACCAAGGTACCTTGTTTCACAAGAACAAATAGTCACACACTTTCAAGACATGTCCAAATTGCTAGGTGATGATAGCCGGCAAGTCTACCAAAGGACATAAAACACCTTGCCTTAAAGCCTAAAATTTAGAGAATATCATTCTCCGTACAAAATGAGATAGGCACTAAATAGAACCCCCATGTATAAGCAGGCTCTACAAAGACTCAAAGTCAATTGGATTGGCTAGAGGATCAGTCCACCATTGCTTTTGGGAATGTTAGAAGGAAGGAAAGAAGAAGAAGAAAGAAAGAAGCGGGAAGAGATATAGAGGATGGCAGGGTTTTATTCACAGGAATAAGAGACTACAACAAAATCATGTGATGTCAGGGATTCCACCAAAGCAATGAAAGACAAGGACATAGATTAAGTTGCTCAGAGGATGACCAACACTTTGAGTAAGGGGGTGATGATGAGGCTCATCATTGGGTAAATAGATGGACCTTAATACACCTCCAAGCTTACTAAAATCAACTCTTCTCATGATTCCTTACATTTTTTAATTATGTTTTATTAATGAGATGAGTAAAAGTAAGATGTTATGTCTAGTGGTGTAATGTGCATTGATTGCAGGATTTTGGGAGAAAATTATGGAAATTTATAGATAATTAAGGTGTAGGAACTCGAATGAGACAAGAAGGAGAAATTATAGGAGATGGATCTTCCTCATTATGTCCTCACTCATTCGAAGATCCCTCAATCAAATCACACCAACTCGGAGTTGCAGGTAACTGAGTCATGAGGATCATTAGCAGCCAAGCCAATGATAGTTAAGAACCAGTTTATCTAGAGATTGCGAGCCAAGCCGCCCTAGATTTAAGAAAGTTGTTGGCAAATTTAGTTGTATAAATAAAGAGGCCTAGAGTCTCATTAGGATTCATATTTTTTATGCAAGATAACTAAGCACTTTTGAGTTGAAGGATTGTCGCAAAACACTGTTATGTATTTTTTTGATATGTTAATGAAAATGAGCATTTCCTTGATCCAACACTGAGTTGACTCAAAGGGCTAAAGCTCATGGGTTAGTGCCAAACCCTAGCAGTAGAGGTTCCTCTTTTTGTACTTGTATGCTTAATTTATTTCATAGATTACTTATTGAATTGGTGTTGGCATTGTTTCATTTCATGTATTAGTGAATTTGATTAGTTTGGTTCCATTTGTGCATAGCTTTAACAGTAGATTTAGATATTTAAAGGAATACAAAAAAGGCTGCTAACAGGTTGATCTTTCCTCACTCCTCCTTTCAGGGACCATGGTTTGAGGGAAAACTCCCATTCAACACCAAAAAGACAGAATTTGGATTTCATATGAAATTTAGGGTTTTCTACTAATTAGGCTAGCACCTTTTAGTTTTCAAGGATAGGTTTCAACTCTTATTTCTAATATCTCTAGATTTGTTTAAGATTTCATGATGTTTCACAATAGGTTGCAAGCATTTCCATGCATGAATGAGGCAACTAAATGATGAAATTTTGTTTTCTTATGTTGTTGGAAACCTTTCTTGTTTTGACATTATTTATGCGTAAATTCCAATGATCTGTATATTGCAGGAGTTTCAATAGTGCAGGAAGACCTCATTTCATCATCCAAAGCCTGACCTCAACCATCCATGATCACTAGAATCCACTAAGTCTCTAATCTAAGTTATCATTTCATAAGAACAACTTTTCATGCTTGTTGAGTAAATCCAACCATCATACAAGTGTTGGTTTGAGTTCTGATGAAGTCCTAACCACTTCCTCTCCTTATCCCTCACATCACTCACCTTCCCTAAGCCCTACACTATTTTCCATGTCACTCCTTATGCTTTCAGCTTGTTCCTCTAGGAATACAAGGGATCCTATAGGTAAATTAGGACATCCTATAGACATCCTATAGGACAACTTATAGTGGTCAATTTTGAGGCTGATTTGTGAGAAACACATCACGAAAGATAGGAGAAGACCCTTGCTTGTCTCTCAGGACATCTGACCCATCACAACCATATCTCTCTACACCTAACCCACCTTCCATACAATCAAGGGGAATTAGCATTTATGTTTTCACAAAAATGACAAAAAGAAAAAGGTTGTTATGTTCATTCATATGCACATCAGTTAAGTGTTTGATTAGATCTTATTGCATGCTTAGGTTAGTTAGGATTTCACATGTGTTAGCTTAGAATTCTTCTGAAGCAAGACATCTTAACAAATAGCTAGATGAATGGTGTGTTTTAATCATTTATTTCAATCTTTCATTACGACAGTAGATAATATTTCAATTCTCTCAATTAGGGTAAAATTCCCCTTTCTCCATTGGTAATCAACTTATTCTAACTCAATAGAAGGATGGTTTGAGAAACCATAGTGGTCTATCGGCAGCTCAGAAGTGACAAAGAGTGGAACAATTGCATCTATTTGTGTATACAACACTATCACCTCTAATTTTGTACGAACCCCGAGTTGATCAAGTTAATTTGGTAACCCCAGGAGTTGCATCATTCTTGCTGCAAACTGGTGCTCATCAGTTTCCTCTAAATCTATCCAATATGTCCTGTCTTTGGTTTTACATTATGTCGGTTCCCCAAATCCAATTTTATGTACCAATGTGTATGGACCTCAATGAAGCGATGAGAATATTAATTTCATTCAGTCCTTAGGAGCCCTCTATAAGAGGTATCCAAATACAAAATGGATCCTGGTTGGTGATTTCAACATGATTCTCTCTCTTGAAGAAAATAAGGGAGGATACTATAAACTGGACAAAAACTAACATATTCCAAGATATGATTGACTACATGAAGCTAGTGGACATAGAAAATACAAACGATATGTATACGTCGACAAACAAAATAGGTGAAAACACATGTTCACATCGAGGATGGGAATATTCTTATGTTTGGAGGAGTTAATCCTACAAGATGTTGTGTTAGGTCCCTATAATACTAGTGATTCCCCCATTACTATTGTCGTTGTATTCCTTATTAATATTGTTGTGCCCCTATTGTCCCCATATTTTTATTATGGTGCCCCCTAGAATCCCTTTATTGTTATTTTTGTGCCTTTATATTATTATTGTTAGGTTGGCTTGGTTATATTGTGACCCCTTAAACTCCTATATATAGAAAGGAAGTTTTTTCATTTGAATCATCCAAGAATTGTTCATTTTTTAATGTAAATGAGGTTGCCCCCTCGAAGAGGATGAATTATAAGGCGTTGATCTATATTTTCTATCTTTTTGTGAGCTGGTTTCATAACATTTGGTATTAGAGCTTAATTGGATTCTAAGGTTTCGCTGCTCCAAACAAGTCATTGTGGAATTTTCACTATCACTTTTTTTCTGTGACCTTTCAGACAGTAAAAAAAAACCCATTTTGGTTGATATCATTTTAAACCTTGGGTCAGAATTTCAGAGCCTTTCGCACTATATTTATGGAGATATGATCTGAGGAAGTTGGCCTTTTTGAAGACTCCCAAATTACACTACAAATAGGTGACCTCGGGAACATAGTCATAACTTTTGTTTTGAGCATCAGATTGAAATTTCATTAGAAGTTACAGATAGAGGATGCAGTGTACTTTCTTGTATATATCATTCAGATCCTAAGGTCAAAATAGTGACACATGGCACTTCATACAATTTCGCTCTTCTGAAAAGTTATATAATCAGGTCATCTTGGGAGGTTGTGTATAACTCTTTCTTGGAGAATCTAAATTCGATCATACTGGTGGCATTTGAAGGAAGACACAGAGGGTTACTACAGTTCGTAATTTCAGAACTGGAAGATCCGAAATTAGAGAGATACATCAGATGCAATATCGAGCTCCTACAAAGTGAAAAAAGGTGTGTAGATTTTTTAAAATTTTTGCATAAGCTTAGTTTGAAAAACTAGTTTGAAGGAATTCAAAGGGCATAGTAAAGAATTATTATCAATAATTGATGCCCCAAAGAAAGAAAATGGAAACACATAGTAAGCAACCTGAAAGCTCTATCATGACTTGTGAAGAAGAGGAAGAAATGCAACATGATATATCAAAATTACAAGACCAAGTACAACAAATTTTGATTCTCACAAAAGGTAAATGAAGCCAAGACGAATGGTGTGGAAGCTAATATGGATGGCATGGAAGCTAAGATGAATGGCATCGACGGTAAGATGGAATAATTGAAGATAAAGTTTAATAAGTTGCTACAAGAAAAGGTCACTAATGGTGAAAGGGTAGTAAAGGAAACTCATGATGAGAACAAAAGAAATGTTAATCATGATTTCATAGACTCTAATGTTGGATTGAAGACCCACATTGTTCCAAAAATCGATATGACGAAGTTTGATGGCAAGGATCCCAAAACATGGATACTACAGATGGAGCACTTTTTCGATCTCCATAATGTTCAAAACACACAAAAGGTACGTATTGCAACTTTATATTTGGAACCAAATCAATTTATATGGTAACGATGGCTTTGCTCTGGTAAACAAATTGTCACTTGGGCAATTTTTACGGAAGAAATGACAGCACATTATGAGGATACAATAAGCAACACTTTTTTTAGCCAATTGATATATCTCAAACAAAAGGATTCAATGGTGGAGCACATTGAGGACTTCGAAAAATTGAACATAAGGGTAAAAGATATTCCAGAGGAGCATAGGATTGATGTGTTCATAGGGACTTTAAAGGATAATATCCAACATGAGGTTCACCTTTGGGAACCGCATTCATTATAGAAGGCATTTAGGTTAGCAAGAAAAATGGAAAGCAAAATTATGGCAACCAGGAAGCCTACCAGTCACAACTATAAAGATGGAAGTGTTGTTGCCCCTAGCCTTCCACAACCTACAAGATTGACACCACAAAAATTGGAAGAAAAAAGAGCAAAAGGGATTTGTTACAGTTGTGATAGAAAATACACTAAAGGTCATAAGTGTGCTGAGAAGAAATTATTCTACATAGATTGTGAAGAGGAGGAAGAAGTGAACAAGAAATTTCAAAAGAAGAGGATATACTCCAGGAGAAAACCCTAGATAAAGAAGAAATGAATCCAATCATATCTTGTAATGCATTGGTTGGAATTACCATTCCTCAAACTATCAAGATTGAAGGACATATCAAGAAGAAAAAGGTAATAGTGTTGATTGATTCAGGAAGCACCCACAATTTTATTCATTGTAAGATAGCCAAGGAATTGAATTGCTTCTTATATCCAGCACGAGAGTGTCAAGTGTTGGTTGCAACTGGAGGAACCATAAATTTCTTTGGAAAGTGCCATAATATCAAGCTATGCATGGGATAATATGTATCGAATAGCCCAATGGTTTCCATTCCAATGGGTGGTGTTGATGTTGTACTAGGAGTCCAATGGCTACAATCCTTGGGTACAATAGCTTTTAATTTTCAAGAACTTTTCATGAAATTTTTTGCGGAAGGAAAGGAAGTTGAATTAAGAAGTATTGCAGGGAAACTAGGAAAGATAATCATCTCTAATGGTATGACAAAGCTTCTAAAGAAGGAACAACAAGGTGTAATTACACAATTATGTTCACTAGATGTTTCCACAGCAAAATCATCTATTTCTCCAAATCTCCAAAAAGTCTTGGACAATCATTCCAAGGTATTTGAGAATCCCAAAGGCATAAATATTTAGATGCAAGTTAGCGAGTTTGACTAAAAAATAACTTAATATCCAATTATTTGGCAATCTGTGACGCTGATTTCTATTCTACCTCAAGGTAAGGCAAAGTAAGGTAGGTCAAGTTAGGAACAAATCGTAGGTTGAGTAAGTAGTGGAATGATGGGGCTTTACCAACACAGGGAGGGTGAACACTGGTAGTTCAGCAGATGCAAGCCCTGTCGGTACATAAAAGAAGGATACTTTTGACCATGGGGAAAAGACATTTGAGGTATGTTACGGTTTCTAGCCAAAGGCACCCCTGGACTTAGCGACGTGGTTTCCAAACAACAACAACTCAAAGATAGTAGAGAATTCACCTGATGCAATAAAATAAAATAATTCTTTTGACTAGGAGAGAATTCACCTGATGCATATGCACACAATGTTTCTTCTTCCTTTCCTTCTTCATTATCCCTTTTCTCAAAAAGAACTGATGCCCAAAAACTATTAGAAGCATCTATTTGTAAAATCAGAAGGTCATCACCTGGTGGTTATAGCTTTGGAAGTTGTTGACATTCTCATTTGAGCCCTTTAATTGCTGCAATGGCTTCTGCTGGCCATCTTTCTCGGAGATGTTTTCTGATCGAGGTTGTTTTCTCTGATAGTCTAGGAAAATATATGTGCACATAATTCAAGACACCTAAAAATCTCTGAATTGTTTTAGTGTCTTTTAATTCATCTAGAAACTGAGACATTTTAGTAAGAATATGGGGTAGCATTTGAATATGTCCATTAATGACGTTGATCCCCAAAAAATCTATACTGTCTTGAAATAAAACCATTTTCTTCTCAGAAAGGACTATGCCATGATTTTGAACTTCAGTCAGGAAAATCTCTAAATGCTTGAAATGTGTTTCAAGATCTGGACAATGTACAAGAATATCATCGATATATGTTACAATGAAATCATATTTCCCAAAAATAAAATCCATTCTTCTTTGGAAGAATTCAGGGGCATTTTTGAGGCTGAATGGAACTACCTTCCATTGATAGAAACCTGCAGGACATGTGAAGGAAGTTTTGTGTCTATCCTCTTCTTTGATCTGTATTTGGTAGTATCGAGATTTCATATCAAACTTAGTGAATACATTGCTATTTTAAAGTTTTTAAAGTTCAAGATAATTTTTCATCCTTAAAATTTTCCTTCCGCTCACCTCCACTACAAATGGATTTTTTGGGATATCCTAGAAACAAGCCGTCTTGGTATCTATATAGGAGACAAAGGGTAAAATTATAATGAATAGTACATTGAAGGAATCCAGTCTACTATAAAATGTGATATAACGATATAAATGTGATAGAATAATATCTAAGGATTAATAAGAATTTTGATATGCTTAACATGCCTTAATAAAGATATGGAAGAATATTTTTATAAAAATAAACAATTCATTTCTCCAATAAAAATAATAGTTTTTTTAAAAATGAAAGCTATTTTTACTGCCATAAAAGGTAGCACCCTCTTTAACATTAACATTTAACATTTTCCCTCAAAAATAGGTGTTGGATTCATAGTTCATCTCTTCATCATGTAGCTTGAAACTAGGATGGCACTTGGATTTTAAGAGGAAATACAATCATAGGAATTCACCAGTGTATTATTTTTACTACTTACATTCGTAGTTTAAATGTCATTGAATTAAAAAAAATATATATTCTACTTATAGTGGATGAGTTATCATATTGTAACAAATAAGAAACAAAATATTGTTACGAGATCCTAGTATATAACATTCACATGTGATAAGAATGTTGGGCGGTTTATAGTTTAAGTTTGGATATGTATGTAATAAATTCATATTTTATGTAAAACAGAACTTGATAGACGTGTAATTAATTCAGTAAAACCTAATTAAAGTTGACTGATTCAACAAGGCACCTTATAAAAAGAAAAGAAAAAAAAGAGATTGAAGGTCAAGAAGGAGAGGTCCCAAAATTGGCCTCATTGCATGTAATAGTTCTTCTTAATGGAATAATTTCTCTCTCTCTCTCTCATTTTTATAAGTTTTCTTATTAATTTCATGGCATATATGTATGTTTTCTCTCCTCCAGACTCATGGAATATGTGTCATATAGAATCTTGGGTGACCTCATTTCAACAACATTTTAGCTTTCCCATAATGGTATGGCTGCCATAGAAGCACATTAATTGATGGAATATAGAGAAAGCATCTTCAACAAACTTCATGAAAGTGCTGGAACCTATATAATGTTTTTTAAATAGTGCATGATAACTCATTTTAAAGTATTTTATGTTGCATCAAATTCTTTTTTCATGAAATTTTATTTTGACTTCTTGGTTTGATAGATATCACACATGTATGTAGATAATCATGGCCACATGTGCGTTGAGCTTCAGGAATGATTTTCTCACTCTAAATATCATTATAAACCAGGTATCTTATATCAATGGAAAATTTTCTTCAGTACCTAAAATCGATATTTGAAGGAATTTGATTTAATCACATATAGTAAAGTTGTCTACAAAGTTGTAACAACATATCTATAGCTACAAAAATTCAAAAGAAAAAAAACAGGGTCATCCACAAACCCATGGTTATGGGTAAACCACATAAAATATTCTCCAATATTTTCATTTCCAACTTGGTTATGGGTCATCCAAAAACTCACAACTATGGATTAGCCACATAATAGGGTAGTTATGCTATATTTTTAACAACTAACAAATATGCTAATTTCCATAAATAACTATAACTACTAGAATATCGTGTAAATGTTCTAACACCTATATTTCTTGCAAGAAGGAGATAAATCTCAACCTTTGATCTATGACTAATGCTTGTAAAAACATTGCAGAATATTTTGTGCAATTTAAATCCATACTATTCACTTAATAATTACTGATAATTGAATTAAATTATAGAATCCTTTTTCCAAAAATAAACATGCTTATCAACCTAATTAAACAAACAAACAAATAATCATTATGCAAATATCTACATAAAACAATTAAAAAGCTAAACATCATAAATTGATTTTAAACCCAAATTTATAAAACACTTCAAAGAATAAAATTTAGTAAGATATATTTTTTTATCGTTTAATATGGAAAAAATAATAAGTAAAATGAAATTAAATGATAAAAAAAATACTTGGTAAATTGAAATTTAAATGGATATACCCTAGTTGTAATTTTTTTTATATATAAATTGAAATTTAAATGGATATACCCTAGTTGTAATTTTTTTTATATATAAATTAAGATACTCGTAATATTTAATAAGATAAAAATTCTAATCATCAAATTCAAGAATACTAATATCCCTACTTTTGCATATAAAAATAATAATGTAGAAGAAATTAATTTATATAAATATCTTAGTATTGACTTCAGTAACAAGTACAAAGGTTTGACACAATGAAAAATAGTGAAAATGGAAATAATAAAGTACAACCATAAAATATAATAAATAGATGTCACGAACTAAGAAATATATAAGAAAATAAAATTAATATATTACAAATATATTACAAAGAAATCATTAACATGAAATTAATATTAATAATATCCTATTACTATAATCAATTTATGAAAGAAAACTAGTACTATTAAAATGTGAAAACACTAGCATAATCTATTTAATAAAATTTAACAAAATGGCATATAATTTTTATACTTGTCCAACAAAATGGCATATAATTTTTATACTTGTCCAACAAAGTTTATATTGCTTTTGGTTTTAAAAACTTTGAGCTCTATTAAAAACTAATTAGCAATTGCCTTGAAAAGGTCTAAAGGTAGGTTGATAGGAATGTTAAATTGGAAAAAGATATAGACCAAAAAACTATATCCACTATAAATGCTTTTGAATACAAAAAGGGCCAGTTGTACCATCTGCATCTCTCCTTGAAGACTTTGTGTAAGTCATGATCAATTTTTTTATTTTTTTTCACCCAGAGGAAACCCCAATTTTGTTATTGTTTTGGTGACTACGGAATTACTCCCATCCCAATACTTTAGATTATGTGAAAACAACATCCAATTTAGATTTATAAATACAATAAAAATAAATTGTGCAATATACAATAATTAAGTACATTTAAAATAATTCCTTAATACACCATTAATCAATAGTCACCAAAAACATACATCTCAAATCAACACAATATGAAAAAGAAATGATCCACTATACAACGTAATTTCACATAATTAAGTACATTTAAATAATACCTTAACACATCTCAAACTAAAATGATCATGCAACTTAATCTCGCATAATTCATCCCTGACATAGATTGGAGAAATTAATTACATTTAAAAAACTTTCTGGTGCAAAATCTTTATTGAAACTTACCTTCTATCATAGCAAACTGATTGAATTTAAAATGCTTTTAGGAAATTGATAATATTTAAAATACTTCTATAATACAATCCTAGTTGTTAGTTTCTACTAAAATAAATTTAATGGAAACCCAATATTGTACTAAGAAAATGAAAAGTGGAGCATATCATGAAATGAGAGCATCATGGAATATATCATCTAGTTTCTTAATTTTCTCATTTTTATGGAACAAATTAAGCATTGTATGTGTTTCTTTTGATGGAGAAAGATAAATTTTTTTGTCGAAGATTCTACCACAAGTTAGAATATGTATGTTTTGGTGA
Organism: Pinus tabuliformis; assembly: GCA_031772625.1. Taxonomy (NCBI): domain Eukaryota; kingdom Viridiplantae; phylum Streptophyta; class Pinopsida; order Pinales; family Pinaceae; genus Pinus; species Pinus tabuliformis. The sequence continues at coordinate 980,108,166 of CM062809.1, forward strand.
TATTAGATATCGTTATTTTATATCAAAAATTTTGACTAAAAGTTGAACAATCTCACTAAAATCGAAATAACCAAAACAAATACATAAAAAATTATACTTCAACTTGGGTTGTTATTATTTAATTTATTTTCAAAAAAATAAGTGATATTGATTGAGATGCCATAACACTTTGATTTTTGTTTACAATAATCGTTATATCCTATCATCTACCTGGTTAGCAGGATATGTAGTTATGGGTATAAGATAAACTAATAAGACTATCTAATGGGAAATGGGTCTAAGGGGGCTTATAATCAAGTTCATTTAAAGTAGAATTCCAGGCTCAATAGTTAATGAAAAGAAACAGTTGATGATAAAAGCTTTAAACTTTTGACAGGATGAATAGTTAATGATAAACAAGAGTTGATGATAGAATCTTTAAAATTTTGACAGGATGAGCAACAAGTCTCGTGATGAAGTTTCTAGCAATGTAGTTATGGGTATAAGATAAAATAATAATACTATCTAAGGGGAAATGGGTCTAAGGGGGATTATAATCGAGTTCATTTAAAGTTGAATTTAAGGCTCAATAGTTAATGATAAGCAAGAGTTAATGATAGAAGCTTTAAAATTTTGACAGGATGAGCAACAAGTCTCGTAGTGAATTTTCTAGCAGTGTAGTTATGGGTATAAGATAAACTAATAAGACTATCTAAAGGGAAATGGGTCTAAAGGGGTTTATAATCCAGTTCATTTAAAGTCAAATTTCAGGCTCAATAGTTAATGATAAGCAAGAGTTGATGATAGAAGCTTTAAAATTTTTACAGGATTAACAATTAATGATAAGCAAGAGTTAATGAAAGAAGCTTTAAAATTTTTACAGGAAGAGCAACAAGTCTTGTGGTGAAGTTTCTAGCAATGTAGTTATGGGTATAAGATAAACTAATAAGACTATCTAAGGGGAAATGGGTCTAAGGGGGCTTATAATCTAGTTCATTTAATGTCAAATTTCAAGCTCAATAGTTAATGATAAACAAGAGTTGATGATAGAAATTTTAAAATTTTGAAAAAACTCAGTGTCTTAGCATAACCAAGTTCATTAAATTAAATGCAAAGATAAAGTTTATTAATAGCTTTTGGTTACTCTTAAGATAATATCCATTATTAATAAAACATTATGTGACAGTTGGAAATCAGTAAGTCATCCATATTTGTTATTAATCTTAAAACCTAACCTCCACTGCTGTTGTCGAGCTCTTCCATGGCACATCATACAATGTTTCAATGGCCAATTTGGGTAGATTGTACAAGGTTGTGCTGACCACAGTGCTGTCTCGGAAGGGAAAGTAAGTACATAAATTTCATTAACATCAAAGTTCACAATAATCTAATAAAATGATTTGTGTCTCTCGATGATCACCATTTTAATTTTTTTGGAGTTCATTTACTATTTGACAGAGTTGTTGCATTTAATTCTTTCACGTGTCTTATTAGTCGTGCTTATGGTTCCTATGAAGTGATTTCTTTAGATTATTTATGACATTTGTTAGGTTTTTACAAAGTTGAAAAGATTAAAATACATATCTAGCTTGAGGAATAGGTGGTTCAATCCTTGCCATCTAAGAAGGCTAATTTAATGGAGTAATATGTAGAAAATAATATATTGATTCATTTAAATATTGTTGAGAAATATGTAGAAAACACTATATTGATTTACTTAAATCCTGTTGGTAAAGCCTGGGCACACACAACTGACCCTAAATCCAAGACAAAATTGTTAGATGACAATTGATCCTTAATCCAAGACACAATTTTTGGATGAAAAATTATGGTTGTTGGGATAAAAAATGTTAATCAAGGTTGGAGTGACCTACTCTTGGTGCCATTGTTAAATGGATCATTGATTGGCTTAAGCTCAGCCCACCAACTATGGATTTTTAAGCTAGAAACTATTTCACAAGTAAAAAAGAACACAAATCAATACTTAACACTATGTGTTTTTAATTATTGAATTGATAAAATAGTAAAAATCAATATTTCATTGTTTGAGATTGAATTAACCATTTCTTTAATTTCGTGAAGGAATTGAGGGTGAGAATTCCTTCTGAGTTTATTTCATTTCAAGGGGTATTTAGGGTTAACTAAATCTGAAATAATTTTCGTGATAATGTTTTTTTATTGGGTAGATCATTATTGCAGTTAACATTAGATTTGATTTCAACTTAGATATGGCCTAAGGTCTTAAAAACATTTTTTTTCATGTAGCATTTAATCATTTTGTATTATCTATTTCCTCACTCAATTAATTTCCTATGCCTCTACTCGACCAAGGACTTACCTTTGTCATTAGTTGTTCTGATTTGGGATGTTTTTCTCTGCGAGGGGATTTGGGATGGAACACCTAATGAAAATGGTAAGTCCTTGTTAGTTGTTCGAACTGAAATAAGTATTGGTGGAGTAGAGGCAGACCTTCTAGATACGCACCTCGCATTTGATTTCCTTTGAGTGGTGCTACCACAACCCAAAAGGATTCCTCTTCATTCATGTAAGAAGAAACTTTTCAGCTATGAAATTCATCCCTTGTGTATACCCCACCTCTGTGTGGAAGTCTCTGCTGATTTGAGATGACACTTTTGGGAACATCACTGCCAATGTATTTTGTCAATCTATGAACTACCTATCAACTTTGTGACTTGGTTGTCAACTCCATATTTCATGGTTTTTCATGAGTTCTATTTGTTCCTGGATTGGCCCTACTAAAAATCAAAAATAACTTTACCAATGTTTGGTTAAAAATAAGTTTACCATAAATCAGTTTTCCAGAGTTTTTGTGCTCGTTTTTGTGCTATGTTAAAAATAAGTTTACCATAATTTTTGTTAAAAATAAGTTTACCACAGTTTTTAAAATGTGCTTTGTCTATTTCGGTTTATCTGTTTAGTCTTACATGTTGCAGTGTCTGCAAATAGTTAGAAGAATATTATATTAGCTGGGACCACCACAGATCTTAGCATCTTATTATACTCATGAGATAAAGTCTTCATATCTTCTAAAAAAGGCAATGGAATGGACAAAGCAGAGAAGGCTCTTCTCATCTTCTCATGAAATAATAAAGGCTTCATATCTTCTTGAAAAGGGTATGAATAAAGCAAAGAAGGCTCTTCCTTTTGATTTGTTAGCTATTGTTTTAGCAAAAGGGAATGGAAAGAGTAGAGAAGGATCTTCTTTCTAGTTTCTTAGTTGGTGCTTTAGCAACATATTTTCATTGTTACATTTTTCATGAGCTTCTACCCAACACAGCTACTGTGATCATAAGTTGTCCCTGCTACATATTCTTTTGGTGCTGCTAGTTAGGGCTATGGAGCTTTAATTGCATCTCAAAGCTCTAGTCCTACTATTCTTTAGTATATCTCTTTCCTCACTCAATTAATGAAGTTATTTTTGCACACCCCCTTTAGTGACTGATTGAAGAAGGCGATTGCTTCTCGCAAATGATGAATTTTAGACATCGTAAAAGAAACCAACCCATGAATGTATGAAAAACCTTGAACAATGGTTGATCTTGATCACCTCTAGTGAAGGACGGGAACATTTACAATAGTGTGTCTCAATTTTTGTCATTGCACCAAACATCCATTCTGGAGTAAGGTAAATCTTCCTTTCATGCTCCTATTTCCTTCACAACCTTCCTTGTTCATCATCCCATATTCATTTCATCAGTAAATTCAGAAATTGAGGCCATCAACAAATTCATTCTTTACAATATGGAAGTGACACAACTGTGGGCTACATTGTATGAAAACAAGAGGAGGAAATGGGATAATGATAGGAAATAATTCAATTTGTTGAATGGTATAAGTGTACCTTATCTTAATCATTTAAAAGAAAATATGCCAATGACATGACCTACCAAATGGGTTGTTGATCAAGTTAGAGCGAAATATGGTGCATCCAGTTATTACTCACATGCTGAAGAGGATGTGCTAAACATAGGGATTGGGTGCATGAACCTAGTAATTATAATCTGTTTCCATACATTTTTAACTTCATATTTTACCTTTGAATTGTAACATCTATAAATACTTTATATTGTTAATTATATTTGGGTTATTAGACACATGACACTATGATTTTTTCACTTTTTTATAGGTGCATTTGTTCCCATCTATGTGGGCATATGGAAATAATTTTCAAGAGAAAGATGTTGATGGTGGATGATGACTCAAGATTGTGGAGTGGAAGTTGATTTTGACCAATATATTCGTGTTAGCCATCACAATCAGAACCTAATGCAAGGGATGTTAGGTTACATTGGATGGATACAAGAGATCATTCAAGTGGACATCTCTTCATTCCAGTGTGTTATATTTGGGAGCAAGTGGTGGGACATCTTTGACCAAAATTTGTAAAGGAATATCGTGATAGTGGGTTGATATCTATAAACTCTTCAGATGTGGCATAAAGCTAGGGAGCCTGATATTTTCCCAAAACACTGCAATGAGGTGCCTTTTCACCCAAATTTGTTGGATAGGGATTGGTGGTTTATATTAATCCATGATCGTAGATAAAAACATATTTTTTAGAACAACATTATTATCATGCTAAGCGAGGAACAAAATCAAGGTTATTGCAAAGGAGAGTGATACGTACTTGTGTTATGTCATCATTTATAATATTGTTGCATGGTTTTGTTAATATTATTTTTTTATTCATCTTGTTGACATTTTATATAATTGGTAAGATTCACAAACATTTTTACACATTTTTTTGCAGTGGAAACATTTTTACACTTAAAACTAAGTATTTCCAATTGTGTACAATATCTACGAGAATAAGGATTCAAGTTCTCAATCCTTCTCAAATAGAAAAATGAAAAGAATATAACCAAAATGACAAAATAGTGAATTTAGAAACAACATTAAAGATTTAGTCTTGATTTATATACTTATTCATTTATTAATCAGCTCACATGTTTTTTCTTCTTGTTTGGTTCAAAATCAATATAAATCATGTAGGGATAACTCGATGAGAACTTTAACAATGAAAAAAGTATGCATTAATATGTAGGATTTAAACTACATTTCTTGCAACATTATATAAACTAAAAGGAGGTCTTATGCATGTATAAAATATTTATTACATCATTTTATGGACCATATGGGAAACAAATGGGTTTACATGGATACATGAGAAGTTTTAATTTTTTCTTCACATATAATGGAACAATTTTGACTTTTCTTTTCAATGGTAATTATAAATAACGTTGAATTAATAAATATTTTATGGCTAAGAATTAAATGATAAAAAATGTGATGGTGATTATGAAGCATTTGTTTGACTTTCAAATACACTTGGTGATGCATTTTTCTTTCTTATTTAGATGATGTAAAATAAATATCTATTTTTATATATTTATAAGTAATTATTTAAACTAGACATGTCATGATGTAATATTAGCTAGGAAAAATATGAAAACATGCATTTTAGTGACTATCTTCTAATAAGCATGTGGACAAAATAATATTTCTTGAGTTTTTAATTAAGAAATAATCAGATATATTATTTTTCAAGTTTAAATCTAATATAATATGATTTTTGTATTATTTAACTCATATTTATTATTAAAAAGAGTTAAATCTAAACCATTACAATAGCAAATAAAGGGCCAAAATAACACCAAAATGTTACATATTTTTTACTTGCACCGGTACTTCAAATCATGCAGCTTGAAACTAGGTTGGAACATGTATTTTAAGAGGAAATACAATCATAGAAATTCATCATTATACTATTTTTACTACTTACATTCATAGTTTAAATGTCATAGAATTCTTTTGCAAGAAATATTCTACTTATAGTGGATGAGTTATCATATTGTAACACATAATAAACAAAATATTGTTATGAGATCCTAACATATAACATTCACATGTGATATGAATGTTGGGGTGTTTATATTATAATTTTGGATATGTAAGTCATAAAGTCATATGTTTATGTAAAACACAATTTGATAGACATGTAACTAATGCAGTAAAACCTAATTAAGGTTGACTCCTTCAATAAGAACTTATAAAAAGAAAAGAAAAAAAAGAGATTGAAGGTCAAGAAGGAGAGGTCCCAAAATTGACCTCCTTGCATGTAATAGTTCTCCTTAATGGAATCATTTCTCTCTCTCTCTCTCTCCATATTTTTTGATGTATACATTTCTTTCATTTTTATTAGTTTACTTGTTATTAATTTCATGACATATATGTTTGTTTTCTCTCCTCCTCACTTAGTATTACCACTTATTGGGGAATGTGGTTTGAAAGAAATTTTTCTTTCAAAGTTTTGCAACAATATCCAATCTCCTTCTAATATCTTTGGAGTCTGTTTGTTAGGCCATACACTATAAGAATCACAAGTGGTCAAAAAATAGTATAGGGATTTCTACCCTCATACCTTCATTCACCACTGTAGGAGAATACTTACATGGATTCTATACATCCGTTGGTATCCTTTGTGTCTCTCTCCACTTCATTCTCATACATTCATATCTATTTCAAATTTATACAAACTTGCCATAGCTTAATAAAATCTATATGTGTCATATAGAATCTTGGATGACCTCATTTCAGCCATGTTTTATCTTTCCCATAATGGTATGGCTGTCATAGAAGCACAATAATGGATGGAATGTAGGGAAAAAGTCATCAACAAACTTCATGCAAGTGTTGCAACCTATATAATGCTTTTTAAATAGTGCATGATAACTCATTTTAAAGTATTTTCTATTGCATCAAATTATTTTTTCATGAACTTTTATTTTATTTCTTGGTTTGATAGATAACATCGATTGAAGCCACACATGTTTGTAAATAATCATGGTCACATGTACCTTGAGCTTCAGGGATGATTTTCTCACTCTATTTATCATTATAAACCAAATATTATAGCAATATTTTAGATTTTATGAAAACAACATATAATTTATATCTATAAATACAATAAATAAAAAATACAATATGCAAAGCAAACACTATGACACAATTATACTTTGACAAAATTATAGTTTAACCAGGAAAGTTTCTATCAATATAGTTATGGGTATAAGATAACCTAATAAGACTATTTAAAGGGTTCAAATGGGTCTTAAGGAAACTTATAATCCAGTGCATTTGAAGGCTAATTTCAGGCTCAATAGTTAATGATAAGAAAGAGTTGATGTTAGAAGCTTTAAAATTTTGAGAAAAAACCAGTGTCTCAGCATAGCCAAGTACATTAATTTTATCTGCTCATGCCTATTAGCACTAAAGCTCACGTAGTTCTGGTACCACAAGAACTTAAAATTAGCTTTTGCTAACTCTTAAGATAATATCTGTTGGCAATAAAACATTTTGTGACCATGAGAAACAGGTAGGTCATCCATATTTGTTATTACTGTTATAACCTCCACTGCTACTGCCGAGCTTTTCCATGGCAGATCACACAAGGTTTTCGATGGCAAGTTTGGGCAGATCGCACTAGGTTTCCCTGACCACAGCGCTCTCTGCCAAGGGAAAGTAAGTACATTAATTTCATTAACAGCAGAAAGTAAGTACATTAGTTTCATTAACATCAAATTTCGCAATAATCTAATAAAAGGATTTCTGTCTCTCCATGATCAACATTTTTAATTTTTTTTGGAGTTCATTTACTATTTGACAGAGCTGCTGCATTTAATTCTTTCATGTGTCTCGTTGGCCGTGCTTGTGGTTACTATGAAGTGATTGACTGAGATTCTTTATGACATTTGTTAGGTTTTTAGAAAGTTGAAAACATTAAAATCCATATCCATATCGAGCTTGAGGAATAGGTGGCTCAATCCTTGTCATCTGAGAAAGGCTAACTCAATGGAGCAATATGGAGAAGGCTAACTCAATGGAGCAATGAAAACTAAAGGTTAATAACCACGGGTAGATGTCTTTGGCCAGAAGAAAAAATGGTTCTTGAAAAGCCACCCCTAAAAATAAATTATTTTTTCAAAATTTAAAAATAAAATAAATCCCCAAAAATACATTCAAGAAACCCAACATAAACAGATAATAAATTTGCACGTTGGTGGCATAATTGACTATGAAATCAGGCCTTTCCTTACCTATTGTGAGAATATTCAACAGAGTTGCATTTAATTTCATTGTCTCTGATTCTCCAATATTCGTTTCTTATGATCACGCGAATCAATCACGATCTATCCATCGGAATCCGAATAGCTCCTTGACAAAATCGATGCTTTATTATTCATAAATTCTTTATCATTTGGATTAATCACGATATTCCATCCACCATCATTACTTTCCCTTGAAGCTGATGAATTATCATTGCTTACCAGATAATCCAACTCCAGTTCTAATCTTTTCTTAAGCGGCAATGAACACGCCATTGAAATCAATGTGTTCACATCCAAATCATCCTTCGGAAACCCTCTCAAGAACGGTAGCAGATTCTCAAAGTGCAATTTTAACAGATCAGTCTGAAAGAATTTTAGGAGCGCCAGGGCCACGCCAAAAACTGCCCTCTTCCCGTCGCAGAGAAAAACATCCCAAATGGGAACAACTAATGACAATGGCATGTCTGCGGAGAAAGCAGTCATTAACCAACTGTTTGCAAACATCGCTGGCGTGATCATCTGTTCCTCAAAATGGTTAGCCAGTTGGGGCAGTTGCTCCCTCAGAAGCATTTCGAACTGAAAAAAGTATTGGTGGAGTAGAGGCAGACCTTCCAGATACACACCTCGCATTTGCTTGCCTTTGAGCAATGCCACCATATCCCAAAATGTTGCTTCTTCATTCGTGTAAAGAAGAAGCATTGCAGCAATGAAATTCATCCCTTGTGTATACCCCACCTCTGTATCGTAAACCGAATACGCCTTCAACACATTGTAGAGAGACCGATGCCCGGCCCCATCTTTCGCTTGAAATAATTCCTCCGATGCAAAAGTCCGAGGGATGTCTTTAAGGATAACTTTCTCTGATTCTGTTTTTACGGAAAATTCTTGGGAGCCCTGACTAAATTCCTGGGTTTGCCACCAGAAGGTCCCGTCCAACTGAATTGAACTGCCAAATGACACCCCGCGTTGAACTGGCAATGTCATGCGTGATACGCCTTGTAACTTCTCGCAGATTGCATTGGTGATAGTTTTCATTGTTAATGTCATGTGTGATAGTTTTCATTGTTAACGGTTTTTTTCTTTCGTCATCGGCAGGAAACTCATCATTATGTTTTCTTTCGACGAAAATTTTACAAAAGAGTGAATTTCCGCCCATGAATGAAAGTTTGTGGACGTTATATCTGAAGAGAGAGAAAGGTGCACAGATAAACAGATACTCTTCGATTCGATTCGATTGACACGATTCCCGTAACACCGCCAAAAACTTGGTATTATTACAAAAAGAGATGCATTTATTTTGGGTTCCATTCAAAGATTATTTATAGGTTATATTGTTGTAGAGACGACGGCATTTTAATTTGCTAAATTAATTTGAAATGTTTGTGTTTTTAAAATTAAAAAAAGAAAAGATTTATTTTAATTTTGAATTTATTAATTATTTAGATGGATCCATTTTTTTTAATTTTTTTTTTAAATAATTCATCTCAAAAAATTAATAATTTAGAATTAAAATAGATTTAAAATAGTTTAATTATTTTTATATAATTTGGTCGAGTTAGTTTTCTTTATAATTATAGTTATTATTTTTTAACTTTATTTTTTAAGTTTTAATTATTTTTTATATAAATTAATCTAGTCAAAATATTATATAGAAAAATATATTACAACATATTTACTATTAAATTGAATAACGCCACTCCACGTAATAAAAAATTTAATATTGCTTTCTAAATATTATTATAAATAAATTAACTTAAATTTATTTAAAAATTAGTTTTATAAAGTATTTATAAAAAAATAAAAAATAAGTATGTAATTTTTTGTCATTTAATTTAGATGAGTATTAATTTTTTTATATGTATTTAAAAAAAATTACACATAAATTAAATTAATGCATCTAAAATTTTGATAAATCTAGATTTATTTTAAATATATCTAAGCCAATTTATTTTATTGTATAGATATATTTATTTATTTATATTTTTCTAATAATATAATAATATATTATTTTTATCTTAAAAAATGTGTTATTTTTTTTATTATATATATATCTATATATATAAATAAAAAACAAAAAATTATTAAACTATTAAAAATATATATTTGTAATAAAATGATGTTAAAATACTTAACATGTTAATACACATATAATAGTTCATGATAATTCTTAGTTATTTCATTATATTGTTATACTAAATGTTTAAAAACAAGATGTATGTGTCTACTAACATCATTCAAAAGATGAAATACACACTATTATGTTTTAACAAGTAAATAAAACAAGCACCGCAAGCAGTGGAAGTCCCTGCTGCTTTGAGAGGAGACTTTTGGAAACATCACCTGCCAATGTATTTTGTCAATCTGTCAACTCCCTATCAACTTCATGACTTGGTTGCCAACTGCCTATTTCATGTTTATTATGAGTTCTATTTGTTCCTAGACAACAATTGGTAATCGAAAGACAAGAACCTAGCAACACAAAGTCAAGCAAACAACATTTGTTAACAGGTTTGCTACAATTGTATGGAAAGAAGATAATCATATAGGATTGGCCCTACTAAACATTAAAAATAAGTTTACCAGAGTTTTTGTGTTCTCTTAAAAATAAGTTTACCATAAATTAGTTCCTACTAAACATTAAAAATAAGTTTACCACAATTTTTGTGTTCGGTTAAAAATAAGTTTACTATAAATAAGTTTGCTCGAGTTTTGGTGCTTTGTTAAAAATAAGTTTACCAACATTTTTATGTTGTGTTAAAAAGAAGTTTACCATAGTTTTTAAACCATTCTTTGTCTATTATGCTTTGTCTTGCAAATAGATAGAAGAATATTATATTGTTTGGGACCACCATAGATCTTAGCATCTTATTATACTCATGAGATAGAGTCTTCATATCTTCTAAAATAGGGAATGGAATGGACAAAGCAGAGAAGGCTCTTCTCATCTTCTCATGAAATAATAAAGGCTTCATATCTTCTGGAAAAGGTAATGGAAAAAGCATAGAAGGCTCTTCTTTCTCATTTCTTAGCTTGTGATATAGCAAAAGGGAATGGAAAGTGCATGGAAGGACCTTGTTTCTAGTTTCTCAGTTGGTGGTTTAGCAACATATTTTCATTGTGACATTTTCCATGAGCTTCTACCCAGCACAACTACAATGATCACAAGATGTCTCTGCTACATATTTGTTTGGTGCTACTAGTTATGGCTATGGATCTTAATTGCATCTAGAAGTTATATTCCTACCCTTCTTTAGTTTATCTCTTTCCTCGCTCAATTAATGAAGTTATTTTTTCCCACACCCTTTAGTGACTGATTGAAGAATACAGTTGCTTCTCCCAAACGATGAACTTCAGCTCGTAAAAGCAGCTAGCCCAAGTATTTATGGAAAAACTTGAACATCGGTTGATCTTGATCACCTTGAGCAAAGGACAAGAATGTTTACAGTAGTGTGTTCCAATTTTTGGCATTTCACCGAACATCCATTGTGGAGTAAGGAAAATCTTCCTTTCATGCTCTTGTTTCCGTCGCAACCTTCCTTGTTCCTGGTCCCATATGCATTACATGAGGTAAGGTTCCTTCATTCATGCCTCCTTAGCAAGAAAATAAATATCCGTCATTGATGTCAAGCCTGAAATGGTCTTACTAAATATTTACTAGATCCTCCCCTCACTAAAAATAGGCAACAACAATATATTTATTTCTAAGGTCAAAAGTGTTGCTACAACTAAGGCATGTGTAACATTAAGGAAGGCTAAGACTATCTTTGTCGATACCCAAAGCTAGACTTAATGGGAGCAATGACAACAATCTAGATTTAAAGCCACTAGATTAGTACTAGCTTTAGGGTAACATAAACCTTTTCTAATATAAATACTGGCTTGATACACCATTAAATGCTTGAACACGGAGTAGTGCTTGAATTCATTTCTTGAATATGGATTAGTACTTGAATCACAGGTCCATTTGGTCACTTAAGTATTTGGCCCAATCACAACACTGGTAAGTTACTGCTATGAACCTCAATCACGAAAGGGTAACCCTTGCACCAGCCATAAATATGAGCCTGACCTAAAAGAACAGAAGGTCGAGGGTAAATCGTTGGATGCTAGGGATATGGTGTCGTGTAACTAAGGGTGGTTAGACAGTGAGGCTCTCTAATGCCAAATGCCACTTAAGTGAAATGCCAGATGAATGAGCTAGCCATACATATATAAGTTGTCAGCAATAATTCAAACTTACATATAGCATTTTTGAAGTGACTAACATTAAATTAGGTTTGAACTAAAATTTCAAATTGGTTATCCTAAGTTTTAGGAAAAGTATATTGTCGAGCCAGCAATAAGAGGTCCAAACAAAAACATTGGATAAAAGCTGGTTTGGTAGAATATTTTGTTTAAAACATTGTTTTAAACGTGGAATGTATGGGAATATATTAATTGGTCAAAGTTATTTAATATTAAGTCAATGCTTATCGATCGTTATAGTCCCTGCTATGCCCAAGGCTGAGACTAATAAGAGAGGATAATAGAATCTCAAATAATTTGGTAATAAAACTAAAGTTTTTATAAATACCATGTAGGTGGGATAGTTTTATATAAATATAATATTGTCTCTGTTTCTTTAGTAATTATTTTTCTTAAATGAATGTCATCTTAATAACATTATTGATGTCATTTAAACTTTTAGAATTCATGCCTACAAAAAAAGGTGGAAAATATGTTTATTCTTATTGTGAAATAAAGCATATTATCAACCTTGGAGGGATTATGTTAGCTTGCCTTGATCCCCTTGAAATCTCTTTATTACAATTAGCTTATTTCGAGCTGATTGAAAAGGGGTTGCAAAGAGTCAAAATAAAGTTGACGTCGTAAAGTGGCATTCCTCATGACTTACTCCCCAATCAATTAACTAAGATAAGAATCTTCTTATCGCACTCCACATTCAAAATGCACACTTTGGAATCCCCTTGCATCGTGACAAAAATTTTCCCAACAATTGACATAAAAATTCTCATCGTGTGCCTACATCTGTCATGTCAGCAATCTAAAGGACGCCCTTTGTGAAACCTCCATAGTGTGACATTAGAACCCTCCATTGAATTCCATAAAATTTTCCATTTCCTTTCTCCAATCAACCACACCATGTGCCTTTATTGTAAGATTTTAAAGTTTACACATGAAACCATGGTGGGATGTGAATCTTCCTATCATATAACATAAAATTCGCCATCCTATGGCTTTTGTTAATTCGCATCTCCCATGGACTTCACTTATTTTTTAATGTAATACTTCAAAAGAATGTTTATGAATAATTCCCGCAATGATGTGGCACCACGCTCTATGTTGGCACCATGTGGCTAACCAAATGCCACATGTCACTCCATAACCCTGCCACTTGTTGGGTATGTCTTTTCTTCTAGAGAACACATGTTGGCTATATATCTAGGAATTCATCAGATTAGGAACTGCACATCAACTTGGCCCATCACTTTTCATTGTTTGTTGTAAGGAAAGGAATTTTATATTTAAATCTACAATCAACAAATCAACCAACTCAAAATGTACCAAGTAATTGAATTTTGCAAGTCATTCTAAGATTCCAAACTCAACAAGGCATCCTACTGGAAAAGAGAATGCAGTATTACCATAAATTATTGATGATCAATTAATGTAATTATGAGACATTAGTTATAGTATTATGTATACTAACTGAAACATTCCTTCCTTCTTCTATATTCTAGTTTTAAGTATAAAAAAATTGAGCATTCCTTTCTGAATAATTATAGAAATTATTCATCACTAGCATTTTCATGTTACAATAATTTGTTTAATATTATATTACAAACTATTGCAAATTATATTTTTGGAAAACATTGTAACTCACATGTTTGGAGTAATATTTGGTTACAAGGTTGACATGACAAGACCCTTGAGGATTGCAGCTTGAGGTTAGAAATTTAGATTTGTATGTCTTGAAGATATAAGTATTTAGTTTCATAGAATTATAACTAAAATTCCTACTGCTAAAAATTATTAGAAAGAAGCAATGAGGAATCAAATCGTCAAGCTTCAACTATAAAGGCATGTTGGGAAAGTGCAATGTTCACGTTGCATGCTTGGCATATCATGGATGAGTACTTGAATAAGAAACAAATGGGTAGTGCTAGGAATTTGAAACATTTTATCATACACATTATAACATGGAAGTTAAAATTCAGCCATCAGGTTGTTGGGTCATTGGCTCCTCAAATATGTCAATTACCATCAATGGTAGATTGAACTCACTAATAATGAGATCATCCAAGTGGTTAAATTGACCTGCAAATTTGAAGTTTGTAAATTTGGGCAACTAAAATGTAATGAGCCACAGGGAAATTGGAATGGTAAGTATATCAATCAAGTTATGCAATGTACTCTCAGGCTTGTATATCATATTCCACTTACGTTTTAGATGAGGTTTTGTTGCAAAATATTAACTAAATAATTGTTGTACCATGGTACTATTTACACCTTGCTTACACACCTAAGTTAATGTGGGAATAACCCTCAATCCCACTAGGTGTGACCTTGGTTGAAAATCTCAGAGAATAGGTTTTCACCTAATCCCAAATTTCTTCCTCTAAGCTTGCTACTAGAAAAATCCGAGGGGGTGGAGCTTGAGGAAGGTTTCTAAAGGAAATAATCATTGAAAACAACAAGTTATAGGAGACTAAGGGCAAGGAGATTACTTCTAAGTAAATTGAGTTTAAGGATTATTTAGAAAGTATGATTATTTAAATGAGATATGTAAATATCACCGAGATGGATTCCAATAAAATCAATATGACAATGAAAAGATAAAAAACAATAAACCAGTGCCTTAAAACAATGCTCAATAAGGAAATAGCACTTGAAAAATGGAATGATACTTCAAGCCACAATGAAAGGTAATTGTTGCAAGACAAGTGTTAGTACAAGAAATAATTGAAAATATGAGCTACAAGACTTGAGATGTAACTTGCAAGAAAAAAAGGCTTGGAACTCCAATGGAAAATGCTCAACAAATGATATAGATAATAGATAAGTACACGAGTATAAAGTAAAACTTGCAAGTAAATGAATTATTACACAATTCCAATTACCATAACCAATTGAATGCCAATGCTAGATCAATGAATGCAGGATATTTTTTGTGTGATGTAAGGATTTTGGATGATTTTAATTAAATGCCTAATCTACGGTGATAAATTTCCCCTCAATTTCTCAAAAATTGGTAAGGATTGGCATATCTTACAAGAAGGATAGGTTGAAGATGCATAAGTTCATCGTTAACGATATGCTTCCTGGCCTCCTTGCAATCCACATGTCTCTATTTCTACAAGGGCTTGACCACAAGAGAACTACAAGGTCACATGTTTTAACGTTACTCCAAACATAGGTTTATCAAATTGAATTAAAGTTAGGGAGACTTATCCTAAAATTCGTATTTCACTAAGCTTATGCTTCGAGGTATATTTTAGAAGTGTAACTCTAAATCTAATATGCAAATGGGATGAAAAAATGTTAATGCAATGTTTAGAATGAGATATAATGATAACAAGATGCTTCAATGAAATGAGATAACAATGAACTTATGATTAAAGTCACTTTGAGCACAATATGATATTGATTTATAACAATAATCAATGAATCATGTAACAATTAGTCAATGAAAGAAAACTAAATCACAAGCTAAAATAATAACTCAATTGGCTTGAATTGAAAGTGCGTTAAAAAATTTATTTTCACTTATAATATAATATGTTATGGCAATTAAGCTAAGTGTGAGTTATATCACAAAGCACAAGTAAATATAGTCAAATAAGATTGAAAACTAGAAAATAGAAAGACTACTTCAATTTAATATACTAATGAAATGAGGATATGAGTTACTCAAATACAACTAAATCATATAGAAAATTACACATAGATGCAAAAGATTAGATCCAAATAAAATGAAGATGAAACTAATATAATTAGAGAAAGAACAAGTTAGCGATTAGATCTAAACTAAGCTAAGCTAAGATATAACAAATACTAATAAAAAAGAAACCTCCTTTTTAAATAAGGAGGTGGGATACCTTGAGAAAATTCCCAAGGTTGCTCAAGAAACAAAATTTCTTTATTATTAGATATGACAAGAAGGAGACCCTTTGACAATGAGAAGAGCTCAAATCCTCAAGGAATGTTTTACAATGTTATTGAGCATTGAAAAGAAGGAAATATTCCTTAAGAAAACAATGAGGATAATTTTTATAGAACTTGTGGCAATGAGGCACAAAGGAAGCTTCTCAAATAATCTAAAATTTTTAAAATGAATCTCACTCAAATAACCTTTAGCCTCATAGAGTGAAGAAATTTCCTAAAAGGGGAGAGGATAAACCTATTTTTGCTCACCTTCTTCCCAGAGATAAACAACAACCTTCTTCATTCTCATGGCTAGGGAGAAAAGATAACCCTCAAGGGCTCATGAAAATGTAGAAAATAAAGCCTACAAAAGGTAGTTGGAAGTCTGTAAAAGAATTGGAGATTACTTCCAACATTAAGCTCTAAAGTCCCTACAGAAATAGTGTGAGAGAAACCCCTTAGATAAGCTCTTAATTTTTGGAAAACCAACTCCAAGGATTAGAGGATGACACTGAGAAAATAATGCAGAGAAATATGTCCAAATGATGTACAAAAGCTAAATCAAGGAGTGTGGGTATAACTCATCTCTATGATTAGTCAATAACACACACTATATTAGTGAATTAATTCAATATAAGAACAATATTGAAGAAAATAAGTTGAAATAGATTTTATCACAAGCCAAGGCTAAGGAAACCCTTCCACAAAAAATATCAAATGATATGGCCTTGGAGATTATAATGTAGGTTCTTCCACTTCTATGCTAAAGAGTGGGATAGTTCAACCGAAAGTGTCCCCTCATGGTTCAGATTTGATTCAAAGTATTTGTTAGTTACTGTTATATTCTTTCCATGACTAGCCTACGTAGTTAGTAGGGGGGTTTAGAGGGGGGGATCCCCCCTTTGTTGTAGCGATTGTGTAGTTTGGGGGGGGGGGTGGCGCGGTGGTCATATGGGGTTTGAGGCACACCTATAACCCCACTTTATGGGGTCCGGGGCAGTGCCCCGAAAAATTTTGGTTTTGGACCCTATGTTAGAATGGGCAGACCCACCTATGGTTTTGTGCATGATTTTCACACATGTTTTTGGACGCGATGGTTTTTAGTCCATGGTATTAGATGCGATGCTTTTCAATCCATGGTATTGGATGCTTTGGCATGTACAAATATGTATTATAAGATTGAAAGGAACATAATAAAAAATCAAGCTGGTAGTCCTGGTTTTGGGATCCAGGGGAAAATCTCTGTATATGTGTTTTATGTGTTATGCTCTCGCATTGTTTACTTTCTGTGTTTTAGAATTTGTATGCAGCTAATTTTTGTACGAGATTAAAACCTACAGTATTTCTACACAACTTCAAGGTAAATTGTTAGATCCGTAGGGGTTAGATGATACAATGAAGAGGAAGCTCTAAATGCCAAGAGTAGAGATCAAATTTCCTCATGCCCATGTGCAAACATTATTGAGGTTTCCATGTATGGAAATTGGTGGGTGAAAAGGAGGGAAAATTTCATGTAAATCTCAGCTCACAATCTTATGAAGACACCTTTGCAATTACAAGCCCCAATCTACTATAGTTCTACCCAAAGAATTTTTTAGTTAATCCCGTTGCTTCCTAATGTATATCCTTATGTGTATGCAAGTTTTCCCTTTATTTAGCCAAGTGTACTTTGAGTGAAATGGTAGGGGAGAAAAAACCCTAAAAAGTATGGAAAAATACCTGCCTCATATCATCACCCAAATCTATTGATTTTTTGTTGTGTGTATCTCCGTCAATCTACCCTGTGTGTAGTTGTAGAGAATTGTGTGTATATTCATAAATATTCCTTGTGTAGGTGTCTTTTCCCATTGAAAAATAAGTGTAGCAAGCCCATGAAATTTTTAGTTAACTAAACTTTGGAATATCTCATCCAATTTGTGCATGTCAAGGAAACAAATTTGTTGCGTGGAGGTTTCTTTAGCTGGGTATGTACATGGAGCAAGGAGGGAGTGAGTTGGGATCCATTACTGACTCACTTCTTTAAATTTTTAACTTTAGAAAACATCATATCCTCAATTAAATTAAATTTTTATCTTCAAAAAATTCGTAGGTCTCCCTAAACTTCAATGTAGTCCCTATTTGACGTGGCTCATTTGGAACTTGTGCTCATTTTCCACTTGGACTTGTGGGCCCTAAGTGGATGCCCAATTAGATTTATAATTTAACTACACCTTTATCTCCTACTTCATGTCACCTTTTTGGCTCTTTTTTTATTTTGGAAAATACAAATTTTTTTACAAATATAATTTTTTGAATGTTTCCTCATTTTTGCCACTATGATAGAAAAACTAGCTTTTGAGGAACAATATCTCATTTTTTGACCCTCAAAGCGGTTATAGAATAATGTTCGGCCTCTAAAGATAAATTTCAAGTAGTCACATGCCCCAGACATTTACAAGGACCGCGAATTTACATAATTACATAGAACGTAAATAAAAAATCTCATTTAGACCTAGTTAAATGCGACGAAATTTCAAATATGACTGAGAATGGTAATATGCATTGAACCTAGTATAATGGACTTGAGGCACAATCTTCCATTCGTCACCTCAGCTTTAGGGTATGCGGTGAGCAAAAAAACCTAGAAAATTATTTGTCGCTAAAAAGTGTGAATAATTAACCAAGTAAAAAAACACTCCGAGGTGTATTTTATTGTGATCGAGTCTCAATATCCTAGGTTGTTACATATCTTTATTCATAATTTTAGTGACATTTTTAAAATATCCCCAAAGGGCTTCAAAATCTGAGTAAAAATGAGGAAAAAGAGAGAGAAGAGGCTTCGAGTCCATGATGAAATTTGGAACTTTTATGAGTGCAGGAAAGCTCTGAAATGATCCTTGGGAATAGATTATTCATGTGCAACTTCATTAGTCAACATTTTGCTACACATGGGGATGTGTGCTTGTAACAACCCTGGTGAAAATTCCATGTAATAAAAGTTAATAAATGAAAAATAATAACCAATGTTATGGGACACTTATTCCAAGCTTAATGTTGGGCAAAAACATCCTAGTGTAGGTGTTCATTTGGTTTATTATGGCGAAGGAAATTGTCAAAAGAAATGGTAAAGGATTTGGAAATGCAAAGTGTCATTAATTGGAAATTTGTTTATGAAAATAAAGGGAAATTGGGAGAAAAGGAAGGTGAAATGCCATAGGTTGCATGCGGAGAGGAAAATGAAGGAAAAGTAATGGAAGACGAAGGAAATAGAGGCCATATTAATAAGAAGGCTTATGAAGATTAGTTCATGGCTTTTATTAGTTCATTTTTGGAGCTATCTCTCTATTCTCTCTCACATACTCTTGGACACTTAGAGTTTCCTTGGAGAATTCCAGCTTTGGATCAAGAAAGGAAAAGAAGGCAAAGAGGAAGTGAATATCAAGCAAGGAAGAGGATCAAGTTGCTACAATGGATTTACTTGCAGGTATCAATTTTCATGTATGATTTCCTTGCTAGATTTGGCATGCATGGTTATGCATGTGTGTTCTTTTTTTTTCTTGCTATCATTGGCATGGGTTTTTCCACTTGTGATAGTGTTCTTCAGTCTTGCCTTGCCATTTTCAGATAACATTGGTGTGATGTGGTTTTCATGTTTGGATGAGCTGGATTGCAGGATGAACTCGAAGCTAAGTGGGGTGGTCTTGAGATTATTCACAAGGCCTCTGAATCCCGGGATGGGATACATGGTAAAGCCTAGATATGAACACCTTGATTGAGCCTAGGAACCCCTTGACCGATTAATGATGTGATACATGGTAAAGCTTAGTGGTGGTACCCTTGATTGGGCCTAGGAATCCTAGGTTTAGATACACAATAAACCCAGAGGTTGGAGACTTCTTAAGCCTAGGAATCCCTTGATCAGTGATTGTGGAATACATGCTAAAACCGAGAGGTTGAGACAGAAAAATTCCTCATGGTTTGAGTGGAGAGATCTGGTGGCATCCATGCTTGTTTATGGCCTAGTGATCCGGTGAGGATTGCAGCAAACTTTTCTTATATCAATGAGGGTGAGGTGGTTTAGCCTCGATAAGTCCTAGTTGGTTCTTTTGGTTTGAGTACCACATTCGTGCTTGGTATATGGAACGAGGGTGATTGGATGAAGAGATATTTGGCTCAACCAAACTATGGCAGGGTGGAACATGGTAGTCCCATACTGGGATGGTGTTTGCATTCATTAATAAGAGTTCCCTTCCTTGGTATTTTATGCATAAATGTACTCGATTCTATGTAGCATTTATCATTTTTGTATGCTCAGTATTTTTTTTGTTTATATGTTGGTTATGAATGTGTTCTATGACAGTGAAAAGGTATGGCTCTCATCATTTTTTTTATTTGTAAATGAATGAGAAATGACTATATGACCTAATAAATGATAATGCATCTATTGATACAATGCATCAGTGCCTCTTAGCAATTCTCAGATAAGTATGATACCTCTATTCTCAAATCTATTGTTTCAACCTATATAATGCATGTTTGTGACATGTTTGATGAAATTCCCATCATGGCTAGTAGGGGTCCAATCAAGTTTTTGTTCAATAATCTGCAATGGTATCATTTTTTCTATGTTTTATTTCATTTCTATAAATTCCATAAAGTTCTGGGTAGTGATTGGGTCCTAGCCCTGAAATTTAGCCTTAAATCCCATAGTTGTTGTCATATCATTGGCATAAAAACACTGCAGTCACATTCATGTAGGCCCATGGGAGTGACTAGAGCTCTCAGTCACTTGGAGGGCTTGGAAAGGGAGCGAGTGGGGCTCTAAGTCCTTGAATTGTTGGGTTCCCTCAGGGGTTGGTCACTTACAAAGGTGGGGTAGCTCCTAGAGATTTTGTTGGTTGTGTGGATGATCAGTTTGGTTGTGTTTTGTCGGTTCCACTTCCCTAAGGTGACCTAGGAGGTTGAATCATATCATATTAGCCCTTCGTCACATGTTTACCCCAACGGACCTCTATATTTGGGTAAATGTGGGAGGAGGGTTTTAAAGAATGGTATCGGACCATGGTTCACCCCTTGGACTGGATGAATGATATGATGGTAATGAATTCATGTCATTTGCATATGTGTTCTCATGTTTATGGCTTATGCACTAGCTTTGTATGGATGGTGTTGGTTATGGTTGTAGTGGTGTTGCCATGTGAAAGTTAAGGGCGTTGTTGTTGGATGTGTTTATCATGAGTTTATGTTAGTTACACAGTGGATATGCATGTCAATGTTTGTATGTAATGTGTATGTGTGTGTTTCACACATATGTTATTGTGCATGCATTGTGTCTAGTTGGTGTTTTGGTTGTATTATTATGCATGGGATAATGATGTGTGATTATTATGGTCATGCATCGAACACTGGATAATGGTCGAGATAATGATTAAATTCTTATATGATTATGTTTATGTGTGTGTGTGTGTGTTTGTATTATGATAATATTTTTGGTCTTACAAATGAGATATCCTCCACTAATTATACTGAGGTACGTTGTTTTGTTTATGATTTGCTTTAGCTAACATAGTATGTCGTGCAGGAAGAGATCAAGATGACTAGAAAGATGGTAGACTACATAGATTATCCCTATGAATCAGATGAGCATCATGGTGTTGGGCACTCTTCTGACTTAGCATAAACATTGAGGAGTTTGAAGGAAGAAATAAGAAGTTGCAAAGTAGATAATGACAAAATCATGTAGGCACAGAAAAAACAAGTAGAAGTCAATGCAATGATTCTTTTGAGTTTGTGAGAGTTGCAAAGACAGGGACCACTCTGGATCAACTATGAACATGAGGATGGGACTAATGGGTCATATGGTAGTAGGTCTCATAGTGGTCACATGTCAGATAGAGATGACATGATCAGAGGAGGTAGATTCTTGGATACTCTGGATAGGAGAGGTGATGGACACAAGTATTATTCTAGTTCTGGTTTTGACAAGCACTATGATCGTTATCATTATTATCTTTACAGGAAGAGTGATAGGTGATACTGGCCAAATGAGTTTAAGAAATCTAATCCACCTACCTTCTATGGGTATTTGAAGAAGCCAGAAGATGGAGAGGCTTGGTTAATTGGCATGAATAAATTCTTTGAGTTCCATAATTACACAGATAATATGAAGGCTAAAGTAGCTATCTTCAACCTGAAAGGTAAAGAAGATATATGGTGGGAAGATCTGAATCGGTTCATAGACATCAAGATAGAAGAGTTGAGCTATTATGAATTCAATAGACTTTTTACAAAGAAGTACATGTCAGAAAGGTACTACTACAGAAAAGCCAAGGAATTTTATGAGCTTAAAATGGGATCGATGACAAATGAGGAGTATATGACTAAGTTCCTGGAAATATTGAGGTATGTATCATATATTAAGGATGAGAATACTAAATTTTAGAGGTTTGTGAGTGGATTTCCATTAGCATTTAGAGATCGGATTGAGTATGATGAGCCTCGATCACTTGAGCAAGTTATTGGGAAATTAAAGCATTGTTATGAATAGTCAAAGTGTAAGACATAATCTCAACAAGGATGAAAAGGGAAAGATAAAGGTAAAGGTAAATGGTAGCCAAAAAGAACAAGGCCTTAGAATGCATAAGAGAAAGAAAAAATTACACCTTACAAGAAGTTCAATGTAGCTAGACAGGGACATGGGCCACAACCTCGAGGGTTGCAAAATAGAGGTGATGGTACTAGACAGTTGGAATGTTGGATATGTTGTAAGGAGCATCTCAAGAGAAATTGTCTGCAATATTAGGGTGGTACGCTTCAGATTTATAGTGCACAGGAGGCACAGACTGTTGGGGATGTTGGGCGGAGCATTCCTCATATATACGTAGTGTTGAATGATAGGCAGGTAGATCATTGAGAATCTATCATTGATATGGATGGTAAGATTTGTGATAAAGTTGTTGATATTCTGATTGACCCTAAATCTAATTATAGTTATGTTAACCCTCACTTGGTCGATAAGTGTGGTTTTAATGAATAAGTGCATGTAAAATTTGTGTTAGTGCAACTGGCTACATGTACCAAGAAGCGAGTTCATCATTGGGTAATATCTTGTCCATTTGAGTTGAATGGTATGTCTACATCAACACATTTGAATGTACTTTCATTGGCCTCGTATAGCATGCTTTTAGGTATGGAATGGTTGTATCTTCATAGGACCAAAGTGGACTGTTATGACAAAGAAATTGAGTGCTTGGATGATAGTGGAGAGCAAATAATCTTAGAGGGTAAGAAGAGAAAAGAACTAGTTAGGATGGTGACATCTATGTAGGCAAAGCGCAGTCGCAGAAAATGGTGTGTATTATTCATAGTACACATTTCTAGTGATAAAGGAAAGGAGGATGAGGATGGAGAGATATTAAGAAGTTACTCGATCTTAAAAAAGTTTCAGGATATGTGCCCAGTAGATAACTTATAAGTGTTGCCTCATATAGAAGTGGAATTCTCCATTGAGTTGGTACTAGAGGCAGCACCAGCATCAAAGGTGCGTTACAGGATGAGCACTCTAGAGTTAGTAGAACTAAAGTTTAAGTTGAAGGAAATTATTGACAAGGGATACATTAGGCTAAGTGTATCACCGTGGGGAGAACTGATATTGTTTTTGAAGAATAAGAATGGTAGTCTCAAGTTGTGCAATGATTACAGGTAGTTGAACAAGGTGACCATCAAGAATAGGTATTTGTTACGGAAGATTGATGACTTATTTGATCAACTAAAGGGAGAAACAGTGTTCTCAAAGATTGATTTTAAATTCTGATATCAACAGGTATGCATCCAGGAAGAGGACATTTACAATACAAATTTCCAGACAAGGTATGGACATTACGAGTTTGTTGTGGTTCCACACGGTTTCACTAAAGCCCCAGTTTCATTTATGTATTTGATGAATAGTGTGTTGCGTCCTTATCTAGACATCTTTATTATTGTATTCATTAATGACATTGGATATACTCCAAGAATAAGGAAGAACATGTCAAGAATTTAGTAGCAGTGTTGAGATTGCTAAGAGAGCATCACTTGTATTCTAAGATTAGAAAATGAAGTTTGTTTCAGACAGAGGTACACTACTTGGGACATGTTGTTTCTACGGAAGGTATAACATTGTATCCAAAGAAGATAAGAGCTATCATGGAGTGGTAAGCTCCTAGAAACATGGATGAGGTAATATTATTTATGGGGTTAGGAGGTTCATCGGGAACTTCTCCCATATTGCATATCCTATTACATCACTGCAAAGGAAAGGTAAGAAATTCTAATGGACATAGGAATGTGCAACAAGTTTTGATAAGTTGAAGTCGTTTTTAACAAATGCTCTAGTGTTAAAGATTTCATATCCAGAAAAATAGTTTGTACTGTGTACAAATGCTTGCAAGAGAGGGATTGGTGGAGTCCTTATGCAGGAGGGACGAGTAGTATGTTATGAGTCATAGAAACTAAATGAGCATAAGAAAAACTATCCGACACACGATCTTAAGTTAGAAGTGAAAATTCATGCATTGAATATGTGGAGGCACTATCTTCTTGGTAGGAGGTTTGTACCAACGAGTGATCACAGTGGTCTAAGATATTTGTTTGGCCAACTAAATCTGAATGTCAAGGAAGCTATATGGTTGGCCATGATCAATGAGTTTGACTTTGAGATCAAATACATCAAGGGAAAGGAGAACATGGTTCCAGATTCTCTTAGTAGGTGGGTACAAGTGAATCATGTAGCTTCTATGAGTTCTTATGGGATAGAATTAAAGGATCGATTTCATAGGAAGGTTAGTAGAATGGCAGGTATAGAGAGCTTATTCACAGGTTATAACAGAGTATAGGTACAAGTACTGGTACTGGTACAAGTATAGGTACAGGTGTACAGGATGAAGACTATCATCTCTCAACTGATTTCCTAATCTAATTTAGGGACATGATATATGTTCCAGATAGTAGCAAGCTCTAGAAGGTTAACTTGAGGGAGTTTCATGCGAAATCATACTAAGGTCGCCCACGATACTAGAAGACATTGATAAGGGTAAAGATGTTTTATTATTGGGTGAATCTAAAGAAGGATGTGGTAGATTTGGTGGCTAGGTGTTTGGACTTTCAGCAGTCAAAGGAAGAATATAAACATCCATGTGGATTTCTACATACAATTTCGACTCCAAAGTGGAAATGAGAGGTCATCTCCATGGATTTCAATACAAGTTTGTTGAGGACATCTAGACATCATGACTCAATCATGGTTGTGGTGGATAGGTTGAATAAGGTAGCACACTTCCTTGCAGTGAAAACTATGTATTCACTTAGTGATGTGGCATATGTGTTCATCAGAGATGTGGTTAGATCGCATGGTGTTCCAAAGAAAAATTTGTCAGACACAGATGAAAATTTCACTTCCGAGTTTTGGAAGGAGCTTTTTATAGCTTTAGGTACAAATTTGGCCTTCAGTACAACTTATCATCTGCAGACATATGGATAGACTGAGAGGGTCAATAAGATATTGGAGGACATATTGATTATGTATGTGATGCATAAGTAGAGGAGATGAAAGGAGTATCTTCTATTGGTTGAGTTTTCTTATGACAATGGTTACCAGGGGTCACTAATGATGAGTCTGTTTGAGGCATTATATGGGCAAAGTTGTAATACTCCCATCATTTGGATGATCTGAGGAACAAGGTATTGATTGGACCAAACGTATTAGTAGAAATGGAACAGGAAATCCAGGTGATCAAGAAGAATCTAAACGAAGTAAAATAGAGGAAGAAAAGTTATGCGGATTAGAACATGTTGTTTAAGGAGTTTTAGGTTGGGGAAAAGGTGTATTTGTGCGCCAAGCCAAAGAATATCTCCTTTCGGATTGGATTGTGTACCAAGATGGAACCTATTTTTTGTTGACCTTTCAAGATTCTTGAAAGGATTAAGCTAATATCATATCGACTTTCACTGCCTACGACAGTAAAATTCCATGACGTTTTCCATGTGTCATTACTTAAGAAGTATGTCAAAGATTTTTATCATGTGATTGACTAGTCTGTATTGCAAGTGGATTCTGAACGAGAATTCCACCCAAAAACACGGTGTATATTACAGAGAAAGATTCTCATTCTCCATAACTGAGCAATCGAGAAAGTTAAAGTGCAATGGAAGCAGTTTGGGCCCAATGAAGCTACCTGGGAGATGGTAGATCAGATGCGAGCTATGTATCCTTCTTTATTCGTTGCTTGAGCGAATGCCCTTGTTACATGTTTTGGTATATGTTTTGACGTAATGAGCGAGGTTTTAAAGCTCCATAAGAGGTATGGTGTCATGTCATTTTGGTTGTCATGTTGTTATGGTTATCATGTTGGCTTGCTTCTCAGTAGGTTTATCATTATAAGATATTGTAGCGGGCTAAGTTATAAAGATCCATAGGAAGTATGTTTTGCTTTCAACAATATTGTTGTTTGTAGGTGTCATTCAACACCGAGGATGGTGTTCCACCAAAGGGGAGGGTTTTGTAACAACCCTAGTGAAAATTCCACGTAATAAAAGTTAATAAAGGAAAAATAATAACCATGATTATGGGACACTTATTCCAAGTCGAAGATTGAGCAAAAAAATCCTATTGCAGGTGTTGATTTGGTTTATTATGGCTAAGGAAATTGGAAAAGGATATGGTAAAGGATTTGGAAAGGAAAAGTGGCATTAATTGGTAATTTATTTATGAAAATACGGGGAAATTATGAGAAAAGGAAGGTGAAAGGTCACATGTTGCATTCGAGGAGGAAAATGAAGGAATAATAATGGAATTGAAGAAAATAGAGGCCACATTAATAAAAATGCTTATGAGGACCAATTCATGGCTTTTTTCAATTCAGTTTTGGAGCTCCTTGTCTATTCTCTCTCTCACTCTTGGACACTTAGAGTTTCCTTGGAGAATTTTAGCTTTGGATCAAGACACAAAAAGAAGGAAAAGAGGAATCAAAGATCAAGCAATGAAGATAATGATCAAGTAGCTACAACAAATTTACTTGTAGGTATCGATTTTCATGTATGATTTCCTTGGTAGATTTGGCATGTATGGTTCTGCATGTGTTTTCTTGGTTCTATTCCTATCATTAGCATGACATTTTTTCTTAGCCTTTCCTTGGCATTTCCGGATAGCCATGGTGTGATGTGGTTTTCATGATAGGTTGAGCTAGATTTCTGGATGGACTCGAAGTTGAGTGGGGTGGTCTTAGGATTATTCATAAGGCCTAGGAATCCCATGATGGGTTACATGGTAAAACCTAGATGTGAAGACCTCAATTGAGCTTAGGAATCCCTTGATCAATGAATGGAGGGATACATGGTAAAACTCTATGTGGTACCCTTGATTGGGCCTACAAATTTGTTGTTGGGATACACAATAAATATGAGAGGGTGGATACCTCATAGGACTAGAAATCCTTTGGCCTGTAATGGTGGGATACGCGGTATAGCTGAGAGGATGAGACAAATAAATTCCTCATGGTTTAGGTGGAGAGACCAAGTGGCATCCATGCTTGTTGATGGCCTAGTGATCCAATGAGGATTGCGGCAAAGCCTATTTCCATTTATGAGGGTGAGGTGGTTTAGCCTTGGGAAGCCCTGGTTGGTTCTTTTGGTTTGATTCCCAAATTCATGCTTGGAATATTGCACGGGGATGATTCGCTAAAGAGAGATTTGGCTCAACCAATCTATGGTCGGGTGGAACGTGGTAGTCCCATATGGGGTTGGCTTTTTGATTCATTAATACGAGTTATTTTCCTTGGTATTTTATGTGTAAATGTATTGGATTCTATGTAGCATTTATGGTTGATGTATCCTCAGTATTTCTATTGTTATATGCTAGTTATGAATGTGTGTATGACATTGAAAATATATGGCTCTCGTCATGTTTAGATTTTTAAATGAATGAGCAATGACTATATGACCCAATAGATGATAATATAGCTAATGTTACAAGGCATCAATGATTCTTAATGATTCTCATATAAGTATGAGACCCATATGCTCAAATATATTGTTTAAACCTGTATAATGCATATTCGTGGCATGTTTGACAAAATCCCTATCATGGCTAGTAGGGGTCCAATCAATTTTATGTTCATTAATTTGCATTGGTATCATTTTTTCTATGTTTTATTTCAATTCTATAAATTCCATGAAGTTTTTGGCAGTGATTGGGTCCGATCCCTAAAATTTAGCAGTAAATCTTGTAGTGCCTCGCATAGCACTGTCATAAGAATACTATGGTTGCACTCATGCAGGCTCATGGGAGAGACAAGGGCTCTTAGTCACTTGGAGGGCTTAGCAAGAGAGCGATTGGGGCTCTAAGTCCTTGAATTGTTGAGTTCCCTCAGGAGTTGGTCACCTAGAAAGGTGGGTAGCTCCTGCAGATAAATGTGTGAGGAGGGTGTTACAATGCTAAATAGGGCATGAGAGCATGCAAGAACCGGAAATCTAAATCCACCAAGGCATATATCAATAATGTCCACTCTTGAAATCATCATATAAAATCAAATATTGAAATCAAATACTAATCTAACATGTTTAAATAAAGGCTACTTTCATAATATGTCACAGAAACTAATCTTAATAGCATACAATGAATTTTAATTTAAGAACACAAATGACAAGGAGTAGGGTTATAAATATAGTAAAAAGATGTCTGAAGGCATCAAATGTCTTCAGTGAAATTCATCTTGAGTACCTACCTACTCACATGCAGATCCATAGGTTCTTTCTTTGATGGACCCTTTCCAATTTTAACTATCCAAGGACCTTGGGTTTCCCTAATAGTAACCTATTTGTGGCCATCAAATATGCCAAGTTGCTTCGTTTTTATTTTTCGATTACTAACTTGTTGAGGATTGACCTTGTTTATAACAAATAATCCATTTTTTATATAATTTTTATTTTTCTATATTTTTCTTTTCTTCTTGGTTAGTTGTAATGGCAATAAGTATGTGGAAAAAATAATATTTCTTGAGTTGTTAATTAAGAAATAAACAAATATATTATTTATCAAAAGTTTAAATCTAATATAGTATGATTTTTTTATTATTTAAATCATATTTATTACTAAAAAGAGTTAAATTTAAACTAGCACAATAGTAAATAAAGAGCCAAAATAGCACCAAAATGTTACATCTTTATTACTAGAAAAAATTTAGCTTTGCCTTTTTAAGGGATAACTTCACAAGCCTTATTTTATATTTCTTGATCCTCATCTTTAGATAGAGAAATTTATAATTTAAATTGGTAAGAATCACTATAAATATTAAATTAAAATTGCTTGAAAATCTCAAAACTTTAGTAATAAATTAAGTTTTATAAAAATAGATTTTTTTAATATAAATTAAATATCAATTAATTGTAAAAATAATTGTCTTAAGTTTTTTAAATCTAGATTGAATTTCATAAACCATATTGAATTGTTAAATTTTATTTTTGAATAACTTATTATTAATAATATTTTATATTAAATTGAATGAGTTATACATTTTCGTGAAATTAAGAACTAACTAAATTATTTTACCTTTAATTATTTTTTCCTTGTGAGTATTGAAATATTTTACTAATTAAGTTAGAATGCATATGAATGAGCTATCTAAGAAACAGAAAAATATTTATCGTAGTTTTACCATCATAGTTTCAACCATACTAAACTTTCTAATTTTTAAAAATATCTTTGCAGTTTTTTAAAAATAAGTCGTTTTGCATGCAATTATCTATATATATATATATATATATATATATATATATATATATATATATATATATATATATATATATATATATATATATATATAGATATATAGATATAAGTTTGATATAAGTTCAATAATACATAATCTGTAATAAAAGTTATTCATAAAAATAAACGTCATGATGATAACCATCTCACAAACATAAACATCATCTAAGATACACATTCAAATTCACTATCATCATCTAATTATATACACCTCTAACACAAAAATTTCATTAGCTAGGAGATAAATCTAACAATCTAACACAACATCATCACCGTGATCACATCTAAAGAAACACAAACATTGTAATCTAACATCATCACCTTGCACATCCTCAAATTATTATACATATAATGTCAAATAACTTCTTTCACATACACATCCATCTACAAGCACATTAAATGAAAATATCTAACATCACCTAATAATATACGCTTCAACACTAACATATAAATTAAGTACATAAACATGAAAAAAAATAAATGCACCATATAAAAATAATTACATTAAGTCAAATAATTGCAATCAAATATGAGATACAACAAAAGTAGTAGTGCCATCCTAGTCTACAACAGAAGATGATGGATGGTTAACTACTTGCTCAACATCTGTCAAAATATGAGGCAGAGGAGGAGGAAGTTGGTCTACAACAAAATATGATGGATGGTCAAATACTGCATCAACATCTATTGAACTTTGAGGTGGAGGAGGAGGTGGCTAGTCCGATATGTGAGGAGAAACATAAGGCACATCCTCTAGCAGTAGCATCTGATCATCAAGTGATTGAGGAGCATGTGTACTACCAAAAGGATCACCGACACCCTGACCATGATCCAATGCAGTAGTAATACCAAAAGAATCATGATCACCACCCTCATCATCATGATCTGATGTATCTGTCGATGTAGACCTCACATTCCTCATTGCTTCTAGTAGCCTAATAGGTCCAATGATATGATGCATAAGGGACACGCATCTTACGTGGATAGTCTCTGTAGAGATCCAAGAACTAAGCATTTGGGGTGATGTCTCGATCCCTCGCATGGTGGACTCCCTTCTCAACTAAAACTCTATCCAATATGTTGCAGTAGTTTATTGTGGGCCTCACCCATCTCCTCATCTTCTCCATCTAGTGGGGGAGGAGGCATGTCCCCATGGAATTTGTTGATTTCTACAAAATATATAGTACACATAAATAATTAGACGATTTCATTAAACAATTTAATAAAGCAAGTTAAACAATATGTCAAGATAAATTTTATTCTAATTAATTAAATCATTAAAATGAAACTAGATTAATATAAAGAAAACACTAATATTACCTCTATCATTTGGAGGCTTAGCCGATGTGAAGAGGATTCTGGGAAACTATCTCCAATCAATACTCGTGAATGGAAATGACAACAAGAAAAATGCATGGTCAAACTCACTAGCCAGTAGCACCAGTGCCACAGAAAAAATCATGGTCGGATATTTTGGCAGACCCGTCTTAGGCATCATCTAGCCCAACATTCGCATCCGGCCCTCAGTCATCAACCTAGGAGAGCGATGTCAAATGTAGGCCTCATCTCTGGAAACCTCTCAAAAAATAAACAAAAAAATCTGAACCAAAAGGGAAGCTCTCCCTCCCATGTATCATCAGACGTAATCTATCTAAAGCCTTACAAAACTGCCTCAAAAAAATGGTAGACCATCTAATACATCGTGACGCCTAAATAAAATAATCGACATAATACAAGAGAGGGAAACTAATGTACTTTCCATTATTGCTAAAGTGTGCAATGGTGGTGACTAATAACGAGAGGAATCTAACCTCGTGTGAAACAAAAGAATAAATCCACAATTATCCACCATGCACCTAAAAATTTGTTGGATGAACTACATGAGGCCCAACATATCTCTATGTGTATGCAAGCTGACTCTCTATTGGAATCCCATGGAGGACATCGGGGAACTAGGTAAAATCCTCCCTCTCATAGATAGTTTAGTGATAAAGTATATGTCCTCCTCAGAGGGCCTATACCACACCTCAGTACCCACATGAAAACCATGTACCGAAAATCTCCACAGATGTATCAAATGCACCAACAAGACAAAGTGTGCCTTCAAGGATGTAGTCTCCCATAGTACTTAAGGAGGCCTAAATTCCTCAAGAACACTTGGGTCACTATGTTAATAGGGCAAGGGTATAAATCCTTCTTCCTCTCTTTGGCCTCCCATGGTCAGACCATATTGTATTGATCTGCTATTTACTCTTGCTCCTGTTGTTTCCCCCTTTGTCGATGTCTCTTCTACATGATTGACATATAAAATACATCAACCTCACACATAAAATACAATTTTTTAATTAAATAAAAAATTTATTTATAAATATGGAAACATAACTTTCAATTAAATAATTGAAAAACCCGAGTGCACCCAAAAAATAGTAGAGCACCGACTTCGGTACGCTATCAAATACAACCGCACTGGAATCGGTGCACACATATATATGACGCACTGTTGTTGGTTCACATATAAATTTTCATCACGATGTGTCTCACTTATGCACCAAGATATATCTTTTAATATTATTTTTTCAATGCATTAGGTAAATAGAAACACAGCAGGCATAACCTAAAAAATATACACACTAACTTACAATTTATAGCTTTCCCTAAGTGTTTTCATTTACGAATAGTTTCGCAACAATAGTAGTTTGTTATTTTCACGCACTGAAGTGTGGTGCAGCCTATAAATTTATAGGGTGCCTAGCGATTCTCTTTAGAGGACACCTGATGGCGTTTTAATAAATTAACAATATGAGTGCTTTGTTGGAATATAGCACTGATTTTTTTTTTTTAATTTAAAAATTGTAGCAGTGATCCTTCTAGAAATGCACCAAGGCGTTTTAATACAAAAGGGAACCGATGCTACCGGTGTATATAGAACTAACAATTTTGAAAAGTTAACGTTTTTCCTGTGCTATCGACTATTCAAGTACTAGTGTGTTTTTTATTTAGCACACTGTGTTTTGTTATTTAAAAAAAAAAACTTTCACGGTGCATGATGCTCTATCCAGAATCAATGTTTGCATGGATATTAAAGCACCGATACATTTGTATATAGTAGATGCACTGTCAAAAAAACATCCACTAAAACTCCTTCCCACTCACCTTTGGTAGTGACCTCTACTACAAACATCTACCCGCTTACCTCCACTACAAACATATTTTTTGGGCTATCCTAGAAATAGGTCTTCTTGGTATATGTATAGGGGAAAAAGGGTACAATTATAATGAATAGTACATTGAAGGAATATAGTCTACTATAAAATGTAATATAACTATATTAATATCTAAGGATTAATAAGAAATTTGATATGCTTAACATGCTTTAATAAAAATATGGAAGAATATTTTTATAAAATAAACAATTCCTTTCTCAAATAAAAATAATAATTTGTTTAAAATAGTAATTAGTTTTACTTCCATAAAAGCTATCACCCTCTTTAACATTAACATTTAACATTTTTCCTCAAAATTAAGTATTGGATTTATAGTTCATCTCTTCATCATGTAGCTTGAAACTAGGTTGGCACTTGATTTTTAAGAGGAAATACAATCATAGAAATTAATTAGTGTATTATTTTTACTATTTACAAATAAGAAACAAAATATTTTTACGAGATCCTAGTATATAACATTCACATGTGATACGAATGTTGGGGGGTTTATATTCTAAGTTTGGATATCAAAGTCATAAATTCATATTTTTATGTAAAATATAACTTGGTAGACATGTAATAAATTCATTAAAACATAATTAAAGTTGACTCATTCAATTAGAAACCTTATAAAAAGAAAAAAGAAGAGATTAAGATCAAGAAGGAGAGGTCCCAAAACTCACTTCATTGCATCTAATAGTTCTTCTTAATGGAATAACTACTCTCTCTCTCTCTCTCTCTCTCTCTCTCTCTCTCTCCATATTTTTGTGATGTATTCATTTATTTCATTTTTATCAGTTTTCTTGTGATTAATTTCATGGCATATATGTATGTTTTCTCTCCTCCTGAGTCAACACTCAATCCTCCTAATTCTTAGGCCCCAAGATCTGGATCATTAGTATCATAGCACATTACCACTCAATGGGAAACATGGTTTGAAAAAAAATGGTTTCAAAGTATTGAAACAATATCCAACCTCCTTCTAATATCTTTGAAGTCTGTTTGTTGGGCCATACACCATAAGAATCACAATTGATAAAAAAGAATTATAGGTATTTCTAGCCTCGTACCTTCATTCTCCACTGTAGGAGAATCCTTACATGGATTCTATACATCCATTGGTCTGTGACACAGAGGTTCCATGACCTTTGTATCAACCCATGGTTCTATACACACCATTGGTATCCTTTGTGTCTCTCTGCACTTTATGCTCTTACATTCATTTCTATTTGAAATTTCATTATAAACCAAGTATCTTATATCAATGGAAAAGTTTCTTCAGTACCTAAAATGTATCTTTAAAGGAATTTGATTTAATCACATATAGTAAAGTTATCTACAAAGTTTTAGCAAGATATCTATTGCTAGAAAAAAAATGTGTCAACCTTTGATCTATGGCTACTACTTGTACAAACATTTTAGAATATTTGGTGGAAGTTAAATCCATACTATTCACTTAATAATTATAGATAATTGAATTAAATTATAGAATCCTTATTCCAAAATAAACATGATTATCTACCTAATTAAACAAACAAACAAATAATCATGACACAAATATCTACATGAAAGCATTTAAAAAAGTAAACATCATAGATTCATTTTAACCCAAATATATAAAATGAAAAAAAAAAAATTAGTAAGATATACTATTTTTATCATTTAGTATGGAAAAAATAATAGTAAAATGAAATTAAATGACACACAAATTAAAATTTAGAATGGATATACCCTAGTTGTAATTCTTTTATATAAATTAAGATACTCATAATATTTAATAAAATAAAAATTCTAATCATCAAATTCAAAAATACTAATATCCTTACCTTTGCATATAAAAATAATAATGTAGGAAAAATTAATTTATATGAATATCTTATTATTGACTTCATTAACAAGTACAAAGCATTGATACACTGAAAAATAGAGAATATGGAAAAATTAAATTACAATCATAAAATTTAATAAATAGATGTAATGAGCCCATAAATATAAAACAAAACAAAATTATTATATTACAAATATATTACAAAGAAATCAGTAATATGAAGTTAATATTAATAATATCCTATTAATCAATATATGAAAGAAAACTAATACTATTAAAATGTGAAAAACAAAGTTTATAGTTGTCCAACAAAGTTTATATTGCTTTTGGTTTTAAAAACTTTGAGTTCTATTAAAACTTAATTAGGAATTACCTAAAAGGTGCAAAGGTACCTCGATAAGAGTGTTAAATTGGAAAAAGTTATAGACCAAAAACCTATATACATAGTAGATGCTTTTGAATACAAAAAGGGCAAGTTGTACGAACACATATCTCCTTGAAGGAATTGCATAAGTCGAGGAACTTAACGCTATAATCCAACTAGTCATTGATTGATTTTTCTTTTTTTTTCACCTAGAAGAAACCCCAATTCAGTTATTGTTTTGGTGACAAGAAATTACTCTAATCTCAATACTTTACATTATGTGAAAACAACATCCAAATTATATTTATAAATACAATAAAAAAAATTATGCAATATACAAAGGGAAAAATCATTATGCAACTTTATTTCCCATAATTAAATACATTTAGAATAATTCCTTAATACACAATTAATGAATAGTAACCAAAAACATACATCTAAGAAGGCTAACTCAATGGAGCAATATGTAGAAAACAATATATTGATTCATTTAAATCTCGTTGGTAAAGTCTTGGCAGCCACAACTGATCCTTAATCCAAGACATAATTGTTGGATGACAAATTATGGTTATTGCAATAAAAAAATTTTAATTAAGGTTGGAGTGACCTACTCTTGCTATGTTACCAAAAATGAGAAACGACAAGGGGACTAGGAGTTTGGAGGTTTCGCATTCAAAAAACTAGGAGAGAGAGAAAAAAGTATGAAAAACATAAAACAAAGCATTGATCATTAACATTATGGAATACTATGGTTCATAAGTAGTTGCTCATAGGCTTTAGCTGCTCACATGGGCCATTCCTTAATACTTATAGTGATCAACAAAGCTTCCATTATTCACATGGACCAGTCTTGAATACCCATGTTTGATCGTCTAGGATGGCAAATAGAATAGTGAAGAAACCCTTGGGCAGATCCCAAGATATTTTAGAATGAGTGCATGATCCCACATACATTGTATATATTTTTGGATACATTGTATATATTCTTGGATGTGACTTGAATAGACCTCAAATTTGGGTTTTATTGTAGCATTTGGCACACAACGAGTGGGCTATTGGTTTTGTAGTTAAGTAACAAGATGGTGGAGATTGAGTTGATCTCCATTAAATATAAAGTCAAAAATAGAAGGTTGTCTCAAACTATTGTTAATTAATTTTTCTAAAAAAACAAGTTTCACTAAATTATTTAACTACTAATTTATAAAATATTAAAATAATCTTATACATTACTATTTAAATTTATAATTCCGTAAAAAAATATACATTTTTAAATATTAAATACAGTAAATCTACTTTTAAATAAATGAAAAAATTTAACAATATGCTATACTACACATCAATGGCTGCAATTAAAAAATAAAATAACTTTAACAAAGAGAAACCCTAAATGATAAACATTGTTAAGGATATATTAAGCCCTATTTGGAAACGAAGACTTCCATACATGATTTTTGGGAAACGAAGACTTCCATTCAGTTTCTGTAACAGAGTACTCTTGTACCATTCTTAAATGGATCATTTATTGGCTTAACCTCATCGCACAAGCTCTGGATTTTTACACGCGAAACTATTTGTTTTGAATTATTGAATTAATAAAATAGTAAAAATCAATTGAATTTAAATGTATTTTAAAAATAATATTTTATTAATATAAAATTATTTTTTTTTAATAAATATTGCTTGAAAAATAGATATTGCTTCATTAAAAAGGTCAATGAAAAATAAATTTAAAATTTAGAAATAAGAGAGATAAAATAAAATAAGCTTGCTATCTTGTATTCAAAGGAGGGATCTTTGTATTGGAAAGTAGTCTTTCCCATGAGAGGGTAAAGAAGGGCTGGCAGAATATACATTTATCGAACATAAAATTATAGATAAATTAGAGATGCAAATTAATGGTGAAGATACTAAAAAAATATGTTTGAGATCAGTAGGATAAGTGGAGGATGATATAATATTTCAGTGTATAAGATTGAATTAATAATTCTTTTATTTCGTGAAGGAATTGAGAGTGATAATTTATATAGGGTTTTTTCATTTTAAGGGGTATTTAGGGTTAACTAAATCTGAAATAATTTTGGTGATAATATTTTGTTATTGAGTAGATTATTTTTATATTCAACATTAAATTTTATTTTAGATATAATCTAACCTTGAAAAAAAACAACTCTTTTCATTTTGTATATAACCATTTCTTATTATTAACAATGTAGGTTGTAGTTTGTTATTTTATGAAGTTCAAAATGCTAACATGTTTATTATTTTTGTAAATTTTGAATAGTCCTAAACAATATTTATGTGAATTTTATGTCAATACTTTTACCATATAAGATATTAACATTACAGATAAATTCTATAACAACCCTTATTTCCAATATTGGACATGGTGCGTTAACTATGCTGCTAATCTTTTTCTATTGTGAAAATATTCAACAGAGTTGCATTTATTTTCATAGTCTCTGATTCTCCAATATTCGTTTCTTATGATCATGTGAATTAATCACGATCCATCCATCGGAATCCGAACAGTTCCGTGATAAAATGGATGCTTTATTATTCCCAAATTCTTTATCGTTTGGATTAATCACGATATTCCATCCACCATCATTACTTTCTCTTGAAGCTGATGAATTATCATTGCTTACCAGATAATCCAACTCCAGTTCTTCTAACCTTTTCTTAAGCGGCAATGAACACGCCATTGAAATCAATGTGTTCGCATCCAAATCATCCTTCGGAAACCCTCTCAAAAACAGTAGCAGATTCTCAAAGTGCAATTTTAACAGATCAGTCTGAAAGAATTTTAGCAGCGCCAAGGCCACTCCAAAAACTGCCCTCATCCCCTTCCAGAGAAAAACATCCCAAATGGGAACAACTAATGACAATGGCAAGTCTGCGGAGAATACAGTCATTAACCAACTGCTTGCATACATCGCTGGCGTGATCATCTGTTCCTCAAAATGGTTAGCCAGTTGGGGTAGTTGCTCCCTCAGAAGCATTTCTAACTGAAAAAAGTATTGGTGGAGTAGAGGCAGACCTTCCAGATACACACCTCGCATTTGCTTGCCTTTGAGCAGTGCCACCATAACCCAAAAGGCTTCTTCCTCATTCATGTAAAGCAGAAGCATTGCAGCTATGAAATTCATCCCTTGTGTATACCCCACCTCTGTGTCGTAAACTGAATACGCCTTCAACACATTGTAGAGAGACCGATGCCCCGGCCCATCTTTCCTTCGAAATAATTCCTGCGATGCAAAAGTGCGAGGGATGTCTTTAACGATAACTTTATCTGATTCTGTTTTCACCGAAAATTCATGGGAGAGGAGCAGCCCTGAGTAAATTCCTGGGTTTGCCACCAGAAGCTCCCGTCCGCCTGAATTGAACTGCCAAACGACACCTCGCGTTGAACTGTCAATGTCATGTGGGATAGGCCTTTTAACTTCAACAAACTCATCATTATCATCTTCAAACTTGGCACTCGCATGTTTTCTTTTGACTCCAGTCATTTTGACAAAAATATTACGAAAGAGGAGTGAATTTCGGCCCATTAATGAAAGTTAGTGGATGTTATATTGAAGAGAGACAAAGGTGCGTAAGCTGACGATGATGAGCTGCACAGATAAACCGATACTCTGTCCCAGTGGATTAGATTGACACGATTGCCGTAAAACTCAGTGTTATACAAAAAGAGATGCATTTATTTTGTGTTCCATTCGAACTTTATATGTAAGTTTTTATAGGTTATATGGTTGGAGAGACGATGACGTTTTAATTTACTAAACATGTAATTTTTTACTAATTGAAAGTGTGGCGTTATTTTAATGTCGGTTTTAAAATAGATGGTATTTCTTTTAATTTTGGATTTAATTTTTTATTAAAAAAAGAAATTTGATAATTTGGAATAAAAATAGATTTAAAATAATTTTATTGTTTTTATATAATTTTACCTAATTTTTTTATAATTTTTTTTATATAATTACAATTAGTAGTTTATTGATTTGATTTGATTTTTTAATTTTTAATTACAAAATGTTAAATACCAAATGATATTACAATATCTCCATTACTAAGTTAGAGAACACCATTAAATTTATTTAAGATTTACATTTATAAAATATTAAAAAAAACAATTAAGATGTAAATTTTTGTAATTTAGTTTTGGAAGATTTACATTTATAAAATATTAAAAAAAACAAAAAACAATTAAGATGTAAATTTTTGTCATTTAGTTTTGGAATATGTATAATGTATAGCTTGTTTGTATGTATATATGAATTAAATTAATTCATCTAAATTTTTGATAAATCTAGATTTATTTTAAATAAATTTAAACTATGTTTTTAAACATTATTGTATACTTATATTTATTTATTTTTAATGATGTAATTAGATTTTTCTAATAATATATTATTTTTATTTGAAAAATATATTATTTATTTTTCATTTTGGCATATAAAAAAATTAACTATTTTAAATAAAAATAATAAAAAATATAAATTACTAAATAAATATATTTGTAATAAAATG
The DNA here is from genome assembly GCA_031772625.1 of Pinus tabuliformis. NCBI lineage: Eukaryota > Viridiplantae > Streptophyta > Pinopsida > Pinales > Pinaceae > Pinus > Pinus tabuliformis. Next base: position 980,148,121 of record CM062809.1, read on the forward strand.
ATCTTAAAATATTTAACATGTTAATATACATATAATAGTTCATCATAATTCAAGCCCCAAGGGTTAGTCCAATTGGTCAAATAAGTGCCTTGCCCAGAGGCCACAGGGTCAATTCTCCTCGAAGTGACCAAACTCAAATATTTATGTGGACGTAGCGGCCACCCAGTGACCAAGTTCAGATACTTTTGTGGACATAGCCGCCACCCAGTGACCCTCAGATATTTCCGTGGACGTAGACATAGCGGCCACGCAGTGAATCTCAGATATTTCTGTGGATGTACACGTAGCGGCCACGCAACGAATCTCAGATATTTTCGTGGACGTAGACGTAGCGGCCACGCAGTGAATCTCAGATATTTCCGTGGACGTAGACGTAGCGGCCAACCAGCGGCCACCCAGTGACCCTCATATATTTTCGTGCACGTAAACGTAGCGGAAAACCACATGTGAAAACAATGTTCATAATAATTCTTAGTTATTTCACTACATTCTCCTACTAAATGCATAAAAGCATGTATGTGTCCACTAATATAACTCAAAAGATGAAAATATACATGATTATGATTTACTAAGTAAATAAATTAAAATGGGATAACAGAATGATAAATTTGAGACTTTTGTTATCCACATTAATAAAGAGATTATCTTTCGAATTAATCACATCATTGATTTTAGGTCAAAACATAATGATGTGATTAATATGAAAGACAATCTCTTTAACTATAATAAAATCTCAAATAATTTAATAATAAAGCTAAAGTTACTATAAATACCATATAAGTTGGATAGTTGTAGTATAGTTCCTCTTTTTTAGTAGTTATTTTGATTAAATGAATTTCATCATAACGTCATTATTGATGTCATTTAAATGACATCATTTAAATTTTTAGATTTCATAGCTAATAAAAATGTGGAAAATAAGTTTATTCTTATTGCCAAATAAAGCATACTATCAACCTTCGAGCGATGAGTTTGCTACCATTGATCCCCTTGAAATCTCTTTATTACAATTTGCTTATTTCGCACTGATTGAAACGAGTTTGCGATGAGTCAGAATCAAGTTGACGTCGTAAAGTGGCATTATTCACGACTTACTCCCCAATCAATTAACTGAGATTGCAATCTGCTTATCATGCTCCACATAGAAAAGGCACAATTTGGAATGTCCTGGCAGCCTGACGGAAATTTTCCCAACGATTCACATAAAAATTATCGTCCTATGGCCGCATCTATCGTGTCGGGAATCCACAAAACACCCTTCGTGAAATCTCCGTAGAGTCACATTAAAACCCTTCGTTCAATGCCATAAACATTTCCATTTCATTCCTCCTTTCACCCACACCCCATGTGTTTATTGGAAAATTTTAAAGTTTACACATGACACCATGGTGGGACGTAGATCTTACCATCATATAACGTAAAATTCCCCATCCTGCAACTTTTGTTAAGTCGTAGCTCCCATGGACATCACTTATTTTTTTTTATGTAACACTTCAAAATAGCATTTAGGAATAAGTCTCGTAATGAGGTGGCAACAAGCTCCATGTGGCTACCATGTGTCATTCCATAACCTCGTCACTTATTGGGTATATATATATATATATGAATTCATCAAATTAGGAACTGCACATCTAGTTTGCCCATCACTTTCCATGGTGTGTTGTAAGGAAAGTAATTTTAGATTTCAATATAAAATCAACCAATCAACCAACTGAAAATGTACCAAGTAATTGTATTTTATAAGTCATTCTAAGCTTCCAAAGTCAACAAAGCATCCTACTCGAAAAGAGAATATAATATTACCATAAATTAGTGGTGATCGATTAATGGAATTGTGAGACATTAGTTGTAGTATTATGTATACTCTTTGAGACATTCCATCCTTCTTCTATACTCTAGCTTTAAGTATAAGAAAGTTTGGCGCTCCTTTCAAAATAATTATAGAAATTATTCACCATTAATATTTTCACATTACAATCATTTGTTTAATATTACATTAGAATTATTAGAAATTATATTTTTAGTAAATGTTGTAACTGAGGTGTTTGGAGTAATATTTGGTTGCAGGGTAGGCTTGACAAGACCATTGACGTTTGTAGCTTGAGGTTGGAAACTTGGAGTTGTCGGCCTTGAAGATATAAGTATTTAGATGCATAGAACTATAACTGAAATGTCTATTGCTAGAAAGCATTAGAAAGAAAAAACAAGTAATCAAATAGTCGAGCTTCAACTCTAAAGGGATGTTGGCAAAGTGAAATGTTCATGTTGCATGCTTGGAAGATCATGGATGAGTACTTGAATAAGAAATAGATGGGCAATGCTAGCAAGTTGAAACATTTAAGTATACACCTTGTAACATGGAAGTTAAAATTCAACAATTAGGTTGTTGGGTCATTGGCTTCTCCAATACATCAATGCACATAAATGGTAGATTGAACTCACTCATAATGAAATTGTGCAAGTGATTAAATTGGTTCAAATATGAAGTTTATAAATTGGGACAACTAAAATGGAACAAGCCACAAGGAAATTGAAATGGTCTAAAAGTATATCAAGCAAGTTAAACAATGTACCTTTAGATTTGTATATCATATTCCACTTAGGTTTTAGATGAATTTTTGTTGCATAGTATTAACTAAATAATCATTGTACCTTGGTACTATTGCCACTTTGCTTACATACTTAAGTTAATGTGGGAAAATCCTCAACCCCACTCAGTGTGGCCTTGTTGGAAAAGCTCAGATAATGGGTTGTCACATAATCCCAACTTTCTCCATCTAAGCTCTCTCCTAACTAAAGCAGATAAAATGTGAACAAAATTGAAAAGAAGGATATGTAGCTCTCAGGTGTGGCCTGCACCTGGAGACTACACTCACAAAACAGAGAGATCACTCTCGTACACTCTATTACCATCAATGAAAAGATTACATCATTAAATACAACTATGGAAATCAGGAAGTTGCAACCACACTCCTAAACTCTAGGAAGAAATCCTAAACTAAGGAGATACGTTACAACTATATAACCATTTCTCCATTAATACAAAATAATATTAATTATTTTCAACTCCCCCCCTTAATGGAGAAAGGGTTCTCCTGAACTCCTAACATCCCTCTAAACAATTCAAATTTCACTCGTGCAAGAGGGTTTGTAAAAATATCAGCCATATTGTCACAAGTTTTACGATATTCAATAACAATTTATTTTGATTGTATTTTCTCTCTAACAAAATGGAACTGAGTGTCTATATGTTTGGTGTTTTTGTGAAACACTGGATTGTATGCCAATTTAATGGTGCTCTGGTTGTTGCTTTTGATGGAAGTGAGATTCTTCTGTTCTTTTCCTGCATCTTTGAGAAGCCTTCTCAACCAGATCGCTTCACACGTCACTGCACACAATGCTTGATACTAAGCTTCACACAAAGACAAAGCTACAGTACTATGCTTCTTACTGCTCCATGCTATGACCTCGGATCCTATGTTGAATGCGTAACCTGTGATGGACCTCCGATCATCCAAGTTACCTGCCTAGTCTGAGTTTGAAAAACCTGCTAGAGTAACATCAGATGCGTCAATGTATAAAATACCATAATTAACAGTACCACAAAGATACCTCAACACGATTTTTGCTGCTACCTAGTGACTTTCAAGTTGTTTCGACATGAATTGGCTCAACACACTAACAGAGTATGCCAAGTCAAGTCTGATTGTTGTAAGATATATCAAGCTTCCAACCAGTTGTCTGTACATTGTAGCATCAACCTCTTTAGTGCCATTGTCACTGCTCAACTTCAGATTCTGCTGCAAAGGTGTCGCTGCTGATCTACACTGATCCATACCAAACTTTTCTAACAGATTTTTGGCATATTTCCCTTGGGTAAGAAAAGTTTGCCAAGTATCTCTGCATATTCTAATCCCAGATAGTAATGAAGACTTCCGAGATCTTTCATCTCAAAAAATTGTGCCATAAGCCTTTTGATTCCTCTAATTAAGTCATCTGCATCTCCTATTATAATCATGTCATCCACATACAAAGAAATCAAAATAATCTGCCCCTGATTTTTGTACTTGGTATACAAATTTGGGTCATTTAAACTTCTATGAAAGCCATGCTCTAAAAAGAAAGAATCAACTTTTTCGTACCAAGACTTGGGTGCTTGCTTTAAAACATATAAAGCCATTTTCAATCTGCAAACAAGATGTTCTTGCCCCTGCTTTACAAATCCTTCTAGTTGTACTAAGTAAATTTCCTCTTTTAAATCACCATTTAAAAATGAAGATTTAACATCAAGCTGGTGTAATTCCCAATTACATTTAGTAGCTAAAGCAATAAGCATTCTGATTGTATTTAACTTTGCTACAGGTGCAAAAGTATCATCAAAATCTATACCTTCCTGATGTGAATATCCTTTTGCAACTAGCCTAGCTTTTAATTTCTCTATACTTCTGTCTGCATTCATTTTTGGTTTAAACAACCATTTACATCCTATGGGTGTTTTATTCTTAGGCAGCTCAACTAAACCCCAAGTATCATTTCTAAGAATTCATTACATTTATTCATTCATTGCAGCTCTCCACTCCTTAAATTGACTAGCTTCTTTGTAATTAGTGGGTTCTACAATGTTCAAAAACTTTGACATCAAAGCATAGTCTCCCAATTTTAATGGTAATTGAGTCTTCCTACTTGATCTCCTTGGTAGGGGACTTACCTCAAATTTGTTTTCTTCTGCTACAACTAGGCTTGCATTATCACCTTCTTGTTGTTCTTCCTTTTGCTCTTTGTTCTGCTCCTGCTCTCTTTCATCCTCGTTGCTTTCCTCCAACAACAATGGAATGTGCCAATCATCACCAACGTCATCTTTCCCTTCCTGTACCTGTTCATGAAACACTACATCCCTGCTTGCAAATGTATTACGAGACTCAGGAGTGAATAACTTATATGCTTTAAATTCTGTTCCATAACCAACAAAGATGCATCTAACTGCTTTAGGGTTTAATTTCTTCCTATCAGCTTTGGGTATATGGGCAAATGCTTTTGACCCAAATAGTTTTAGATGGTTTACTGCTGGTTTAAATCCATATAGAGCTTCAAAAGGGGTTTTGAAGCCAAGATACCTGGTAGGACTCATGTTCTTCAAATATACATCAGTGTTAATAGCCTCTGCCCAAAAACTATTAGACAGACCCTTACCTTGTAACATGCTCCTTGCGCACTCCACCAAGGTTCTGTTTTTGCACTCTGCAACTCCATTCCGTTGTGGTGTGTGTGGCACTGTATACTGCTGAAAAATCCCGTGAGATTTGCAGAATTTCATGAATTCCCTTAGCTTGTATTCTCCCCCTTGATCAGATCGGAGAATTTTTATACTCTTACCAAACTATTTTTCCACCAAGGTTTTAAATTCTATAAAGAACTGGAAAGTCTGACTTTTCTTGTTCAAAAAATAAACCCATGAATATCTAGTGCAGTCATCAGTAAATAACAGAAAATAATATGCTCCTCCTAGCGACCTTGTCTGCATAGGTCCGCATACATCGGTGTGCACTAGTTGTAAAATATCAGTTTCCTTCCTCCTATCATGCACAAGAAACTATTCTCTATGCATTTTTCCTAAGGCACAACCATCACAATTTAAATGAATATTATGAAAGATAGGGAGCCCCTCAACCATACCTTTCTTCTGCAATAACAAGAGGTCCTACAAATTCAAGTGGTCGAACCTCTGATGCCAGAGTTGTTCGGCTGTCGATCCTCCTGCAACCATGGCTTGCTTTGGTATACTTTTTGCATCCAGTCTGTATAGGCTTCCAACTCGCATGCCTGTTGCAACTATTTCATTCCTGTAATCCTTTATCACACAATGAGTCTTGAAGAACTCGACTTGCATATCTTGATCAGCCATCATGGATACAGATATCAGATTTTTCTTAATTCCAGGTACATATAAAACATTTTTAAGGTGACTAATTTTTCCATTTGGTAACTTAAGTGAAATCACCCCATAACCTTTAATCTCGTATCCACTATCACCTCCTAGGTATATTTTTGATCCATTTATTCTTTCTTCAAGACTATCAAAAAATTCCTTTTTACCTGTCATGTGAGAGGATGCTCCAGAATTGACATACCAAATATCGTCCTCATTAGATGCTGAAAGGGCGCAGTCAACTGTGAACAGTCAAAATTCATGAATGAAGTCTTTATCTTCTTCTTCAACAAAGTATCCTCTGTGCTTTGCATTTGCCTGCTTCGTCTTTGCATCATCATCCTGCTTCTTATAACATTCACTCTGTATATGACCCTTCTTTCCACAATAATAACATTTCTTTTCAGAATGATTTGCAAGCATACCTTTATGTGAATGTGAATTCTTATGTGATGTTCCTCCTTTCTGCTTTGATTGTTGCTATGACTGCTTTCCTCTGAATGATCAGCGTTTCGCCATCAGCACAAGATCATCACTCTAGGGGTTCAAGTTCTGCCGCCACTGCTCCTCTTGCTGCAAGATCCCTGTCAGATCATCAAATGTGGGCACTTTCTCCCTTGCCGCCAATCTAGTGATGAACGTTCGAAATTCATCTCGCATCCCGTTCAGTGTGATTGCGACAAGATCAGAGTTAGACATCGTCACTCCGATGTTCCCCAATCCGTCTTTCACGTCTTTGATTCACGTAACAAATGCAGCAACAGTCTCATTTTCGTTCATCCTCATCGAAAATAGCTTGCTTTTAAGTGCCAAGACTCGACTTGTGTTCTGGGTCTGATACAGATTTTTTATGGTCGTCTAGATCTCCGCAAATGTTTTACAGTCTCTGATGTGCGCAATAACGTTGTCCTTCACAGACATTTTCAACAAAACTTTCGCCTTGTTCTCTCGTTTATCCCAGTTTTGCTCCTGCATCCCCGCGTTCGGCTTTTGCTCATCGCCTGTAACCATGGACCAAGCATTCGCACCCTCAAGCAAGGTCTGGATCTTAAACTTCCAGATCGTGAAGTTGGATCCATCGAATTTACCAGACTCGTTAAGGTAAGATTCCATCGTATTACTCATTCTGATCAAATCTACAAAACGAATCTACCCAACAACAAAAAATAATACCTGTCAGATCGATTTGTCACTTCTGCCACCGATCTACAGTGTTTGGCAATCCCGCTCCGATGAGTAAATTCGGCGTTTTCAATACAACCGAAGAATTGATTTGATCAAAATTGATCCGATCTGCCTCTCCCGGATAGATCTGCACCTTCGCCGATCTGCTCCCTTTGCAAATCTCCAAACAAAGATGAGGCTTCCCGCAGATCTCCTTGTAGGTAGATTGGTGCGTCCTCATGCGTATCGGTGCGTTCCCGAGCTAAAAAACCGTGCCAAGGAAAAATCGCTTATAGTAAAATTTGGTGGCGTGATTAATCCATGAAATTCCGCGCCAGTCGGGTGTTCTAGCACTCTGGCACGATTAATCCCTAAACAGTCGCGCCAATTTCGCCTCCTAGCGCTACTGTCAGTGCAAAAAGCGCGCCAATTCCCTTCTACTCAGAAAAGAAAAAAATTTCCGAGTCTGAGCCAGGTGTTCTGCAGTCCACCTGCTCAATTGAGCATAGATCTCTTGCGTACACGTAGCCACAGAGGCACTTCAAGCCACATAGGCAAGCTAGCTACAAAGGCACTTCAGCCACAAAGGCAATAAAAGATCAGGCTCACCCAATCTGAGCTCTAATACCAAGATAAAATGTGAAAAAACTTGAAAAGAAGGAGATGTAGCTCTCAGGTGTGGCCTGCACCTGGAGACTACACTCACAAAACGGAGAGATCACTCTCGTACACTCTATTACCATCAATGAAAATATTACATCATTAAATACAACTCTGGAAATCAGGAAGTTGCAACCACACACCTAAACTCTAGGAGCAAATCCTAAACTAAGGAGATACGTTACAACTATGTAACCATTTCTCCATTAATACAAAATAATATTAATTATTTTCAACTAAAGCCAAGGGGGTGGACCTTAAGGAAGGTTTCTAAAGGAAAGAATCATTGAAAACAACAAGTTATAGGAGACTAAGGGCACGGAAATTACTAAAGGAAAGAATCACTGAAAACAACAAGTTATAGGAGACTAAGGGCGGGGAAATTACTTCTAAGTAAATTGAGTTTAAGGATTATTTATCAATTATCAATATTTAAATGATCAATGCAAATATCACTGAGATGGATTCCAATAAGAATAATATGACAATGGAAATATGACATTCATAAACTAGTGCCTTAAAACAATGTTCAATAAGGAAACAACACTTTCAAAATGGAATGATAATTCAAGTCACAACGAAAGCTAATTGCTACAAGACAAGTATTAGTGCAAGAAATAATGTAAAATATGAGCAACAAGACTTGAGATGTAACTTGCAAGATAAGAAGGCTTGTAACTCCAATAGAAAATGCTCAATAAATGATATTGATAATAGACAAGTACATGAGTATAAAGTAAAACATGCAAGTAAATGAATTAGCCCACAATTCCAATTACCATAACCAATTGAACGTCAATGCTAGATCAATGAATGTGGGATATTTCTATGCGTGATGTAAGAATCTTGGTTGATTTTAATTAAATGTCTAATCTATAGTGATAAATTTCCCCTCTATTTCTCAAAAATTAGTAAGGATTGTCGTGGCTTGCAAGAAGGATAGGTCGAGGAGGCACAAGTTCATTGTTAACAATATCCTTCATAGCCACCTTGCAATCCATGTTTCTCTATTCCTACAGGGGATCAACCACAAGAGAAATGAAAGGTCACATTTTTTAACCTTACTTCAATCTCAAGTTTATCAAATTGAATGAAAGCTAGTGATATTTATCCCGAAATTTCTATTTAACCAGGCTTATACTTGGAGGTAGATTTTAGAACTGCAAGTCTAAATCTAATATGAAAATGAGATGTCAAAATGTTAACGCAATGTTTCAAATGAGATATAGTGATAACAAGATGCTTCAAAGAAATGAGATAAAAATAAACTTATCATTAATGTTACTTTGAGCACAATATGATATTGGTTTATAACAATGATCAATGAAGCATGCAACAATTACTCAATGAAACAAGGTCAATGAAATAAAATTGGATCACAAGATAAAATAATAACTCAATTTCCTTGGATTGAAAGTGAATAAAAATGGAAGCTCGCCCTCCCATGTCTCATCGCATGACATATATCTAAATCCATACAAAAATTCCTCAAAAAGATGGCAAACCATCTAATACATCATGGTGCTTGAATTAGAGAGTCAACATAATAGAAAAGAGGGCAACTATTGCATTTCCCATCGCTACTAATGTGTGCAATGGTGGTGACTAATAATGACAGGCACCTAACCTCCTGTGCAACGAAATAAGGGATGCGTAATTGTCCACCATGCACCTACAAAAATGTTTTACAGACTGCATGAGGTCCAACATATCTCTAAGAGTAGACAAGTTGACTCTCTACTACAACAACATGGGGGGCATTAGGGAATTGGGGAAAATCTTCCCCTCTACTAGATAAGCTAGTGATAAAGTATATGTCCTCCTCATCGGTCGTATACCACATCTCAGGACCCACATGGAAACCCTTCTCCTGGACACTCCACTAGAAGATCAGATATGCCAAGACAAAGTGCTCCTTCAAGAATGTAACCTCCTCACAGTACTTGAGGAACTTGATCAGGTGATTAAATTTAGTGCCAAAAAATAGAAGTATGCATCAAATCTTGAAACATTTACCATTGGATAGATCTCAAAAAATTTAATCCAATGCAACTCGAATCGTTGAAAACTGATATCGTATGCTCCCAATATCACGTTTTGACCAAACTCCCAAATAGGTAAAAATTTGCAGAATTGACAAGGTTACCATACATTTTGGGTCAGTGGAATGCTTGCACTTGGCCACTCCTAATTAGTCTAAAAATTATGAATTAGTCCAGGGATAGGAGTAATTTTTTTTGTGAGGGGTTGGGGGCACCCACAGGATTCAAACCACAGGCCTCTGCCAACCAACAACAACCATCCACCAATGCGCCATTGAACATGAGTCTTAACCATGGTGTTAGCTGAATTTATTTAAGCGTGAAGTGGCAGACATATGGGAAAAGGGCCAAGGCTAAGCCCTAGCCCATGGCCACATCCCACACCAAAGGACCGTGGCAGAGGGAGCCTAGGGCTAGGGCTTAGCCATGACCCACAGTCCCAGTGCCCACACCATGAAACCAAACCGAAGCAATAACACAAAACCACAGGCAGAGAGTGGAGGGGGCCAACCCTGGGCCACATATAGCTAATGTGACCATTAGAATGGAGTACAAGGGAGCTTAGCCCTAGGTTATTGTAGTGAGGCTAGCCCCAGGTCATATAACCCATCACATGACCACAACTTGTAGAGTTTTGGGCCCATGCGCTAGGTGGGCACTAGGCCTAGTTTTTATGGGCACATTCGACCATGATGTAATGTGTTGGTGGCTCAGATGGTGAGGGTGGGCAACTAGCCCTAGCCCCTGGGCATGTGGCCCCCATACGAATGCATTTTTATGAAATTCAACATCAAAAATTTCAATTGTTGGATCCACTAAACCAGATGCTTCTCCATTGGCAACATTATCTATGTCAAAATCAGTCTCTGCTGATAATGTTGAAGGTAATGGAGAATATCCTAGAATAGGTAGAGTTGGTTCATGTAACCTCAAGATAGGGATTAGTTTCTATTTCTTAGGATGTTGTTGTAACTTCCCTAAAACCATGTATTCTATTTAATGTGTAATGTGAATGAACAATGTAGAGTGTTCTGAAGAGCCAGATTCTCCTCATTTAGACTCTCTTTCGTAGAGCTGACCAGTGGGTTTTATTTTATTAATACAAACATTACCATTTTTTATCATGGTATTAGAGAGTCAGGGCTGAGGAACTTGTACGCTGGCTGGTGGGTGGTTCGTTGAACCAATATCATTGCAATTGTGAGGAAGATAACTGCGACGATTCTAAAATTGTCGTTGGTTATGAGTGTACCTCTGTAACCAGGTCACTGTAGCTCCTTCCTGCATATTTATCCTTTTATCGTCGCAGGAAAGACGTGTACAACTGTGATGATGTCGCAGAAAAGACAGGAAATTATGCGACGATCGTGGAAGCGAACAACAAGGCTGTGGATGCGTAGGAAAACCAAGAACAAGGTTGTAGTTGTCATAGAAGCTGCTTGAGGAAGCTAAGAACAAGGTTGTAGCTGAAAATAGAATGTTGTTTGGAGGCTGAGAAGAAAGCCATGGTGATCTACGGGTGTGCTGTGAGATCAAACAACATTGAAGATCAATGATCTGTCTCTGTCACAGATCTAGGGTAAATTTAACATCTTTTACTTGTCGAATTTTTTTTTCTAAATTGCCAAGATGAATAACAATATATTTGAAGCATACATGAAAGAGCATAACAAGCTCGATGGTTCCAATTATGAAAGTTGAAAGTTCAGAATGCAGACTCTGCTAGAAGCACAGAGTGCTTGGACAATTGTGAATGGGGATGAGTCGAAGCCTGCGGCTGGATCAGAATTGATCCAAGATTGGGAGAAACAAGAAAGTAGAGCAAGGACAATGTTAAAGATGTTAGTGAAAGACTGTATTATACCACACATCAGAGAAGGAAAGTCAGCTAACGATATCTGGGGAATTCTGAAGGAATTGTACGAGATCAGGAATTCAAATCATCTTCTGTTCCTCAAGAGTAAGATCCTATCCATGAAGATAGAGGAGAATGAAACAATTGCTTCATTCATAGCAAGGATTAAGGATCCGAAAAGCAAATTATCAGATATTGGTCATACAATGGACGATACAAATCTTGTAACCATTACAAATAATGGTGCCACTAATTATTAGCAAATGTTCATCACTGCAATAAATGCCAAAGAGAATATCCCGCACTTTGAAGAGCTAATAGGTATACTCATGTAGGAAGAAGAGAGTAGATCATCTCTGAAGCTCCAGAGTGTCGATCTTGCTTTGATGGTGTTGGGTTGTGTTATATTCTTTCCACACTAGCCCATGTAGTTAATCGAAGGGTTAGAGGGGGGCAGAGCCCCCCCTTCATTGCACCGATCATTTCACCAAGGATGTGGTATCAAAAATTTGATACATTTATACGAGGACTTGGCTTCACCAAAAGCAAAGCATATCACTATGTGTATTTTAAATTAATTGTTGACCATGTTATTTATCTGGTCTTGTATGTGGATGATATGTTGCTAGTTGGAAATGACAAAGAAATTTTCCATGATTTTAAGACCCAATTGTCCTCCAAATTCGACATGAAAGATCTTGGTGCTACAAACTATATTTTGGGCATGGAAATTAAAAGAAATCGAGCAAAGAGGAAGCTCTGATTAAACTAGAGGAATTATGTCGAGACAATACTGCAGAGGTTTAATATGGAGGATAGTGAAGGTTCCTATTCCTGTAGGTGTGATGTTATCTACTGAACAGTGTCCCAAGACACAAGAAGAAGAAGAGGACATGTCCCATGTTCCATATGCAAGTGCAGTCGGTAGCCTGATGTATGCAATGGTCTGTACTAGACATGACATTGCACATGCAGTGGGAGTATTGAGCAGGTTTATGTCAAAACCAGGGAAGCAGCACTAGAAAGCAGTGAAGCGGTTTCCAAGTATTTGTGTGGCACTAGTGATTATGGTTTGTGCTACCAAGGAAGACTAGGATTGGACAGAATGTTGGATATTCATGGCTTTGTTGATGCAGACTAGTTAGGAGATTTGGATCAGAGAAGATCTAAAAGTGGGTATGTGTTTAACCTATTTGGAGGTGCAGTCTGTTGGATGAGTAAGAAACAATCTGTAGTGGCACTATCAACTACAAAGGAAGAATACATGGCAGTCACTCATGCAAGCAAGGAAGTAGTTTGGTTGCAGAGATTGTGTTCAATTATGGGGTTAGTACAGGGAGCTATAGGGATAGAATGTGACAGCCAAAGTGCAATTTTCTTGGCAAATAACCCCACATATCATTCAAAGACAAAGCACATTCATGTTCAGTATCACTTTGTGAGGGATATGATAGAATACCAAAAGGTGTTGCTGGTAAAGGTGGAAACTTTGAAGAATACTGAAGATGCATTGACAAAATCTGTGAGCTCTGAGAAGTTCTCTTGGTGTAGAGAGACAATGGGCATTTCAGGGTTGTAAAAATGACTAAGCTCTCTTGTGGCCCCCTATGGAAATAAAACAACAATTGGGAGAATGTTGGGTTGTGTTATATTCTTTGCACAACTAGCCCACGTAGTGAACCAGGGGGTTAGAGGGGGGCAGAGCCCCCCCTTTGCTGCACTGATTGTGTAGCGGGGGTGGGGTGGTCACAGGGGGTTTGAGGGGTACCCCTAACCACACTTTATGGGGTCTGGGGCAGTGCCCCAGAAAATTTTGGTTTTAGACGCTATTTTAGCTTAGGAAACCCACTTATGGTTTTGTGCATGATTTTCGCACATGTTTTTGGATGGCATGGTTTTCGGTCCATGGTTCTGGACATGATGTTTTTTCTGTCCATGGTATTGGATGCTTCGACATGTATAAATATGTATTATAACATTGAAAGGAACATAATGAAAAATCAAGCTTGTAGTCCCAGTTTTGGGATCCAGGGGAAAATCTCTTTGTATATGTGTTTTATGTGTTATGCTCTCACATTGTTTATTTTCTATGTTTTAGAATTCATATGTAGGTAACTTCTGTATGTGATTAAAACCTACAGATAGTGAAGAAAAACTTCTACAAAGGGAAAGGAGGTCAACAATAGCAAAACAGAGCAAGTTCACATAAACAGCCAAATCTGACTCAAGGTATGCATCCCAATAAAAATTACTCTGAAACAAAATGTTTTTATTAGGGAAAATTGGGTGACATTGCCAGGGAGTGTAGGAAAAACAAGTATCATGAAGAACAACAAAAGCCAAAAAGACATGCAGGTCACCTTGCAAAAGGTGATCAGGTGTAGAATTTAAGATTGTTCATGGTAGATAGTGATGAAAATGTTGATGCAGACATCTAGTATGTAGACTCAGGAGCATCGACACATATGACAGGGAATAACCACTAGCTTGAGGATTTTAAGGAAATCAACGAAGGCGCACAGATCTACATGGGTGATGACAAAAGCCATCAAATCAAAGGGTGTGGGAAAGCATTTTTTATTCTACCTGATGGTAATATCAAACAAATTTATAATGTAATGTATGTTCCTAGAATAACAAAGAACTTGATTTATGTATCTATGATTACAGGTCAAGATTTGAAAGTTGAATTTTTAGAATCTAACTGCTACATTAAAGATATGCTAGATGGCATGAAGGCAATTACTACAGGAATCCGAACAGGAGGACTGTAAAAGTAGGATGTGAGACCTGCACCAGTTCGAGCATTGACAACAGCGAGCCTTACTATGGAATAGCTTTGGCATGAGAGATTCGGCCACATCAACTACAATGATTTTCTATTACTACGAAAGAAAGAAATGATAAGAGATTTTCCTATGCTAAAACAAGTACATAATGATTGTGATGCCTATACTTTATGAAAAATGCATAGAGAAGAATTCCCTGTTACAGTAGAAAAGAAATAGAGGGATATACTGGAGTTAGTGCAAATAGACCTTTGTGGTCCCATGCAGAAAAAATATTTAGGAGGTTCACTGTATTTCCTACTGTTTATTGATGAATCTACGAAGTTTTCTTGGGTGTTTTTCTTAAGAAAGAAAATACATACATTCGAATACTTTAGGCTGTTTAAAAATATGATTGAAAGACAAACAGGGAAACAGATAAAAATTCTCCGCTCTGATCAAGGGGGGAGAATACAAGAAGGATGAACTCATAAGATATTGTGAAGATCATGGAATTTTGCAGCAGTTTACAGTACCCCATACTCCATAATGGAATGGAGTAACAGAAAGAAAGAACAGAACACTGGTGGAATGTGCTAGAAGTATGCTTAAAAGTAAGAATCTTTCAAATGGTTTTTGGGCTGAAGTAGTGAATACTGCAGTTTATTTAAAAAATAGGAGTCCTACAAGAAGTCTTGAGTCTAAAACTCCTTTTGAGGTACTATATGGATATAAGCTTGTAGTAAAACAATTAAGAATATTTGGATCTAAAGCATTTACCCACATTCCAAAGGAAGGTAGAAGAAAATTAGACTCGAAAGTCATTAGATGTACTTTTATAGGGTATTGTTCGTCATATAAAGAATACATATTATTTAATCCCTCTACTCACAAGATTTTTGTTAGTAGAGATGTTAAATTCCATGAGAAGGATAATGAAGAACCTGATGAGCACTATGAGGGATGGGACAATACGTACTTTGAGGAAGAAGAAACAGAGAACAATTAGGGTCAACAACAGACAAAGGCAGGGGATGAAGAGCAACAACAACAACAACAGCAACGACAACAATAGCAGCAGCAGGAAAAAATAAGGTTTGAAACCACTACCCCACCACTCAAGAGATCAGGTAGGAAAGCTCAAATGCCTGCAAGATATAGGGAAAATGCTTTTATAACTAGTATGATGAATGTGGTTGAACAGTCTAGTTATAAAGAAGAAAATGAATGTAATGGAAAACAACCATGGAACAGGAATATGAGAATTTGTTGAAATTCCTAGAGGAAAATAGACCATAGGTTGTAAATGGTTATATAAACCAAAAATTAATGCAAATGGAACTATAGAAAAACTGAAAGCTAGGTTGGTTGCAAAGGGGTACTCACAAAAAGAAGGGATATACTATGAAGAAACCTTTGCCCCCGTAGCTAAATTGAACACTATCAGAATGTTAATTGCTTTAGCTAATAAGAAACATTGGATGATGCACCAACTAGATGTAAAGTCTACATTTTTTAATGGAGAACTAAAAGAAGAGGTTTATCTAGAGAAACCAGAAGGGTTTGTCCAGAAAGTAAAAGAACATTTAGTCTGTAGATTGACCATTTTTTATCAGATAACACACAATAACATTGTGATCCACTTTCAAGTGAGATTCACAAAATCCTTTATCTCTCTGTAGATTCACTGCTAGAGATCCATCTTCATTCTCATCACACGATCAACATTGTGATCCACTTTCAAGTGATATTCACAAAATCCTTAATCTCTTTGTAGATTCACTGCTACAGATCCATCTTCATTCTCATCTTCAAGCACTACTACAATAGGCTGAACAACACTACTATCTTCGGCTAGACTTCCCAGTTCCTCGGCTTCAGCCTAAACTTCTCTAAACATGGCAACAATATCTTCCTTTTCTTTTCGATTCGTTTTCTTAATCTGCTTCAATTGTGCTTTGTGACCCATGATGGTTGCCTTTCCTCTATCTTATAGTTTCTTTCGTGATTGCATGAATATATCTTCCATATCGGCCCCGAAAAAAGATATGATGTTTAATATGCACCCCCATAAGGCACAATCTTCATAAACAGTGTTATGCTTGACAAAACACCAAAATATTTTGAAAATTAATACATTTTTATAAAGCCCAAAACTTTCTTCAAATACACCATTTAATAAACCTTTTCTTTTTCCAAAACTTTTAATCCAAAACTCAAATGATAATTGACGTAAACGCTAAGAAGCATTTCAAATAAATATTTTGAAGCTTGCCCACATACTTCAACTTCCTTAAGCTTCATGCAAATGCTTTCTTTTTAAAACAAAACAATTTTGAAAAACTTTTATCGAAGGACCAAATATGTCTACCAATAAGTATATGTGTGTCATGGGCTTTAACCTCACATAGAAACCTTTTGTTTAAATCCCTTTTTGATTTATGACTTTATGGTTAAACATATCCCTTTCAAATACATAAATCATTATAAAAAAAATTGCCATCCAATTAAAATCTTTAAACTATTTAACTTTGTCCCCTAATAAACTTACACAATTTTTAACTTTGGGTTGGTATTTGTTGCCTTGGATTTCTCGTGCTCCTTTGAAAAGACTATGAAGAAACCTCTTCTTCTTTTTGACATGAGGCTTTGACTCCTCTCTTTCGAAATGAGCCACTTCTCAAACTAGCGGAGCGTTGTTCACTATGACTGCAACTGTTAAATCTTAGGGCAACTTGTCTTGAAAAGATGGAAATCCATGCGAGGGAGATCATTCACCATGCTGATTGGGACTAGTACTGCATGGAATTTGAAACTTTCTCTGCACTATTCCATGAATAGACTACAACTCGCCACACTACGATGGATACTATACCTCATGCTCTCAGATGTTTTTCATGTGTTCAAATGTTTTTCACATGCTTCATGGCTGGTTCTCGGCTTTACATGACACTTCTGCACTCTCGATTGGCCAGCAACACCATCTAGGATGCAGCTCACAGCAAACCGACTCCAAACAATAAAGTTTCTTCCATCACCATAGACTCAGAGCGAACTCAGCAACTGAACAGACACTCAAACTTCTGTAAGTTTAATAATGATCCTATAATGTGGAGTAAACACTTAAAATAATCGAACACTTGAATACCCAATAAATCATACCTCCGGCCATTGATGCTACTCACACTCCAATATCAAACTTTCTGCTATGCTTGAGGTAGTCCACTTCCCTTTTGATTTGGGATCCAAATCTTAGAAATGTCCCTCCACACGCAGGGATAAGCTATCCCGAGCGTGAAATTTAGCCAAGCGAAGAGACAAAGAAGAAAAAATTTGCAAACACTACCCTAGATTTACAAAATTCACCCAAAATCTCTCATATGTGTGGCACTTCCAAGCTCTACTCACTCTCATTTGATGGTGCAAGGCTGAAGGGGATTGAGTGAGTGGGCTTGGGGACCAAACAGAAGTATTTATAGCAGGCTTCCATCAAGCTTCTGTTGGCTATGTGTGAAGTTTTCCACAGAACATGGCAGAGAATTGCAGAGGGAGTAATGGACCATTGCAGGAGCCCCCAACAAGAAATTAATTAACTACAGATGGTTTCCATAATTGAAGGAGTTGGTGGCAGGTCATTCCCAAACCATCGGCGGTTGAACGGTCAGTTGGTTTCTGAATTATCGGCACTGTTATGGGAGCTAACAACCATTATGGGAGCAACATTCTCCCACTTGGTCCATACTTCCAATCTTAATGTCTCATCTTAGAACCCATTGATAATCTATATTAAGTAATAGATACATGAATCATGGTGATAAGTCCTCTAATGATGATTATTATCTTCCATGTATTACTATGTATTTATTGCTATTATAATTTATGTGGCAACAATTTCTTAATGAATAAACCTTATGTTTATTCTTTGTCCTACACAGATGAATTCTCTCAAATTAAATTAAGGTGCACATAAATATGAGGAAAACATCACAATAATTAAGAATTTCATTAAAATAACATTATCCATGCAGTGAGAAACTACATAATGGAACCAAGTCCCATATTCATTACATGATCCTTGAATTTCAACGGTGGCATGCCCTTAGTCAAAGGATCAACGATCATCAACTCAATGCTGACGTGCTTAATGACCACTTTCTTTTCTTTAGCATGTTCCCTTATTGTTAAATACTTAATGTCGATTTGTTTATTTCTACTACCACATTTGGTGTTTTTAGCCATAAAAACAGCAGCTGAATTGTCACAATACATTCTCAATGGCTTAGAGATAGAATCCATAATTCTAAGCCTAGAAATGAAACTCTTATGCCATACGCCCTGTAAAGCAGCCTCAAAATAGGAGATGAACTCGGCTTCCATAGTGGAAGTGGCAATCAAGGTCTGCTTGGCACTCCTCCATGATACAACTCCACCGACCATCATAAAAGTGTATCCTGATGTTGATTTTCATGAATCAACACATCGAACAAAGTCAGAATCTGAGTAGCCAATTACTTCAAAATTTTGTGTTCGTCTATACATAAGCATGCAGTCTTTGGTTCCTTGAAGGTACCTCATTACTTTCTTTGTAGCTCTCCAGTGGTCTAAACCTGGATCACTCTGATATCATCCCAACATTCCCACAACAAATTCAATGTTAGGTCTTGTGCAGACCTGAGCATACATTAGGCTTCCGACAGTAGAAGCATATGGAATGTTCTTCATTTTTTCCCTTTCAAAGTCATTCTTCAAGCATTGGTTCAAATTGAATCTATCACCCTTCACAATGGGAGCTACACTTGGTGAACAATCCTTCATCTGAAGTCTCTTTAAAATTTTATTAATATAGGTTTCTTCAGACAGACCCAAGATGCATCGAAATCTATCTCTATGGATCTTAATGTCAATGACATAAGATGCCTCACCCATATCCTTCATATCAAAATTTTTAGATAGGAATTGTTTCACCTCATGCAGCAAACCCTTATCATTGATTGCTAGCAAAATGTCGCCCACATATAAAACAAGAAAACAAATTTTACTCCCACTGGCTTTCAGGTATATACATTGATCCACAATGTTTTCTACAAAACTGAATGAAGAAATAACATTATGGAATTTCAAATACCATTGGCGGGATGCTTGTTTTAAACTGTATAAGGATTTCTTGAGCTTGCAAACCAATTTATCACCATCACTAGAGGGGAATCCTTTAGGGTGCTTCATGTAAACCTCCTCCTCTAACTCTCCATTGAGAAATGTTGTTTTCACATCCATTTTGTTATAGACATTTTTGTGCCTTGCATCATTGAGAATGAAATGTCAGTAATCTAAGGGATCCAAAGTCCCTAAACATGTTGTTCCTACCCCTAGAGGAACAAGGCCAGCAAACCTCAGCAATTCACAGAAGTTCTCCACCTGAAAACACTCAAAAACAAGGCAATTCTGGATCATGTCAACTGCTCCACTGAGCATCTGCACTGAATGTCAACTGCTCCACTGTCTACCTGCGTTGAATGTCAACTGCAACAAAGGCTACCTGCGCTGAGCGTAACTGGACAAGTGGCAGGCTCATTTCTCAAGGTGTCAATGCTCAGGAAGCTTCCAAAATGACACTTGCATCAAGGAATTCGACTGGTGATGAGTAAGAGGTTCCAAATCTCCAAGTGGAAGCAAGAACCTCCAAGTGGACTCAAGAACTGAGAGAGGGAGAGGACACTAGTCAGATCTCAAGCTGACTCATCCTCTCTCCAAAACTCCTATATATAGATCTCTCCTACATGAGATCAAGAAGGCTGGAATTTGGTTATTGCAAAGAATTGTTGTTGGTTTGAGGTTGGATCATTCGGTGTTTATGCTTTGAAGGGAGCTGAAGAAGGAATTCCATTCTGCTGGGAAGGAGATGCTGGGTTGGAGCCCTATGGGTTGTATCTCTTCCTGAACCTTGTTATCAATCAATAAAGCTTCTTGGTTCTTTCCTATATGCTGGTGTATTTTGTATGATTTGCATTAGTATATTTGATTTACTTCTAATCCTGAATCATTTATGAATATGTATATTTGCCTTTGTGTTGTGTTCTTCTCTTGTCGCAAGTAGCTGTTCTCTTGTCACAGGTAGCTGTTCTCTTGTGATCTTGTGGGAATCAAGTAGCTGTTCTCTTGAGCAAGTGAGGAGGCAAGTAGCTGTGGACACCCAAAGAGAAGAGGATCTAGATCGAGGGACAACCGGAAGACAACGGTAAGTCTACCAATCTCCCCTCTTTCACATTTCATAAAGGAAGAAATCGAAGTAGATGTATCTGTTTGTTGCTAAGGTACTGTCACACCTTAGGTGGATAGGATCGTCCTGCATAGGCATTTTTCCCCACAACAAATTGGCGACCACAGTGGGAGATTTGTTTTAGTCATTTTGTTTGTGTTTACATCATTGTTTACTTCATAGACTCAACAGCAACAGTCGAACTGCTTCGCAAAGTAGACTGTTGCTGCTTTGATCCTTCACTGGGTTTTTGTCTATGATCTCAACAATGGACTCACAAATGACTTGATGATCCTTTGTGATAGTCTTTAGTACCCTCTCAAAGCATCCCTCTGTTTATACCTTGCTTGTGTTTCTGATTTGGCCTGAAACAGTTGATTTTTGAGCATTTTATGACCCGGAACCCAAGGGAAACGAGAGTTTCTCTTTCAGCGCAGACACTGTGAAGGCAGTCTGCATTTCAACGCAGGTCCCGTGAAGGCTACCTGTGCTGAATGTCAAACTGACAGTGTTAGGCTTGCGCTGAACCAGTGTGGCCTTGTGCAGCTGGGGTTCTCTGCTGTCTTTTGCCCTGTTTTGATCTCTGTTTTTGCAGCCTTTAACCAGCATAGGTACCAGTCTGATAACCCCTTTTCTTTGCTTGAATTCCGCCTCTTTTTGTACAAAAAGACTGTAAGTGTTTTTATGTGTTTGTGGCGTCATTTACAGTTTTCCTTTGCATAAGCGAAATAATCATTCTGTAGCCCTTGATTCAGATCTGATTGATTGTGATCTTAGGAGAGAGTTCATTGGCTGTTTACAGTTGGTTATCATTTGCTTTCACTTATTGGTTTGAATTTGTCACTTTTAAGTGTCGAAACAAGTATTCATTTCAAAAATCGCAAAGTGATTGTAATCTCTTCTACCCTTGTTGATTTTGGAAAAAGTAAACTTGTTTATTTCAGTCATTTAAAAGAAAATTCAAAGTTGTACAAAAAGCTTTCTTTGTAGGCATTTATACTAAGAAAGTGGAAAACAAACACCTGCATTGTGCATTTGCATTTTGATAAGTTTGCATGTTTGATTTAGGAAGAGTGCATTAGCGTGTGTTGATTGCTCTTTAAGAAAAGATAGTCGCTCTCTTTTCCCTTAGTAGCTAGGATTTTCAAAGTTGAAAGATTATAAAGCTTGCTTATCATCTTAGACTGCATTTAGGAATTGTACCATACATCTCGTGGTGATCCTGAAAGACAAACTTTAAAAAGATCAACTTAAAATAAACTGAATGAACCTAACAACGCTTTGCAACATAACACACAACATAGAGGTCTAGGTTAGAGACGTGTTCCGGCGTCGTTAAGCCTAGTGACTGTCGATCTCGTAGAAGGTGGGTGATTCCTCTTGAGGGATGATAGCGCTAGTACGGATTTGTGCTCCCACGTACCATCGCGTATATATTGGGAGACCCCTATAGGCATATATCCTTTATCCTTAGGAAACCGTGTCAGCCGCCCTACTGATCGCAATGCAGTGAACACAGCATTCACGAAGATCGACCACCCGTACCGTAAAAAGTATTCTGTGGTTTTGCAAAAAGTTTGGCACACCCTCTGCCTAGATCTCCAGAGCAGTTTCTTTTGGCCTTTTTCAGACTCTATAACAGAAAACGTCCATCCGAGCATTTGTCACTTCGGGCTCGTTAAAACATCGAAGGAGACTAGAGTCATCTTTAGCTTTTTCTCGACTCTTTAAAACTGAAAAAGCAAGTTGTGTCTAAAGCGTCGTTAACAATTTATTTTAAACGGAACAATCACCCATTATTCCCGCGTTGATCTTTAGGTTGAAAAGATGGAGCACGCCAACCAAGGAGTTCCCCTTGGTGGAAATCCTAGTCCCTTCTCCTCTTGGGGAGATGTTGGTGCGCCCCAGATGGCCACATTGTCGCTTCCAGGACTGACAATTGGCCTACCAGTCTGGCTCTTTTCAACCAATGTCGTTCAGAATTCCACAATTCCTGAACAGTCAAGTCAACAGTTAGATCAAACAAGAGTTGCCCACCAGCCTTCCACTTCATCTTCCTCTCCTCCTTCCTCTTTGCTTGATGGAACTGGTTGATCAAAGAACCAGGTTCCTAAGGAGAAGAAAGAGAAGAAGAAGAAAGAAAAGAAGTAGAAGGAGCCTAAGGCGACTGGGGGAAAACAAGCGTCATCTAACAAAGATCCACAGACAGCACTCGTAAGGCCTAAATCGCCATGCGTCATATGCAAGGGAGACCACTTCCATAGAGATTGTCCATGTATCCCCCGGATACTAAGAGACTGGTCCCCCCGATTGCACAATTCGGTAGCATCGACCTCTGATAGCCATGTCGACTGCTCACCGTCAACTAGTGGGAGTGAAGCCCCAGGACAGAGCGGCAAAAGCTAAATTTCCCTGTAGACTGTGTGAAGGCGATCACGCCATCCACCGTTGTCCCTTCTTAGACGAGGCAAAAAGAGTTCTGGAAGATCACCCGATTTTACGAGCGCATCTTCCTCCTGGATATCAAAGACTCCTGCCAAGTCCCTCGCTAGTTGAGAATCCGGTTGACCCGCCCAGATGGTCAGCCGAAGCACCTGTCATTGAAGATGAACCGTCTGAATCCATACCAGACGAAAGTCTAAAGGTTGAAACGGCAGTTGACCCGGTTTTGCCTTCAGAGGTTCTATCTTCGAATGACACCATCACAGAGGAGAATAAAGACGACACCGTCCAAGTTCTCTTCATCAGCACTGACTCTGATGATCAAGGGGGCAATGCCACCATTCCTTTATCGCAGGAAGGAAGTTCATCAGAGCGCTATCCGGCCGTTTACTCGGTCCCACCACCAAGCAACCTGGTTGTGTCCTTTGACAGGAACCAACTAGGCAGACCCCGCTTGCCAACTAGCATACCATTCAGAATTATTGTCCAAATATACAGAATGGTAATGGCTGCTACAGTTATTGATGAAGGGGCATCTGTGAGTATCCTTTCCTCTATTGCTTGGAAAGTGCTTGGTTCGCCTGCGCTTTTGCCTGAAATGAGAAATCTATCAGGCTTTGATAAGGGAACCAGTTGCCCTTTAGGGATCCTCCCCAATGTGCCAATAACATTGAAAGGGAAGACCGTTGAAATGAACATGATGGTCATTCAAGGACCCTTGGATTATAACCTACTCCTTGGACGAGACTATATATATTGCATGGGAGCCATCGTCTCATCACTCTTTAGAGTAATGTGTTTTCCGCATGATGGAAGAATGGTCAAGCTCGTGGACCAACTTTCATTCCCCGGATCACGCATCGCAAATAGTCAGATACCATCCCTAAATGGTCTATTCACGCAAGAAGTGTCTCAACCCACGGTCCGTCCTCCTGATGAGCGCGAGTAATCCGGGAGGATATGACTGGAACCCAGGGGGCATGCGTCCTGGTCTGCTTCGGCAGGAGAACTTTGGGTATAGGATAGGTTTCCGCGGGAGAATATGACTAGTCCGTACCCCGTCCGTAGAGGAAGAGGGGTTGTTCTGGAATAAGATTCTTTTGTCAAAGTTATGTGAGTGAAATAATCTGCTTTTCACTCACCTTTGTCTATTTCGATAGGCATTGCCGAGGAAGTGTTTTGTTTAATCTGCTAACGAGACAATCTTTGGGTAACCTGAAAGAGGTAAGCCTCTCTCGGTAAAACGAAAGTTTTGGCGGAAAAGAAGTAGAGGTAACCTTGAAACTCTGTTTTATGCCTGGGGGCATGCAAACCTTTTGGAGTGCAAGCAAAGAGCGATTATTTATCTGTTTTTTGGGTCAGCCATTTCTGAGCTTGCATAAAGAAAGGATGTGGAGCAAAGCGTAGGGAGATGAAGCTCCATAAAAAATAGCAATCTCCCATGAGACACTCTTATCATATGACTGGTATAATCGAGCAGTTTTAACGCGGAATTTATGCTCGTTAAAAAATAGAAAAGCGAGATCCGAGCAGTTTTAGCACATAGTTCATGCTCGTTAAAAAATAAACATAAGATTGAGCAGTGTTTTGGCGCATTCAAGCTCGTTAAAAAATGAACCCATCTCGGTAAATAACCATTGAGTATGTAACCTGATCAACCATAAAAGCCTTGGTCGTGTTTTGTGCACCGTCACCTCCACCATTCATTTGGCCAATCGTTTACCTCCATATGATTGTTTACCCATTTTGAGGAACAGCTGCGAAGAGTGATTTCACCTAGCCATCCTTGTGACACTGCCGTGATTGGAAAATTCCAACCTGTACCTGGAATCAGCTACTAACCTTGTTCATCACTCGTTCCTCAAAAGACGAGTCTTCTTTAAGCTCTTTTCAATTGACTCGTAAAATATGAAAAGATTGCCAAGTTTTGGCCTTCCAGCTCGTTAAAGCGACCGGAAGTGCTATCCCTCCTCTAGATTTTAATCTTTTTGGACCTGAGGGATTATTGCACAAAAAGATCGAGCACTTGTTTTGTTCGGCTCGTTAAAACTATCGAAAACTCATCCCTTCTGTATTGTTTTATACTTTTTCGGACTTAAGGGATTAGATGACGAAAAAGGAATTTTGGAGTTAACTTTACGTACCTTTTCAGACTCTCTAAAAATGAAAAGGGACCGAGTTGTCTTTGTCGTTAGACTCGTTAAAATCACTAAATAGCGACAAACTTGTCTTTAGACGAGAACGAGTTTCACTATCGCTAGGCTCATTAAAATATAGCGATGGGCTTGCCCGAAGGGCAGGTTATAGAACAAGCATATGTTATCCTCCTCAAGCTTGACAAAAATAAAGAGGTACTGGTCAGCAATGACTGGGGAAAAATTGGGAAAAATCAAGAAAACTTTGATGGTAGCAGGTCGCTCTTGAACATGACATTTTTCCTCCGTACCACAATCGGGTTGGGTTGTTTCGTTCACCGGTCACATCACCATGGTCTCGCCATACCATCCATACTTGGGGTAATGCTACCAATCCATCGTATCAGTGTCGTCATATGTTCAAGAGAAGTCATTCAGAAAGAGTCAACCGGGTCCCATCCACTGCCATACATTATCCTTCATCCATTCATGACCGCCAGCCTGAATCATATGTCACAGATCGTTTTCACCTCCACTAAAATCATTATCTCCGTTCCGTGTCACTGATGTGGGATTCATTAAGGCCCTCCTTTGACAGATCGCTTCTTGTCGACATCAGCTCATTATCCAAGCAGTTGATCTAGGAACAACCCCTTTAGTACTTTGAAGCTTGCATGCCTCAATGGCAAGTTTCTCACTTCCGGCGACAGGTATACATCAATGACCTTCGACCAGAAGATTTTGCGTGGTGTTCGACGCCAAGTCCTTTATTCACACCACGTGAATTGTACTGCAGTACCTTAAGGGTCATTATCATTATCGGTGATTCCTCTCACGCTTGTTAACGGTTTTCATCATTGACCGGTAATCAAGCGATGTCTTTCCATGTTCGACTTCAGCGCAATTCTCACATGGATCGACTTGTACTTAGAGTGAAGATCGAACGAGTTTGAAGACCCCGGATCTAGTTTCATCCATCCGGGCTACGATATATATTCAGGAAAATATAAAGACATTTGACATGTACATCATTGCAGCAGATGATCATCCTACTCAAAGGATGATAATTTCACCAAAATTATCAGTCTACCATCAGACGATTGTCTGTGCTATGTACAAAAATGAATTTATAAAGCTGAGCATGGGAATGCCCGCCTCAGCTAGATCATGAAAGCAGTATGAATCATAATGTATTGTATTGTATCTTATTACAGGTCTCCTCCCAGCAAATGGATGAACTTCGGACTCTCCTGGATAAAGCATTTCACCCGATAAACGGCCTCATACTTTAGGGGGCAACTGTTATAGACATTTTTGTGCCTTTCATCACTGAGAATGAAATGTCAGTAATCTAAGGGATCCAAAGTCCCTAAACATGTTGTTCCTACCCCTAGAGGAACAAGGCCAGCAAACCTCAGCAATTCACAGAAGTTCTCCACCTGAAAACACTCAAAAACAAGGCAATTCTGGATCATGTCAACTGCTCCACTGAGCATCTGCGCTGAATGTCAACTGCTCCATTGTCTACCAGCGTTGAATGTCAACTGCAACAAAGGCTACCTGCACTGAGCGTAACTGGACAAGTGGCAGGCTCATTTCTCAAGGTGTCAATGCTCAGGAAGCTTCAAAAATGACACTTGCATCAAGGAATTCGACTGGTGGTGAGTAAGAGGTTCCAAATCTCCAAGTGGAAGCAAGAACCTCCAAGTGGACTCAAGAACTGAGAGAGGGAGAGGACACTAGTCAGATCTCAAGCTGACTCATCCTCTCTCC
Organism: Pinus tabuliformis; assembly: GCA_031772625.1. Classification (NCBI taxonomy): domain Eukaryota; kingdom Viridiplantae; phylum Streptophyta; class Pinopsida; order Pinales; family Pinaceae; genus Pinus; species Pinus tabuliformis. The sequence continues at coordinate 980,175,142 of CM062809.1, forward strand.
AAAACTCCTATATATAGATCTCTCCTACATGAGATCAGGAAGGCTGGAATTTGGTTATTGCAAAGAATTGCTGTTGGTTTGAGGTTGGATCATTGGGTGTTTATGCTTTGAAGGGAGCTGAAGAAGGAATTCCATTCTGCTGGGAAGGAGATGCTGGGTTGGAGCCCTATGGGTTGTATCTCTTCCTGAACCTTGTTATCAATCAATAAAGCTTCTTGGTTCTTTCCTATATGCTGGTGTATTTTGTATGATTTGCATTAGTATATTTGATTTACTTCTAATCCTGAATCATTTATGAATATGTATATTTGCCTTTGTGTTGTGTTCTTCTCTTGTCGCAAGTAGCTGTTCTCTTGTCACAGGTAGCTGTTCTCTTGTGATCTCGTGGGAATCAAGTAGCTGTTCTCTTGAGCAAGCGAGGAGGCAAGTAGCTGTGGACACCCAAAGAGAAGAGGATCTAGATCGAGGGACAACTGGAAGACAACGGTAAGTCTACCAATCTCCCCTCTTTCACATTTCATAAAGGAAGAAATCGAAGTAGCTGTATCTGTTTGTTGCTAAGGTACTGTCACACCTTAGGTGGATAGGATCGTCCTGCATAGGCATTTTTCCCCACAACACATTTGTTGCAACTCTAAGTCAAAATGGGCTACTAATGCATAATATTGTGCAAGGGATCTTTCTTAGATACAGGAGAGAAAGTCTCTGTGTAATTGATTCCTTCTTTCTAAGTGAATACCTTAGCAACAAGTCTTGCCTTGTATCTCTCAATGTTGCCCAATGAGTCTCTGTTTGTCTTAAAGTCCCATTTACATCCAATGGCTTTTGCACCATTAGGCAACTCAACAAGATCCCAGACTTCCTTACTCTTTATAGAATTCATCTCTTCTTTCATGGAATCGTACCATAGTTCTGATTCTTTGCAACTCATGGCTTGTGAAAAAGACTCGTGATCATTTTCTGCTCCAATGTTGTAGTCATATTCTTGCAGATACACAACATAATCATTAGGAATTGATAATATCTTTGGTCTAGTAGATCTTCTTAATGTTGTACCATCATCTTCTTGAGAAGTATGTGGTTCAAATCATTGTTCAAAAGTTCTTGGCAACTCCTGAACTACCTGGTCTACTGGAATGTGGTCAACAGATTGTGGAACCTCAACAATTGGTTGTTCAACACCAGTTTGTACTTGAGGGGTGTTGTGAAGAATAACTAATCTATCACTTGAGGTGGAAGGTTGAGATTCTGAATGATCCTTCTCAGGAACTATGTTCCTGGTTCGATCACTCCCACTGATCAAGTCATTTTCAAGAAACTTTGCATTTCTTGATTCCACAATCCTAGTGCTGTAAGATGGACAATAAAATCTGTAACCTTTAGACCTTTCAACATATCCAATGAAATGCCCACTAATGGTCCTTGGGTCCAGCTTCTTCTCTTGTGTATTATATATTCTCACTTCAGACAGGCATCCACAAACGTGCATATGTTGCAAGCTCGATTTCCAACCTTTCCATAATTCAAATGGTGTTTTAGGAACAACCTTGGTTGGAACTTGGTTTAATATATACACTTCCATCTTAAGTGTTTCAGTCCACAAGGATTTAGGAAGATTGGAGTTGCTAAGAATACTCCACACCATGTCCAATAATGTTCGGTTTCTTATTTTTGCTACAACATTCTGGTTGGGTGAACTAGGCATGGTGTATTGGGCAAAAATCCCATGCTCTTGAAGAAATTTTTCAAATGGCCCAGGTGCTTGTCCATCTTCTGTGTATCTACCATAATATTATCCACATCTATCTAATCTCATGATCTTAATTTGCTTGCCACATTGTTTCTCTACTTAAGCCTTAAAGATTTTAAAGTCATCTAATGCTTTGTTCTTTTTATGAAGCATGTAGAGATACATATATCGTGAGTAATCATCTATAAAATAGATGAAGTATATCTAGACATGTGAGTCCATGTTTGGACTAAATATATCAATATGTATGATCTCTAATATGTTCGAACGCCTATTGGCACCTTTCTTTGACTTATTGGTCTACTTTCCCTTTATGCAGTCCACACAAGTCTCAAAACCAGTAAAATCTAGAGTATTAAGTATCCCTTCATTTACTAATCTTATAATTCTTTCTATGGAGATATGATCTAATCTCCGGTGCCATAATTTAGAGGAATCTTCATTAATAACACATCTTTTAGTGCCAATGTGAACATGCATTGAATCATAAGTGACATTGTTTTCTAAATTAATGTAGTAAATACCATTAGACAAAATACCATTCCCAACACAATCAGATTTATGAAATAAAATGAAGGATGTTTCTGAAAAGCTAAAGGAATATCCAAAAAGGTACAAGCCTTGAAACTGAAATCATGTTTCTAGAAAAACTTGGAACATAAAAGGTCTTTTCTAATTCTAAAACAAAGCCACTACTTAAAGTTAAATAGCATGTTCCTATAGCTTCCACATGCGAGCCCATCTTGTTTCCTGATAAGATACTTTTCTCACTTCCCACTAGCTTCATTAGGTTTTGCAAACCCTGCAAGGAATTCGAAATGTGAATTGTTGATCCAGAATCAATCCACCAGGTGTTAATACTGATATTAACCATATTAGATTCATAACAAACAAACGAGATTGGATTACCTTTGTCCGCAAGCCATTTCTGAAATTTGGCACATTCCTTCTTCATGTGTCCCTTATTTTTATAGAAGAAACACTTGGAATCCTTCTTGATATCGGCTTGGCGAGGTACTTTACCTTTCCCTTTATGAATGACTTGAGATTTGTCCTTTCCTTGCGTTGCCAACATTACACTTTCTCCTAGTTCGATCACGAGTCTCCCTTCCTCTTGAACACACATGGTGATGAGTTCATTAATTGACAATTTATCGTTATGTGTCTTGTATGAGATTTTGAAGGGTCTGTATTGGTGTGGAAGAGTGTTTAGGATGTAGTGCACCAGGAAAGACTTCAAAATTTCAGCCTCAAGTTTCTTCAATTCAGCCACAGTGTCCCCCATTTGCCTGATGTGCTCGCGTACACCTTTCGCACTGGTGAGCCTTAGGGATGAGAACTTCATGATTAGGGTCCTTGCTAGTGCCTTGTCTAAAGTGACGAATTGATCATCAATGGCTTTTAGCATGTCTCAAACCTTTTCATGCTGATCAATGAAACCATGAATACCAGCTGAAATTTTAGTCTTAATGAACATCATGCTTAGGCGATTAGATCACTCCCATCGTTCATAAAGCGTGATGTCCGCTACAGTGTTGGTATTAGTGAATGCTGGTGGTTCATATTTCCTAATAGCATAGTCTATGTCCATCCACCCCAAATGAAGGAGAACTGTCTCCTTCCAGACCTTAAAGTTATCTCCCTTAAGTTCAGGGATATCACAATGAATATCAGAGAAATTTGCAGGTTGTACAGCTACATAAAATTAAAGTTCACATGATTATGTTAAAATTGAGGCCTAAAAATAAAATTTCATGCTTTAACAATGTATATCATGCTTAAAATTGAATCTAATGACATAAAAATTGTCTGTGGACTAAATTTTCAATTCAAGCAGATTCAATTATTCTTTATGATAGAATTTATCAAATTATTCACTTAATTCATAATTCCAAAGGGTATTTTATGATTATAATTTGATATAAATTCTATCTTATATTTGAACTTTATAATAAAACTATTAATTCATAATTCCCGTGGGTAAGTTATGAATAATTTGATATTTTATCCTAATTAATTATATAAATACAATAAAAAAAATTGTGAGATAAAATTTATCATATGTAGTATAATTAATTACAATTAATGTCTAAATATTCTTTATGTGATCTTAATCAATATATAACATTATTTAATTAGAGATATTGTGGTTATTCCCTAATCAATTAAAAAATATATGGATCACTCAGACATTATTTCTTTTATACATAAAATTAACTTGATATGTGAATAATTATAAATTGCACAATTAAAAATATAATATTCATGCATAACATTCAACGATGGGTCTCGTATACTTATCCAAAATAGCATGTATTTAGAGCAGAAATAATCAATTCAAGCAAATTAAATATGAGCATAATTATAAATTTGCACAACAATTATACAGATTGCATATAATTAAACCAAATAAATGCCTTAATTCAGAAAATTCTCAAATATGGCATTGACCGAGACAGGGCATGTCTATAAACACCAAAGCAAAGATAAAATTAAGGCTTCGATACCAAATGTAAGTTTAATAATGATTCTATATTGTGGAATAAACACTTAAAACAATTGAAAACTTGAATACCCAATAAATCATACCTACATCCATTGATGCTACTCACACTCTGATATCAGACATTTTGCTATGCTTGAGGCAGTGCACTTCCCTTTTGATTGGGATCCAAATCACAAAAATTTCCCTCCACGCACAAAGATAAGTTGTCCCGAGTGCGAACTTCAGCCAAGTGGAGAGATAGAGACGAACAACTTCGCAAACGTTGCCCTAGATTTACAAAATTCACCCAAAATCTCTCATCCGTGTGGCACTTCCAAGCTCTACTCACTCTCATTTGATGGTGTAAGGCTAAAGGGGATTGGGTGAGTGAGCTTGGGGACCAAACAAATGTATTTATAGTCAAGCTTCCATCAAGCTTTTGTTGGCTATGTGTCAAGTGTTCCATAGAACATGGTAGAGAACTACAGAGCGAGTAATGGAACACTCCAGGAGCTCCCAACAATAAATTAATTAACTGCAAATTGTTTCTGTAATTGAAGGAATCAGTGGCAAACCTTTTCCAAACCATCGGCAGCTGAATGGTCAGTTGGTTTCTAAATTATCGGCACCGTTATGGGAGCTAACAGCCATTATGGGAGCAACATCTTCATGATTCTCCACGTTCAATCCCAACACTGGATCTTGCTAGTGTAGCTCTGATACCAATTGATAGATTAGGCAGAGCACAGAGTAACTAGCTCTAATACCAATTGAAAGAACTAGACACCACGCAGCGGTGACTTCAATTACTTCTTGCTCCGATATTTCCAACAGGTTCATCAAAAATTTTATGGGGTTTTCTTGTATAGTAAGGGGCCTGCGCTCTGGTCAAAATGAAATTAGAACTCATTGGGATATGGTACTATGTGTGATGTTTACAGTGAAGATAATATTGAAGAGCAAACTAGTTTTACGAGATCCCTTCTTAGTCCTGCTTTTTATCTACGAATTTCTCATAGTCATTCAACGCAATCTTTGTTTGGGTAAGTAAACAATCTATAGCCCTCTATGCGAGGTGAAATCCTAAAATTTTCTTGTAATAAAAATCATTAGAGGTTTTCAATAAATTGCTCGCAATCAAATTTTCAAGGCAATCGAATACATCCTACTTTATGTGGTGTTTACAGTCGAATCGAACCTATAAATTAACTACTTTATGTTGACCTATAAATTACCTAGAGCATGAAACCCATGTGAGAACTAATAATAATAAAATTTCCTTGTCTTTTACATTACAAGAGTCAAGATTATAAAAGATAATATGAACACAAAACTTAGTTACATTTTCCAATACTCTTTCTTAACAAAGGAAGTATTCATAATACATAGTATATAAAATACGTGGACATTCTCATACTAAAAATTCTCATAAGAAAAGCCATCTCATAAACTATCTTATCAAATTATATTGGTGCATCTCATTATATCAACTAACATTGTCATATTGCAAGAACTTGAATAACAAGTTTATCTCTCCACTAGATTAGAGTAGAATATTTACAATTGGATCAAAATTGTCGGACGTTAGTTCGCTATATCCAAAATTTGTATTAAAGGTAATTGTGAATCTGGCCATAAAATTTTTGTGTAATAGTTTAAAATATTTTAAAAAGTAAATTATGATTTTATTACCGTGGATCGCCTTGGCTGTGGAACTGAAATCGACCATATGAAAATATGATGGAAGACCGTATCACAAGTAGATTAAGAATATCGGATGAATAGTTGGTGTACTTAACCTACAGCAATATTAAATATGATTAGTCTATACAAACGGACATCATCGAAATTTACAAAGTGAACTGAAACTTGAGTAAACCCAGAAAGTGCAATGTTGGAATCCTTCTTGATATCGGCTTGGCGAGGTACTTTACCTTTCCCTTTATGATCGGCTTGAGATTTGTCCTTTCCTCGCGTTTCCAACATTGCACTTTCTCCCAGTTCCATCAGAAGTCTCCCTTCCTCTTGAACACACATGGTCATGAGTTCATTAATTGACCATTTATCCTTATGTGTGTTGTATGAGATTTTGAAGGGTCTGTGTATTGGTGCGGAAGAGTGTTTAGGATGTAGTGCACCAGGAAAGACTCCGAAATTTCAACCTCAAGTTTCTTCAATTGAGCCACAATGTCCCTCATTTGCCTGATGTGCTCGCATACACCTTTCACACTGGTGAGCCTCAGGGATGAGAACTTCATGATTAGGGTGCTTGCTAGTGCCTTGTCTGAAGTGACGAATTGATCATCAATGGCTTTTAGCATGTCTCAGACCTTTTCATGCTGATCAATGAAACCACGAATACCAGCTGAAATTTTAGTCTTAATGAACATCATGCTTAGGCGATTAGATCGCTCCCATCGTTCATAAGCGTGATGTCTACTATAGTGTTGGTATAAGTGAGTGCCAGTGGTTCTTATTTCCTAATAGCATAGTCTATGTCCATCCACCCCAAATGAAGGAGAACTGTCTCCTTCCAGACCTTAAATTTATCTCCCTTAAGTTCAGGGATATCAAAATGAATATCAAAGAAATTTGCAGGTTGCACAATTGCATAAAATTAAAGATCACATGCTTATGTTAAAATTGAGGCCTAAAAATAAAATTTCATTCTTTACCAATGTAAATCATTCTTAAAATTGAATCTAATGACATAAAAATTGTTTGTGGACTAAATTTTCAATTCAAGCAGATTTAATTATTCTTTATGATAGAATTTATCAAATTATTCACTTAATTCATAATTCTAAAGGGTATTTTATGATTATAATTTGATATAAATTCTATCTTATATTTGAACTTTATAATAAAACTATTAATTCATAATTCCTGTGGGTAAGTTATGAATAATTTGATATTTTATCCTAATTAATTATATAAATACAATACAAATTTATGTGGGATAGAATTTATCATATTTAGTGTAATTGATTACAATTAATGTCTAAATATTCTTTATATGATCCTAATCAATATATAACATTATTTAATTAGAGATATTGTGGTTATTCTCTAATCAATTAAAAATTATATGGATCACTCAGACATTATTTCTTTTATGCATAAAATTAACTTGATATGTGAATAATTATAAATTGCATAAATATAACTATAATATTCATGCATAACATTCAACGATGGGTCTCGTATACTCATCCAAAATAGCATGTATTTAGAGCAGAAATAATCAATTCATGCAAATTAAGTATGAGCATAATTATAAATTTACACAACAATATAATTAAACCAAATAAATGCCTTAATTCAGAAAATTCTCAAATATGGCATTGACCCAGATAGAGCATGTCTATAAACATCAAAGCAGAGATAAAATTAAGGCTCTGATACCAATGTAAGTTTAATATTGATTATGTAATGTGGAATAAACACTTAAAAGAATTGAAAACTTGAATACCCAATAAATCATACCTTCGGCCATTGATGCTACTCACACTCCGATATCAGACATTTTGCTATGCTCGAGGAAGTCCACTTCCCTTTTGATTTCGGATCCAAATCACAAAAATTTCCCTCCATGCATAGAGATAAGTTGTCCCAAGTGTGAACTCCAGCCAAGTGGAGAGACATAGACAAACAACTTTGCAAACATTGCCCTAGATTTACAAAATTCACCCAAAATCTCTCATCCGTGTGGCACTTCCAAGCTCTACTCACTCTCATTTGATGGTGTAAGGTTGAAGGGGATTGAGTGAGTGAACTTGGGGACCAAACAGAAGTATTTATAGCCAAGCTTCCATCAAGCTTCTATTGGCTATGTGTCAAGTGTTCCACAGAACATGGTAGAGAACTGCAGAGAGAGTGATGGACCACTCCAGGAGCTCCGAACAAGAAATTAATTAACTGCAAATGGTTTCTGTAATTGAAGGAATTGGTGGCAGACGGTTTCCAAACCATTGAAAGCTGAATGGTCAGGTGGTTTCTAAATTATTGGCACCGTTATGGGAGCCAACAGCCGTTATGGGAGCAACACCTTCATGATTCTCCACGTTCAATTCCAGAGCTGGATCTTGCTAGTCTGGCTCTGATACCAATTGACAGATTGGGCAGAGCACAAAGTAACTGGCTCTGATACCAATTGAAAGAACTAGAAACCAGGCAGCGGTGACTTCAATTACTTCTAGCTCAGATATTTACAACAGGCTCATCAAAAATTTTATGGGGTTTTCTTGTATAGTAAGGGGCCTGGGCTCTGGTCAAAATGAAATTAGAACTCATTGGGATATGTTACTATGTGTGATGTTTACAGTGAAGATAATATTGAAGAGCAAACTAATTTTACATCACTTCTTAGTCCTGCTTTTTATCTACAAATTTCTCATAGTCATTCACCGCAATCTTTGTTTGGGTAAGTAAACAATCTATAGCCCTCTATGCGAGACGAAATCCTAAAATTTTCTTGCAATAAAAATTATTAGAGGTTTTCAATAAATTGCTTGCAATCAAATTTTTAAGGCAATCGAATACATCCTACTTTATGTGATGTTTACAGTCGAATCAAACCTATAAATTAACTACTTTATGTTGACCTATAAATTACCTAGAGCATGAAACCCATGCAAGAACTAATAATAATAAAATTTCTTTGTCTTTTACATCGAACATAAAAGTCAAGATTACAAAGGATAATATGAAGACAAAACTTAGTTACATTTTCCAATAACTCTTTCTTAACAAGAGAGGTATTCATAATACATAGTACATATAAGATACGTGGACATTCTCATACTGAAAATTCCCATAAGAAGAGTCGTCTCATAAACTATCTTATCAAATTATATCGGTGCATCTCACTATATCAACTAACATTATCATATAGCAAGACCTTGAATAATTTATCTCTCCATTAGATTAGAGTAGAATATTTACAATTGGATCAAAATTGTCGGACGTTTGTTCACTATATCCAAAATTTGTATGGAAGGTAATTGTGAATCTGGCCATAAAATTTTTGTGTAATAGTTTAAAATATTTTAAAAAGTAAATCATTATTTTATTACCGTGGGTCGCCTTGGCTGTGGAACTGAAATCGACCATATGAAAATATGATGGAAGACCATATCACCTGTAGATTAAGAATATCGGATGAATAGTTGGTGTACTTAACCTACAACAATATTAAATATGATTAGTCTATACAAACGGACATCATCGAAATTTACAAAGTGAACTGAAACTTGAGTAAACCCAGAAAAAAAAAGCATTAAACAGTCTACAAAGGGACAAAGTTCTGAACTCTTTGCTATTTTTTCGGATTATTTTAAATTCACATGGGACAAAGCTCTTGAACTTGTTTTTTCGATTTTAGGTTTAGAACAGGCTTTGTCTAGAGGACCATGTCACTACCCGATTAAGAAAATCTAGCTGAGTACAACCTATAACAAAGCTTATTGCTAAAAAACCTTTGACCTAAAAACTGATGGTAAAAAATTGACTGCAGTGATTTCCCATCTTTTGTGCATTAACATCTTTGAGTTTAGCTGCTCATTATTAAAAAATTACCAATTTTGGAACCAGAGAATCCTGCCCTAAACAAATTTGAATTCTTCAAACCAAAGAATCTTACACAAAACAAATCTTGATTCTCTATCCAGAGAATCCCACGCTAAACAGTATTGCACTAATTTGCTAAGTTTTGCGATTAGCTACTCATTAAACTCATTTTTACGCTTAGCTCCTCGAAAACTGATTTCCTAAATTTTATACATCGACTTAACTGCTCTTTGTTAAACCCCAAGCTTTTAAGCAAAATATTAGGCCCCACTTTTTTAACCCCTAAAAAAACGTAAAACATTATTGCATTGATTTTACTGATGCATTAGCATCATGTTTAGGCAATCATTGTTTCAAAATATGAGAGATGTCGACATGTAATGATAATAAAATCCTTTTTAAATATTATTTATTTTAATTTAAAATCTATTTATTATTTTAAATAATTATAAAATTCAAATTTAATTTAGTATAATAATTTATATATATATATATATATATATATATATGAAAATATAGAGGAATCAAAATCACAAAAAAATATTAATCAATACCAAAAACCCTCTAAAATATATAGGGACATAACGTTTATAGAAATTTCTCTTACCCAACAATTGGCCCTTTGTGAAAAGGTAAATGAAATCATCACAAAGTATCATTTTCCATATTATTTTATGGAACCACATTCTATATGAAATGGTGAATCAAATTCTAAGATGCTCATTTAACATAGGTACGTATGTTGAGGATAGGCACATTGATGAAGAGATAACACATGAACAAAATTATGTTGTTTTCTTATCAAAGTGGGTTTATTATTCCCTCGAGTTTATACTATCAATCATGGTCGACCATAGTCAACCATCGTTGAATTTCACATCGTGGGAATGATTTCGTCAATATGAAAAGCAACCATGGTTAACCATGGCGCAATGTCACATGGTGACAAAAATTGTCTCGATATGAGAATTAATCTTGGTCAACCATGGTCCAACATTGCATTGTGACAAGGATTATCTCAATATAGAAGTCCACCATAGTCAACCATGGCCAACCATGTTTATTTTAAGGTTTCTAATATTTATTTTAGTGTTTATATACCTTTGGTTTATAAATTTGTATTCCTTGGGTTTATAATATCAATCCCTTAGGTTTATTAATCTAAGGGTTCATATTCCTAGGGTTTAATACTACTCCCTTAGGATTTTAATCCCTTGGATTTTTAGTATTAATCCCTAATGTTTATAGTTCACTTGGGCTTATAATATTGATCATGGTTAACCATGGTCAACCATGTTTTATAAATTCAATCGTGGCCAACCATGGTTAATCATGGTGAGCCATGCTCCTACGTCACATCGTGACAAAGTTTGTCTCAATAAAATCAATCATTGTCTTGACCATGGTCCAATTTCGCACTATGACAAAGATTGTTTCAATATGATAATCATGGTTAACCATGATCAACCATGGTCAATCATGGTCAACCTTGGTCAACCTTGGCAAACATGTTCAACCATATTTTATAAAATCAAACATGGTCATCCATGGTTAATCATGGTAAAACATCGCATACTGACAATGATTGTCTTTATATGAAAATCATCCACAATTAAACATGGTCAACCATGGTCCAACGTCGCATTGTGATAAGGATTTTCTAAATTGAAAATATATCATGGTCAACCATGTTTATTTTAGTGTTTAGAATATTTATCTTAGGATTTTCATACATTTAATTTATACTATTAGTCCCTTGGGTTAAATATTATTCTATTCGATTCATAATCCCTCGAGGTCTTAGTATTAATCCCTTGGATTTATTATTCCATTTGGTTTATCATTCCATTGGGTTTATAATATTAATCATTGTCAACCATGGTCAATCATAGCAAAAAATCGTTAACCATGGTCGTATGTCACATTTGACAATGATTGTCTCGATATGAAAATCAACCATGGTTATCCATGGTCCAATGTCGCATTATGACAAGATTGTCTCCTAATGAAAATCAATATTAAATAAACCATTGTTTCAAACGTCAAGTTGTGAAAATGATTGTCTTGATATAAAACAACCACAGTTAAGCATGGTCAACCATGGTCCAATGTCGCATTGTCACAAGGATTTTCTCAATATGGAAATCAACCATGTTTATTTTAGTGTTTATAATATTTAATTAAGGGTTTATATACCTTGGGTTTATAATATTATTCCCTTGGGTTTAATATTATTCCCTTGTGTTCATAATCCCTTGGGATTTATTATTCCATTGGGTTTATAATATCAATCCCTTGGTATTATTATTCCATTCAGTTTATATATCAATCATGGTCAACCATGGTCAATCATAGCCCACCACGGTCGAATGTCACATTGCAACAATGATTGTATCAATAAGAATATCAACCATGGTCAACCATTGTCCAATGTCACATGGTGACAAAGGTTGTCTCAATACGAAAATCAAGCATAGTGAAGCATTGTCAACCATGATCCAACATTGCACTGTGACAAGGATTGTGTCAATATGGAAATCAACCATGGTAAACCATGTTTATTTTAGGATTTATAATAATTATCTTAGGGTTTATATACCTTCGGTTTATAAGTGTTATCCCTTGGGTTTATAATATCCATCCCTTGGGTTTATTAATCTAGGGGTTCATATTTCTAGGGTTTAATATTATTCTGTTAGGTTTATAATCATTTTTTTAGTACTAATCCCTAGGATTTATTACTTGCTTGGGTTTATAATATCAAGCATGGTAAACCATGTTTTATAACATTAATCATCGTCGACCATGGTCTAACATCACATTGTGACAAATATTGTCTCAATATGAGAATCAAACATGGTCAACCATGGTCCAATATCACATTATGACAAATATTGTGTCAATTTGAAAATAAATCATTGTCAGGCATGGTCTAATGTCACAATGTGATAGGGATTGTATTATTATTAAAATCAACCATGGTCAACCATGTTTATTTTAGTGTTTTTAATATCTATCTTAGGTTTTATATACCTTGTGTTTATAATATTAGTCCCTTGGATTTAATATTATTCAACCATGGATAACAATGTTTTATAAATTCAATCGTGGTCAACGACAGTTAATAATGGTGACCCTTGCTCTACGTACCATTGTGGCAAAGATTTTATCTCAATATGAAAACCAATCATTGCCTCAACAATGGTCGAACGTCGAACTATGACAAAGATTCTTTCAATATGATAATCATTGTCAATTATGATCAACCATGGTCAATCATGGTCAACCTTCGTAAACCATGTTCCACCATGTTTTATAATCAAACACAGTCATCCATGGTCAACCATGGTCGAACATTGCATTGTAATAAAGATTTTCATTATATCAAAATCAACCATGGTCCAACGTGGCATTGTGACAATGATTGTCTCAATATGAAAATAGACCATGGCCAACCATGGTCAACCATGTTTATTTTAGTGTTTATAATATTTATCTTATGGTTTATATATGTTTGGTTTATACTATTAGTCCCTTGGGTTAAATATTATTCCCTTTGGTTTATAATAGCAATCTCTTGTGTTTATTATTCCCTTGGGTTTATAATATTAGTCATGGTCGACCACAGTCAATCATAGCCAACAATGTCAACCCTGGTCAACCATAGTCGAATGACACATTGTGACAGTAATTGTCTCGATATGAAAATTAACCATGGTCAACCATGGTCCAACACCGCATTGTGACAATATTGTCCCCTTATGAAAATCAATATTAAATTAATCATTGTTTCAAACGTCACATTGTGACAAAGTTTGCCTTAATATAAAACAACGACAGTTAAGCATGGTCAGCCATGGTCTCAATATGAAAATCAGCCATGGTCAACCATGTTTATTTTAATGTTAATAATATTTATTTTAGGGTTTATATAACTTGGGTTTATAATATTAGTCCCTTGGGTTTAATATTATTCCCTTGGGTTCATAATCCCTTGGGGTTTTAGTATTAAGCCCTTGGGGTTTATTATTCCTTTGGGTTTATAATATCATTCACTTGGGTTTATAATATCATTCCCTTCAGTTTATATATCAATCATGGTCAACCATGGTCAATTATGCTCAACCATGGTTGAATGTTGCATTGTGACAACGATTGTCTTAATATGAGTATCAACCATGATCAAGCATTGTCCAACGTCACATTGTGACAAATATTGTCTTAATATGAAAATCAATCATAGACAAGCATTGTCAACCATGGTCCAACATTGCATTGTGATAAGGATTGTGTCAATATGGAAATAAACCATGGTCAACCATGTTCAACCATGTTTATTTTAGGGTTTATAATAATTATCTTAGCGTTTATATAGCTTGGATTTATAAGTTTTATGCCTTGGGTTTATTATTCCCTTGGCTTTATAATATTGATCATTTCGGTTTATTAATCTAAGGGTTCATATTCCTAGGGTTTAATATTATTCCCTTAGGTTTATAATCCCTTTGGTTTTTAGTATTAATCCCTAGGGTTTATTATTCGCTTGAGTTTATAATATCAAGCATGATAAATCATGGTCTAACATCCAATTAGGACAAATATTGTCTCAATATGAGAATCCACCATTGTCAATCATGGTCCAATGTCACATTGTGACAAATATTATGTCGATTTGAAAATAAATCATGGTCATGCATGGTCAAGCATGGTCTAATGTCACATTGTGACATGGATTGTATCAGTATGAAAAGAAACCATGGTTAACAATGTTTATTTTAGTGTTTTTAATATTTATGTTAGGGTTTATATACCTTGGGTTTATAATATTAGTCCCTTGGGTTGAATATTATTCAACCATGTTTTATAAATTCAATCATAGTTAAGCATGGTAAATAATGATGACCCATGCTCCTAATACTCACGCGCACAACAGCCCAGCCCGAACCTGTGCTGACCTAACTGCTGCTGCCCCTACAGATCCATCCCTCGACAACCTCCTTCTAATGAGACCAACCAGACCATGCAACCCTCTGACGAGGGAGATCCTCACTCTTCCACGTAGCTAGTTAATGAAGAAAACACAGAAGCCTTCGCATCTCTAATCGCACAGAATGGAGATCCAAGGAGCAAGCCCTCAGTCAATAAATTTGTAAAGAAACTTAAAAGTATCCCAAAGATTTCTCTCCCTTCAGCACTTCCCAGAAGAGCAGCCATCTCTCTGGCAGAATTCGAACTTGTTGGATAGTTCACAGGGCTATGGCCTTCACCCAAATTAGTGCAAAAATGGGTGGAAAGAAACTAGAATGCAACCACATAGGGGAAGATAGAAATACGATTCTATGGAAGGGGATACTACACATTTCTCTTTGAAACAAAGGAGGACAGAGATTTGATATTTAGAAATGGGCCTTACTTCATGGAATCTAGAGGTTTATACCTAAACAGGTGGACGCCAAACTTTGATTCGAAGATGGATGTCCCAAACATAGTGTCTCTGTGGGTCAGGCTCCCACATCTTCCTCTTCACTATTGGGGAGATGAATCTGTAAAGGTTATAAGAAACACGGTGGCCAAATATATTGACAGATGTGAGCCAAAAGACAACATGTACGCGTGCGCAAGAATATGTGTGGAAGTTGATCTCGGAAAAGGCTTCCCAGAGGCATTAGAGATCAAGGTCGACCAACAGACACACATTCAATAGCTGGACTATGAGCAAGTACCATTTAAATGCAAGGTATATGACGAGTATGGTCATTTTCCAAATAGTTGTCTTAAAAAAATATAGCATGAAAATGTAGAAGAGCAAGAACCTACATGGGAACAAGTGGAAGGGAAAAAACCTACCAATAAGCAGACAACATCAAATATGCATCAGTCCCAAGAAGCAAATGAAACAACCTCTCAGCCTCCAGCGAAGGTTACTCCTCTTGATCACACAACTCTGAATCATTTTGAGGTATTAGAAGACTCCTTTCATCCACCCTCTCCCAAATCCCCTCCCTCAAACCCTATCTATTTAGCTCTGATATCTACCCCCAACCCTATATCCTCCCCACCTCCTCACTTAGTGGACCACATTCTAACTAGAAACAAAGCCAAAGAAATCCCCCAAGCCTTGGATCAACAAAAAAAAGTGGGAAGGAAATCCAATAAAAAAATTAGAGATGAGGTAGCAGCTAAAGAAATGGCCCTAGGAACACAACAACCAATGGATTCATTCCTTGGGAAACAAACAAGAAGTCATGAAAAAACTCAGCAAAAAGGAAAGGGGGGACCACACCAACACAACAATAAATAATGATAGTGGTCTCTTAGAATTGTCACGGCTTTGGCACCTCCTTTAAAGTCAATGCAGCTAGAGACATTTTAGCCAAGGAGCAACTAGACATGTATATGATCCAAGAGACCAAACTAAACAAGTAAGAAAATCAAAAAATGATTCAAAAACTAAAAAATTATTAAGAAGTAGCATTAGAAGCCACAGGAGCATCAGGAGGAATCAACACCATTTGGGATAAAATAAAATGGGAATTAATGGCCCAAAAAATTAGCAGACACTGGGTTCGAACAAAGTTGATGAATCTCAATACAAAAGAACAACATAACATTATAATCGTGTATTCTCCAAATCACTATAGAGAGAAAGAACAATGCTGGAAATCAGTTAAAGAAGAAATAGCAAAGTGACAAAGTGGGCACTTAATCTTGGGATGAGACTTAAATTTGATAAGGAAGACAAGAAAAATTTGGCAGAATCTTCCACAATGATTCGTGAAGAGAAGCTCTTGAAGGAATAATAGAAGAACACAAACTAATAGAAATTCCACCAAGCAATGGAAAATACACTTGGAACAACAAAAGAATTGGAAAAAACAACATAAAAGAAAGGTTGGATAAAATTCTTATTCATGAAAGCATAACAATTGCTTACACTCTTGTGAAAAGTAAAATTGTTCACAACTCAGCTTTAGATCATAGGCCGATGGTGCTAACCTTGGGAAAGTTGTAAAATCAAGGACCCCTTCCCTTCAGATATAATTCAGTTTGGGACAACCATGAATATTTTGAAAAACAAATAAAGGACAGCTGGAAGCAAAGTGTCACAGGATCTCCCTAGTATGTTTGAGAAACAAAGCCAAAGAACCTAAGGATGCACTTAAAAAATTGGTCAACAGAAAATGATCTTCGGGACAAAGCTAGGAAAATCGAATTGCAAAAAAAAATGGATAACCTTTGCAAGGAAAAAGAGAACAAGGAATAAAGTAAGCAATATAATATATAAGAAAAGGAAATATATCTGGAAATAAATAAGCAAGATAGGCAAGAAGAAGTGGAAAGCGGACTGAAATCAAGATGCCTCTGGCTAAAATCCGGATACAAAAATACAACCTTCTTTCATAATACAATGAAAATAAGGAGGTCAAAAAATCAGATTGAACAAATTCAAGTAAATGGTCAAGAAATAAAAGGAGTTGAAGTAGTAAAAAATGCAAGTCATAAACACTTTAAATAACTCCTCCCAACAAGTGACTAGCAGGCAGCTAATGAGGAATTTTTGTAGCATATAAAAAAAATAAGCGACCAACAAAACAGGGAATTAGACAAAGAAATTACTGAGGAAGTAGTCAGAGAAGATGTGTGTAATATCCACCTTGACAAGGCACCAGGTCCAAATGGGTTTACAATGGCCTTTTACAGACAACATTGGAAAGTTATCAAAAAAGACCTAATGAGAATGCTCAAAAATTCTTTCCAAGAAAAAGGATTGGAGGAAATGCAAAATTTTCCTTCCTAGCCCTCATTCCCAAAGAACCCAATCCTACAACTTTTAATAGATATAGGCTAATCTTCCTTTGCAACTCGTCTTATAAGATACTTACCAAAATCCTAGCAAACAGAATGAAAACATTACTTTTGGAAATAATTTCAGAAAACCAAGGAGGATTTGTCCCCAAGAGGCAATTCACAGACAATGTGATAATTGTACAGGAGGCTATCCACAACAGTATTCAAAGAAACGAGAGAGGAATGATTATTAAGTTAGATATGGCTAATGCTTATGATAGAGTTAATCATTACGTTCTTGCAGCAGCTCTCAAAAGGTTTAGCATTTCAACAAATTTCATAGATATTATCCAGGCATGTATATCAAATCCTTGGATAGCTCCTTCAATCAATGGTCGACTGTTAGGCCCCTATACTACTAGTGTAACCCCTTATTGTTATTGGTACAACCCACTTATTATATTGATGTACCCATGTAGTGCCCATATTGTTACTAATGTGCCCCATAGAAGCCCACTACTGTTATTATTGTGCCCTTACATTATTATTTTTATGTCGGCTCTGATTATGTTATGACCCCTTAGACTCCTATATATAGAAAGGAGGCCTTTTCATTTGTATCATCCAAGAATTGTTCATTTAAAGGAGTTTTCCCCATCGAAGAGGCTGAATTCTAAGGCGTTGATCTATCTTTTCTATCTTTTCTTGAGCTGGTTTCATAACATTTGGTATCAGAGCTTTGGATTCTAGGGTTTCGCTACTCCAAACAGGTCATCGTGGAATTTTCGCTATAACTTTTTTTCTGTGACGTTTCAGAATTCGCAATAAAAACCCATTTGAGAAGAAATCGCTCTGAACCTTGGGTCCAAATTTCAGAGCTTTTTGCGTGATATTTACAGAGATATGATCTAAGGAAGTTGGTCTTTTTGCAGACTCCTGAATTACATTCAAAACAGGTGACGTGGGGAAAATCGTCATAACTTTCTCTCTGAGGATCGGATTGAAATTTCGTAGAAAGGTACAGATAGAGGACGGACTATAGTTTCGTGTACATCTTTTTCAGAGCCAAAGGTCGAAAACTTGACACGTGGCACTTCATAGAAGTTCGCTCTTCTGGAAAGGTCTATAATCAGGTCATCTTGGGAGATTGTGCATAACTCTTTTTTGGAGAATCCAATTTGGATCAGACTAGTGGCATTGGAAAGAGGACACAAAGGGTTACTACAGGTAGAAATTTCAGAACTTAAATATCCGCAAGTACAGAGTTACAATCGTTTCAAGTTCGAGGTCCTAAAATCAAGAAAAAGAAAGATGAGGAAGTTTGATGGCAAGGATCCGGTAAATTGGATACTTCAGATGGAGCAATATTTTGATCTACATGGTGTACCACTATTACAAAAGGTATGTATTGCATCTTCATATTTAGAACCGGATCAATTTTTATGGTATAAAGGGCTTTGTTCTCGTAAAAAACTTATTACGTGGTCAATTCTCACGGAGGAAATGATACCACATTATGAGGATACAAAGAGCAACACCTTCTTTAGAGCAACACCACAACAATTGGAAAGAGTAAAAGGGCTTTGTGACATATTTGAAAGTAAAATTATGGAAACAAGGAAGTCTACCCTTCACAACTATAAATATGGACGTGTTGTTCCTCCTAGGCTTCCACAACCTACAAGGGTTACACCACAACAATTGGAAGAAAAAAGAGAAAAAGGGCTTTGTTACAATTGTGATAGCAAATGCACTAAAGGTCATAATGTTGGAAATAATACTGAGAGGGGGGGGGTGAATCAGTATTATCAGAACTATAAAACTTTTTCAATGCTCAGAAACATATACGCTACTTTCGTTAAGTGAACCAGCGTGTACACGCAACTGTGTCTAAAGAAAACAGCGTATAACCAGAAATCTTATAATTCAGTTAGTTTATCTTCAGTTAAGTGCATTAGGACATTATTCACCATATTAAGAGTAAACAGATGCAGTAGAACAGATCACACAAAAACCACACACATGAACACCATGATATAAGGTGGAAACCCAATGTGGGTGAAAACCACCTGCTGCAAGTCGTCTCTATCTTTCTTTAATATGAAACTTTAGTTTACAATCTTTTTGTACTGGTGCAGCCTTATACCAGTACGCAGGCTACAACCTGCAGAAGGCTACAACCTTCTCTCGTTCTCCAAACTTCCTTGGAAGGGAGCTCCAACCCCCTTTGCTCTTGTACTAGCCAAGATACTAGTACGTAGGTGCAGGCCTACAATCTTCTTTCTTTCAGGTACCACCTTTCATACATTTTCAGACTGGATATTCCTGAAGCATAACATTACAATCTGAAGACCACAATTCATTCAACTTTCACAATAGATCATTGAAGCACAAAACATCCAATACTAGCATCATCAATCACTGAACCACTGAAACCCTCTCAATCACCAGTTACCAGAACACAGAGCAGACTACAGAACTCTGCAATAACAGTCAGACCCAACTGTAAACCCAAAAATTAAGCTTCAAAAGATATACGCTACTTCAATGAGAGAAACCCACGTATACACGCGCTTTTACCGAAGCCAACCTGCGTACAGATTTAAAAATAAATTCTCTCAACTTGCAGCTGTACCAGACATCAGTTAGACCCAGAACATAACATTGCATCAGTATGTAGATCTAGAAATACGCATAATCAACCATATCATAATAGTGCATTTCAAATCATTAGATCCCGATCTATCCTTAGATCTAGTCTTCCATCAACCGAAGTGATCTCTCCTTAGCTTAGATCAAGCAACCCAGAACCTGCATACCAGATCACTTTCTTTTCAGATATTCAAGCCTTTTCAAAAGATGTATTTGCCTAATGATCTTCTTCTCCTTATATAGCCTTAGGCCTTGCTCAATACCAAGGGCCAAACCATAGAAATCCAATACCATCAACTTAGAAACTAGGGATCAACACGTCTGTCGAGATACTTTGGTCCAAATACATAGGCTCAGGTACCAAGGACTAACTACCACGGACCAAAGCGAAGCTTCCCGACATATACGCCCTTTTCTGTTCATATATCTGCGTGTATACGCGCCTTCGTATATATTTAACCTGCGTATACGCGACTTATTATGCAGATAGACGGCGTGTATACGCAACTTGGACTTAATTAACCTGCGTATATGAGATTTCTCTTCATTCTGTAGTCTGAACGGAGATCTGTCATCAAAGAGAGTTGCCATCAAGGACAACACCTGTATCATAGCGCCACACCTGTGCCAAAATGCCAACACATAAGTGTGCTGAGAAGAAATTATTTTACATAGAGTATGAAGAGGAGGAAGAAAAGGATCAAGAAACATCAAAAGAAGACAATATATGCCAGGACCCGACCCCAGAGAAAAAAGAAATGAATCAGAACATATCTTGTAAACTATTGGGAAGAATGACCACTCCTCAAACTCTCAAGATAGAAGGAAATATTAAGAAGAAAAAGGTGCAAGAAGTGAAAGATCACATCAAGAAAGAAGAAATGAATCCAACCATATCTTGTAATTCACTGGTCGGAATTACCACTCCTAAAACTAGCAAGACAGAAGGACATATCAAGAAGAAAAATGTTCAAGAAGTGAAAGATCACATCGAGCGTCCAGAAATGAATCCGACCATATCTTGTAAAGGATTGGAAGAAATTACCACTCCTAAAACTCTAAATATAGAAGGACATATCAAGAAGAAAAAAGTTCAAGCAATGAAAGATCACATCGAGCATCAACAACAAGTTCTCCAACTTTTAAAGGATAGCGCCACTTCGGTGCAAAATCAAATGAAACAACAGGTAGATCAACATCATAGTGAAAAATGTTTTGATGTAGGCGATTGGGTATTTTTACTGCTACATCTAAAGCAATCTATTTATGAGAAGGAAATGTTGGCAATACTACATGCACTTAAAAAATGGTGACCTTACCGAATGGGAAGACTCTTCAAGGACGAGGATGTGGAAGCATTGTTTAGCTATTTCTATTATCCAACCAGATTGGATAAACGAAGCAAGGGATGAATGGAAGAAGGACAAAGAAGTATGGCCACTTATTCAAAAGTTTCAAAATACCCCAAGTCAAACAATATTGCCAGATATTGAAAAGGAAGGAAAAATCATATTGGAACTTGGAGCAGTCATAGAAACATGAACTCGACAGCTACGAAATTGATCAATTTCAGGGTATCTCATCAAGTGGAAGAACTTACCTGCTGAAGATTCCACATGGGAGGACAAGAATTTTATACATAAGCATCAAGAACTACTCAAGCGTTGAGGACAACACTTTTTGAAGGAGAGGGGCATGTTAGGCCCCTATATTGCTAGTGTAACCCCTTATTGTTATTAGTACAACCCACTTATTATATTGATGTACCCATGTAGTGCCCATATTTTTACTAATGTGCCCCATAGAAGCCCACTACTGTTATTATTGTGCCCTTACATTATTATTGTTATGTCGGCTCTGATTATGTTATGACCCCTTAGACTCCTATATATAGAAAGGAGGCCTTTTCATTTGTATCATCCAAGAATTGTTCATTTATGTAATGTAAAGGAAGTTCCCCCCTCGAAGAGGCTGAATTCTAAGACATTGATCTATCTTTTCTATCTTTTCTTGAGCTGGTTTTATAACATTTCCAGTAAATTTTTCCAAAGAACACAAGGGCTGAGGCAAGGCTGTCCGCTTTCTCCATTCTTGTACATCATCATGGCTAAAACGGTGAGTGTTAATGCTGGAAAATCAGAGAAGGGAGAAAAAAATAATAGGGATCCAAATATCGAGAGGAGTCAAAGATATAAACCACTCTCTCTTTGCATATGATACCCTTCTCATAACCGGGTCATCTTCCATCATAGAAAAACGATTCAAAAAAGTCTTCGATGAATTTCTCCTAGCGTCAGGAGGAATTTTAAAGAACTTCAAATGCATAATTTATTGTTGGAATACCCCAACAAAAACAATGCATCATATCTCACAAATACTGGAAATACCTCAACAAATAAATTGGAGCCACTTCACTTATCTTGGGCTACCCTTAGCAAAGGAAGTAGTAAAATGAGAAGTCTGGAACAGGCAAGTGGAGAGAATGAGGGAAAAAATTCAGAATTGGGGAGTGATGTGGCTCAACCTTGCAGGAAGAGTGAAACTGATTAAACCACTTCTCTCCGCCTTGCTTATATATCAATATGAAATCATTATGGCTCCGGCAAGTGCCCACAAGCAAATGGAACTGATAATTAGAAGCTTCCTCTGGCAAGGAGGAAAACAAGATAATAAAAAATTGAGCCTTGTTAAATGGGAGCAAGTTACTCTTCCCTATGGAAAAGGAGGTATAGCAATATGCCTGCTAGGACTAATGAACATTGAACTAGGGTCAAAAATTATCTGGAGAATGATAAATAGGAATGGTCACTGGTGGGAAAAAGTACTAACAATGAAATACCTAAACTGTCATAAAACAAAGCTGCTAACTAATACTATACCGGATAGGCCATGCACCTAAATCTGGAAATTGGTTAAAAGGATAATTCCTCTTATTAGAGATCGAATATCCAAAAATCCAGGGAATGGAAAAACAATTTCTATCTAGGAGGATAGAAAAATGGGGAAAAACCCCTTAAATCAGCAACAAAATTTAAGGGGACTTTAGAGATGGATGGAAGAGCAAAGTTTTAAAACTCTTTATTCTATTTTGGATTGGTATCAGAATAATTGGGTAAGTGATCGAGATTTAAACAGGAACGCAACAAATTACAGAGATAACCATAAACACAAAGATGCAGCGGAAATAATACGTCATTTCATTAATAGAAAATACTGAAATATGCTTACAACCATAAATGGAAATAAACTAGCTAGGGCGATGGTAGCTTATCCCTGAGAAGAGATGTGGTGGCTACATGCCTCTGAACTGTGTTATAATGAGGCTCGAAGGCCTATTTATTGTTGAGAAACAATGGAAAACCCTTAACATTCCAAAACCTAACCCTAGGAGA
Organism: Pinus tabuliformis; assembly: GCA_031772625.1. NCBI lineage: Eukaryota > Viridiplantae > Streptophyta > Pinopsida > Pinales > Pinaceae > Pinus > Pinus tabuliformis. Next base: position 980,198,777 of record CM062809.1, read on the forward strand.
TGAAACGCCAAACTGTGGGCCCCGTTTGGGTAAATTGGTACATCAACTTCGCGGGGTCGTAACTTTGGCATACGTTCTCCGTTTGACGTGTACAATAGCTCGTTAGAAAGATCTATCTGACCACTACAACTTTGGGAAGGGCAACATAGGTCCATGGATCGATGTTGCCCCCAGATTTCCCAAAAAACATTGTTTAGGGTCTCAAAACGGCTCCAGAAGTTTAGGACCCGAAAAATTACTAAAAATAGTAAGTTGTGCTACAATTAAGGAAACTGAAAATGCTGAGAGAAACAATGGTGGGGGTCCAGGTGGACTTGGCAGGTGGCCACCAATATCCACCTGGATCATTCCTCCCCCATTAGGAAGCAATGGTCCCCATTGCATTGAGTTCCTCCATGAGATGAGGAAACTTTTGTTGAACTTGTTCCCTGGTGAGCCACTTGCCTTGCTGAAGGAGTTGGCCTGCTTTGACAACTTGATACAGTTGGATATTCTGTTGGCGAGTGTTCTTGATCTATGTGTCCATGATCCGATCAGTTGCAGCTTGTTCCATGCAATCTGGATTTAATTCTGTGGGTTTGAGCTGTTTTGCAATGTCGAATGTGTCTAGCAATGCTGGAAAGTATGGCCAAAGGCGGTCCGAATTGAAGACTGGGTGCAGGCCAAGGAATGGGGGAATGCTGAGCTCAAATGCATTGTCTCCCATAGCCTTAGTAATGGTGTAAGGAACATATTGGAGTGGTCTCAATTTCTGATAGGCTCCAGTAAGGTGTTCCTTTTGCAAATGCAACCAGACTTTGTTGCCCACCTGAAACTTGTGTGGCACCCGATGTTGATCATGTCGCTGCTTGTACTTGGCATTTGATTTCTCAAGAATGTCATGGACCTGCTGGCGATATGTTGGATGCGCTCAATGAAGCTGGTGGCCTTATCTGTTTCGGACTGGACATGAGCTGAATTTATGTGAGTAGCTGCAAGTGGCATGGCCACATCAATGGGGCATAGTGGCTGGAATCCCAAACCCACCTGAAAAGGGCTATGGCCAGTGGAGCTGTGAAGAGCTCGGTTGTAGCTGTGTTGAACATAGGAGAGGTTGTCGTCCCATGTGCGTGGATGCTTTGAGTTATACATGCACATAATGTGCACAATCATCCTATTGACAACCTCTGTCTGGCCATCAGTTTGAGGATGGAAGGCAGTGGACTTCGTGAGTTTGGTTTCCAACATTGACCAGAGACTGGACCAAAATGTGCTGAGAAACCGACTGTCCCGATCTGAGATGATAGAATGTGGGATCCCAAAGTGCACCCACACTCGTTCAAAGAAGAGTTTAGCAGTGGCTTCTATTGTGATATTCTTCTTGCAGGCCGCCATAATGGCCATCTTCGAAAACCTATCGACTACCACAAAAACACAGTCATTTCCATGCTTAGTGGAAGGAAGGCCTGACATGTAATCCATGGAGATGGATTCCCAAGGTCGACTAGGGGTAGGCAACGGGGTATAGAGGCCGTGCTTCTTAATGGTCGATTTGGCAATGGCACAGGCAGTACACGATCTGATGTACTTCCCAACATCCTGTCGAGGATTCGGCCAATAGAAATAATTTTGTAGTACTGCCATTGTTTTCTCGACCCCGAAATGCCCAGCAGCCCGACTGTAGTGTGCTTCCCAAATCATCTTGGCATGCTCGCTTGAAGGAACACAAAGGTGACCCAGGTGGCATAACAGGGCATCCTGGAGGTGAAAATCTGGAACATGCCGACCCTCCAAGAGTGTCTGGTATGTGTGGCCGAATTCTGGGTCGCTTTTGTAGAGAAGTGGCCAATCAGAAGTCCCGTGCCCACAAGAGTTGAGCACGGTGGTTAACGCCATGATCGGTGGTCGACTGAGGCAATCTGCAACATTATTGGTGCTGCCCTTCTTATACTTGATATTCAAGTGGAACTGTTGCAGGTATGTAGACCAGTTTTGATGGCGATCATTCTGCAATTTCCCTTGGGTCTGTATGAACTGCAGGGGTCGGTGGTCTGTGTGGATGACCGTTTCCTTCCCCAAAATGTAATGCTTCCATTATCGGCAGGCGTGTACAATGGAATACATCTCTTTATCATAAGTGGGGTACTTTCGGACTGTGTCTGAAAGTGTTTCACTGTGATATGCCACTGGATGTCCATGTTGAGTAAGGACTACCCCAATAGCATAGTCAGAGGCATCTGTCTCGACCTCAAATGATTGTTGTAAATCTGGTAACGCGAGCACTGGTGTTGTGCAGAGGCGATCCTTCAACTCCATGAATGCCTTCTGTTGAGATTCAGACCAAAAGAATTTTGCTTTTGCCCCTCCCTTGGTGACTTGACTCAAGGGCCAAGTAATGTGAGCAAATCCCAACACGAACCTGCGGTAGAAGTTGGCAAGACCTAGAAAGCTGCGAAGCTCTGTTAGAGTGGTTGGAGATGGCCAATCCCAAATGACTTGGATCTTGGCTGGATCGACATGCACCCCCTGTTCATCAATGATGTATCCTAGATACTGAACCTGGGTCATACCAAAAGTGCATTTCTCCAAATTGGCACATAGCTTGTATTGCCGCAGTGTTTGGAGAACCTGTCGGATGTGGTGGAGGTGCTCTTCCCAACTCTGGCTGAAGATCAGAATGTCATCCAAGTATACTACTACAAAGGAGTTGGTGAATGGCTGCAAGATGTCATCCATTAGCCTCATGAAGGTTGCAGGAGCATTCGTCAATCTGAAAGGCATAACCAACCATTCGAAAAGGCCCTCCTTGGATTTGAAGGCAGTCTTCCACACATCAGAGGGTTCGATTGGTACCGGGTGATATCCTGACTTCAGATCGATCTTGCTGAAATATTTTGCCCCCTTTAGTTGGTCCAGGAGGTCATCAATTCGCGGGATCGGGTACCTATTACGGACAGTGATCTTGTTCAGCGCCTGATAGTCAATACAGAGTCTCCACGTCCCATCCTTCTTCTGTACCAACACGATCGGGCTCCCACAAGGTGATGAACTTGGATGGATGTCACCTTTCTGCAGGAGCTCCTGAATCTACCTCTTGATTTCATTGTTCTCCAGAATGGAGCACCGATAAATTGGTCCATTGGGTGGCGGCGCACCTAGGGTCAGATCAATGGAGTGCTTGACCTGACAATGCAGAGGAACCCCTGCAGGGGAGGTGAAGATGTCCTCGTACTCCTCCACAACCTTGTCCATCTGTAGTTGTCATGCAGAGGGACCCCGTCTGGAGGCCACGACCACTGTCTTCTTCTTTCCTTGAGGGCGTATCATCAGGAAAACAAATTTCCTGGTTTTGGAAATGATCTTACTGCATTGTTTTGCAGTAATCAAAGAGATGGCTATAGGTGGTGCTACCTCTGGTATCCTATACAACTTATTTCCCAATGTAATAATAACAGCACGGGGCCTTGATTCATACACAGCATGTCACTTCCACAAGTATGGTTGTCCTAATAATACATCACAAACTTCAAGGGGAGCAATGTCACATAATACCTCATCCGTGAAGTGCTTGATGTTGTATGGAAGGCGACACTGCTAGCTCATGCAAATATCTCGTCCTTGGTGAAGCCACCCAATGGTGTATGGTTGTGAATGTGCTTTGGTTGGTAAGCCCAACCACTTCACGACCTCTGCCGAAATGAGGTTCTTTTGACTCCCATTATCAACAATGAACTATATTGGGGAGCCCTTTACCCACATCTGGGAGTGGAAGAGACGCTCCTCCTCCTCTGGATCTTCGGGTTCATTTTTCTGGATCTTGGCGGTAGCAACAGTGGCGTTGGGATCCGCATTAATGATCTGCTTCCCTTTTTCATTCCCCTTATCGGGTTCTGACTCAGAGTCGGAACATGCATATGATTCTGAAACCTTTAGCTCAGCCACAAGTGAATGCTTGGCCCGACACTCACTTGTGTTGTGAGTGGAGCTCTTATGTAACTCACACAATTTTCCAGTGTCCTTTTTCGACTTCGCGGCACTGTTCTTTGCTTGTAGCTTCGGCGGGTTGTCTTGGGTTGTTCCGCCTTGGCTTTGTCCTTTGTCCTGTGGTTTAGGGGCCCCTTTCCCCTGCTTTAGATTCGCAGATCCAAAGTCTAGCTTCTTTTGTTTAAACTTCTGCTCGACCTTGACAACATATCGGTATGCTGCGCCGAGTGAGGAGATGTTCAAGAATTGTATTTCTTCCTGGATGTACTTGTGCAGGCAGCCACGGTATTTGAGTATCAAATGTTGCTCTGAATCCTTGATACCCAACTTTGTGCGAAGGGTATGGAAAATGTTGGTGAACTCCGGCACGTCTTGGTCCCTTCCCTGCCGCAGCGTGGTCCACTTTATGTATTCATCCTCATAGCTTCTGACAGGGTAGTACTGCTCCTTGATGGCATCCCGGAATGAATTCCAGGTGGGTGCGGCTCAAAATAGTGTGCCAGTACTTTAATCCTTCTGCTCGCAGTAGGTTTCCCACCAGTCCTTGACGTGGGGAGCTGCTTTGAGAAGAGCGAAAACAATCTTTTCCCGACTTGAAAATTCATGAACAAAAAAATAACCCTCTAGCAGATTTAACCATTTATCTACGGCATCTGCGTCTATCTGACCCTCGAATATGGGGATTTCAAAATTAACTTGTAACTTAAAGGGCGTGGCATTTCCAGAGTAGCTGCTAGAAGCCGATGCGTCGCTTCTGGGTAGCCGCTGAAGGATCTGGGCAAAGCTGTCCATCATCGCGTTCTGTTGTCGCTCGAGGGCTTCTTCGAGAAGATTTTGATGGGATCTCCTACCCTCTCGTCTTTCTTCTCATCCGCCATGGGAGGCCGTCGGGATTTGCGAGGCTATTCTTGCAAAGGTTCAACCAGTTCAAGCCCTAACTCCTTATATCCCAACCTTGTTGGGGACATGCAAAGAAAAACAGAGAGAAAGCATACCGCTCTGATACCACTGATCTAGATTTAAACAAGAACGCAACAAATTACAGAGATAACCATATACACAAACATGCAGTGGAAATAATACTTCATTTCATTAATGGAAAATACTGAAATATGCTTACAACCAGAAATGGAAATAAACCAGCTAGGGCGATGGTAGCTTATCTCTGAGAAGAGATGTGGTGGCTACATGCCTCTGAACTGTGTTACAATGAGGCTCGAAGGCATATTTATTGTTGAGAAACAATGGAAAACCCTTAACATTCCAAAACCTAACCCTAGGAGATGAAACGCCAAACTGTGGGCCCCGTTTGGGTAAATTGGTACATCAACTTCTCTGGGTCGTAACTTTGGCATACGTTCTCCGTTTGATGCGTACAATAGCTCATTAGAAAGATCTATACGAGCACTACCACTTTGGGAAGGGCAACATCGGTCCATGGATCCATGTTGCCCCCAGATTTCCCAAAAAACGTCGTTTAGGGTCTCAAAACGGCTCTAGAAGTTTAGGACCCGAAAAACTACTAAAAATAGTAAGTTGTGCTACAATTAAGGAAACTGAAAATGCTGAGAGAAACAATGGTGGGGGTCCAGGTGGACTTGGGAGGTGGCCATCAATATCCACCTGGATCAGTAAGATGGAAAAAGTTGGCTACACCACCAAGACTAAAAAGTCAATGGGAAATTTTAAAAGTTCGTATGGCAGGGGCCGCACCAATCAACATAGAAGAGAAGGATGTCATTGTTTGGGACCCAAATGGAGGGGATTACATAGTGAAATCGGGGTACAGCCTCCTCCAAAAACTTCACAATCAAAATGATTGGAGTCTTTGGAAGGCAGCTTGGAATTCAAAGAGTCTGCCCAAAATTAAAATCTTCACCTAAACCCTTCTCAAAGGTAAAATTCTTACCTCTGAAATTTAAAAAAAAAAGGAATACAAGGGCCCTCAAAATGTGTCATATGTCAAAATGAGGAAGAAACAATCCAACACCTCTTCATTAACTGTATGGTGGGGAGAGAGTGCTAGAAACAAGCAACAAGTCCTTTGGAAATAAACATAAATCCAACAATTTAGTTAACAACTCTTCATAAAAACTGGGATAAAAGCTACCCATATACAAAGAAAAAAAGGCAACAATAAATAATGGAAATGTCTCCCTTCAAACCTGTGCTGGCAAATTTTCTTAGCCTGAAACAAATGTGTTTTCAAAGAACAAAAGCCAAATCTAGGCAAGATCCTAGCAAAAACTTGGAGCCAAGTTGCAGAGATTATAAGTACAAATGGAATCTCAAAAATGGACCAGAACAATTTACAACAAGAAGAGAAAGACTGGTACAGTAAAGCAATGTTAGAAAACAAAGCAAAAGCAGTAGCTATAGCAAAAAATAAAGAATTTCACACAAAAAGGAATTGGAAATTAAGATAAGAGGAAAAAGAATTTGTAGAATTGATAAAAGAACAAAAAAGACACATTCCCTTTTTTGACGAAGCTACAAAAAATAACCCAGGTGAAGTAGGGGCAAGAGGAGTTATTCTAGATCCAAATGGAAAAAAGATAATAACTTATGAATGGATCCTTGGAGAAATGGCAAACAACAGGGCTGAAGCACACAACCTTCTCCTAGGCACAAGGCTTTTAAACAAAAGTACGATCAAGGACCCTATAATAATAGGGGAGTCTGCTATCATAATAGCCACATTGGTTACCAAAAGGGACTTCAAAAGCATAGCCATAAACAAAATCTATCAAAGGATCAAAACAAGTTTTGAAAATCTAGGGAAAATAACCATAAAGCATGTCTGGAGAAACCAAAATAAGGACGTTGAAAGCCATGCCAACAAAGCAATTGACATACTAGTTGGGGTTGCAAAAGAGAATAATGAAGTTTATGAAGAAAGTATACCATGATCCCCTCACCCAGTATGAGGATCGAGAAAGAAGATATAGATCTAAAGAACATCACAAGAAATTTAACAGCGGCAAAAAATAAAAAACAGAATCAAAACATCAACTCAAGATGGAGATAGCATGAAGAAAACAGAGGATTTATGTCAGCAGAAGTTCTCAACTATAATCAGCCTTTCTTAGTGCACACAACACTCATAGTCCCAAAAAGCTACACTATATGATGAAACAAGTTTTCATTTTTCCTCCTCTCCTGGGCGAAGACGGCATTAGTCATGTAAACCATGAATGCCTGGACCGTAACAGTAATGCAAGTAACATTCAGGTCTCTACTTTCACCTACACAAGCTCCTAGGTGACTCGAGACAGTATGGCTTTCAACAAAAACATGTCTCTCCTCAACAAAGACCATCACATTAGGAACAAAAACCACAAAACATTAAAGAATTTCCACAAATATAGAGTGAGGAGACAGATGAAGAATCATTGCACAAGAACCGTTGGATCCGGAGATCAACGCATGAGGAATGACATCAATAGTATTAGGAGAGGAACTTGATGGTGGCAGATCAAGGGTCATCGAGGGCTAACTTGCTCGAGTTTTAGTCAAAGAGAAAAGGCGAGATTTAGCGGGAATGGTATTTCGAGAGGTGATTAAGTGGTAAATGGTTTTAGGAGGGAACCCCCCGATTCCACTCACTGTTGGACACGTAGCAAGTAGGTGGGGTGAAAATACCACTTTATTGGGCAGGTATTCTCCGTGCATTTTTCCCACCCGAAACCCCCGTTAGTCGTTGGATCTATCGCATATGGATCAACGGTAGTAGAGTGACGAGCAAGTTGAAGGATCGGTGTTTGGTGGTGTCGGTCAGATCTGTTCGAGGAAATCTATGGTGGAGATTGAGCCTTATAAAGGTAAGTTTCAAAAATCACGCCATGGCTGTGGAAAAGCATAAATTGGGTTCCCGTGTGTTTGTGTTTATGTCCACCTTTTCCAAAGTTAAGTGTGGGTTTTTGGTTAAGTCTGCTTTTTTCAAAGTTTAGTGCGGGTTTGGTTTCTTCCCGAGGCTTAAGGTTTCAAGTCAAATTTTGGTAAGTTATTCCATAGTTTTTGAAGTTTATAAGAAACAAGGTTGTTAAAGTAGATATGGGGACTGTGACCCCCTTTGCGCACTACTTTGATCCAACCCTCCTCTAATTGTAAAAGGAACTAGCTTCGTTTCCCCTTTTTTTGAAATATATAAAAAGTAACCAACTGTTTTAAAAAAAATGATGACCCATGCTCCTATGTCCCATTATGACAACGATTGTCTCAATATGAAAATCAATCATTTCCTCAACCATGGTCCAATGTTGAAGTATGACAAAGATTGTTTCAATACGATAATCATGGTCAACCATGGTCGAACATCACATTGTGAAAAAGTTTGTCGTTATATCAAAATCAACCATGTTAAGCATCGTCAACCATGCCCAATGACACATTGTGACAAGGATTGTCTCAATATGAAAATAAACCATGGACAATAATGGTTAACCATGTTTATTTTAATGTTTAGAATATTTATCTTAGGATTTATCTACATTCGGTTTATACTATTAGTCCCTTGGGTTTAATATTATTCCCCTGGATTCATAATCCCTTGGGGTTTTAGTATTAATCCCTTGGGTTCATGATATCAATCCCTTGGGTTTATTATTCATGCTCAATCATAGCTAACCATGTTGAACTCTATACAACTATGGTCAAATGTCACATTGTAACAAGATTGTTTCAATATGAAAAGCAACCATGGTCAACCATGGTCCAACGTCACATTGTGACAAGATTATCTCCTTTTGAAAATAAATCATGGCCAAGCATAGTTAATCAAGATCCAACTTTGCATTGTGACAACGATAGTCTCAATATGGAAATCAACAATAGTCAATCATCTTTATTTTAGGGTTTATAATATTTATCTCTGGATTTATATATCTTAGGTTTATAATTATTAAGTAATAACAATAATTATTTTGAAATATTATACTAATATGTAATTATTAATTCATATTATTATTATTATTATTATTAATTATTAATTATTAATAATAAAAAAATAAAAATCAATAATGAAGTAATAGTTAAAGATTTGTATAATATTTTATTTAATTATTATAATATTTTAAAATAATTATTGTTATTACTAAATAATTATTGTTATGAGGATTATTATTATTTATTAATATTAGTATTATTATCCAATAAATATTAATATTAAATAATTTATTTATATTACATAATTTAAAATGAAATAATAATTAATTATTATTATTATTTAATATTAAATGTAGTTTTTTATTATTTAATATTAATATTCGTTATTAATTATAATGATAATAATAATATTTTTATTATAATATTTGTTTTGTAATATTATTTATATTATTATATATCTATCAATGGTAGGTACAAATGAAATCTTCGACTTATATCAATCATATTCATATTCATAATATAATTGTATTAATAGTATAACATTCTTTATCCATTAATTTTACATTACAAATTATAAACTAATTTTAAAATAAATCTCATTTCCAATTTTTTAGTTATATAATTATAACCGTATCATAAAATATTCTATGAAATTGAAATATCTAATATTCACTTAATTATTTTTAAAGATTAATTTATATTCAATAAAAATTTAAAAAACCTTAACTAATTCAACAAATTTTAGTTAAAGAATCTCAACTAATTTAATAAATTGTATTTTTTTAAATAGTTAAAAAAAGCTAGAATATCAAAATTTTGTGTCACATTTGAATGTTGAAAAGGAATCAGTAAAGGATAAGGAAATTATTTTCATGAAGTTCTTAACCGGTAAACCTGTTAAATTTAATTTTCAATATCTTTATAATAAAACTAAATTCCATAACTTATTAACCCCGAGTCACAAATTTCATTTTCAAGTTATTTAATTATAAAAGAGGAATAATTCAAAGTATTTAATTTCATTTATAGGTATAATAAATTAATGTTTATCTTAATATTACGAATCATGATATTTCAACAATAATATCATTACATCTCTTGATATTAAATATAAGTATAAAAATATAGTGCAATGACTTTTTTGGGTTGAAATTAAATTAAGTAATTTTGAGTTAAATTGAGAAGAATGCAATTTTCTATGTTTTAATTTTTTTTGAATTTATAAATGGTAAATAAATAAATAATCAATAGTAAAGTGAAGTTTTAAATAAATAAAGAAAATTATAATAATAATAACAATAAAGTCAAGTTAATAAAAAGTAAAAGAATAAACTAAGCAAGGTCAATTATGGAAACTATATTTTAAGAAAATCTTAAAAAATATAAATGTGTATCATGGCACATGTATTAAGTGCATACATATTTTTTTTGTATTTTTGAAATTATTGTTTTTTGACGATTAGCTAATATAGTTGATTTAGAGTTTAAGGGTGGTCAGTTGTAAAAAATATTTAGTGAAATTGATCACATGGTTTGATGGAGACTCGTCTCGAAAACATTGATTACAGTAAATAAAGTAACAACCATGAAACTTCAAGTAATTTAATTCTTCATTCTACAATACATCCTCATCTCTCTTGATTCTATCATAACTTACGTACTAACCAGCTAAAATAATTTCTATATTGATTACTAATGTTCTTAATTAATGTAAATAATTTTTATGTTTTAATTTTGGGAGATTGCATAAGATATCAAAACTTGGTTACAACAGTGAATGATTATGAACCATAAGAAACATGTAAATTAATATAAATGATCTTTGCTTCCTCATGTGCAATATATTTTTATAGTCTACTCTTATAACCACGAAACTTGTTCTTTTGTTTCCGTATCAAAAACTATAAAAAGGGGAGTAATCACTCATCTAGAGTGTAGAATATGTAGGATGCATTTATGGGTGGTGTTTTTTGAAAAAAAATCACTTGTTAAAAATATCATTTTTAAGAAATAGGTGTCTATGTACGATTATGTGGTTCCAATTGCTAGGGGAGACATGTGTGCATTGGAAAAATATGATCCTTATCTCTAATTAACAATTAGAGATTTGCTTTAAGTGTAAATCAATGTTCATTGAATATTAATATTTTTAATAAAGTTGATTTCTACGTTAAACAAATATGAACAGTTTAATCAGTATCAACAATTATGATATTAAAATAACAACATCATTAGATATTTTGATATTAAATATAATTATAATAATATAGTTTAATGATTTTTATTTTTTTGTTTTTGATTCAAATCAAATTAAACAATTCTTTACTTAAAATTGAGAAGAGTGTGATTTTTAATGGTTTGAAATGTATTTTTAAATTTTTAAGTAAATTTAATATATTAAATAACCAAAAAAAATAAATTCTATAAGATAAGATAATTACAGCCTCACCAAATATTATCAACCGAAATGCAAAATAAATTAGAAAAGTATCACACACATTTGTCCAAAATCCATTGTTTAATGGTATTGGAAAGTATTAATGAAGTCAATCGAGCTTTAGAGTTAAACTAACACTATATGTGGGCGTACACCCAAGTTTCACATGAAGATTTTACGAAGAGATATTGTGGTATCTCCTCCTATGAACCATAAATGTGGCATCCATAAAATGAGAGGACCTCCCATATGAGAAATTTGAGTATTAGTTAAGTAGATATTTGTATTTGACTGGGCCATTAGCTTTTCAAGGAGCTTTCCATAGCTTTTCATCACTAGAATATGTGACCTTAAAAGTGATCTTTGACGCAAGTATTATAGCCTACCATGTTTCATATTAATAAAATAAATAATAAATATGATAATGATAATAATAATATATATAATAAACAATCAAAGTGAGAAAATTAATAAATATATAAATAAAATATTAAATAATAATGATAAATAAATAAATAAGCAATAGTAAAGTGAAGTTTCAAATAAATGAATAAAAGAAACTATAAGAATTAAGTAAAGTTAAAAAAAAAAAAAAAAAAAAATTAAGCAAGAGTTTATTATAGAAAATATATTATAAGAACTAAGTCGTGTTAACAAAAAAACAAAAGAATAAATTAAGAAACAGTTCATTATAGAAAATATGTTGTCAAGAAAAGCTTAAAAAATATAAATTTTCACCATGACACGTATTAAATGCATAATTTTTTTTTTTATTTTTTTTATTTTTAGAATTATTAATTGTATTTAATGGATGGAATGGAGCATGTTACACATTATTGTTTCTTAAGGAGAATTGTAGGAGATATCGATTCATTGGTTAACATAGTTGATTTAAAGCTCAAGAGTGGTCAGTTGTAGAAAAAATTGCTGCAATTGATCATATGGTTTGGTGTAGGCTTGTCCCCAAAACATTGATTGCAACTAACATAGTAACAATCATGAAACTTCAAGTAATCTAATTCTTCATTTTACAAGTAAGTCCTCATCCCTGTTGGTTCTATCATAGATTATATACTAACCGGCTAAAATATTTTTAATGTTGATTACTAATGAATTTAATTAATGTAAATAATTTGTATGTTGCTTAGATTCCTTGTTGGAAGACGTATGAATCCTTTCTTGCTATTTAATTTTGCAGTGGGTTATGGATTCCCCAAAGTGGGTGGAACCAATGTGTTTTTCTTGAAGGGTAGTGACTTTCTTCTCTATACTCTCTTGAGATTCTTAGGTGGAGGCACATGGCCTCTTGATTCCCTGTGCATCATTTAATTGTTGAGTGGCTAGTGGGTGGAGGAAGGAGGTCCTCTAGAATCCTTGTTTCAGCTGGTAGTTGGTGTTTTAATCCTTTAAGTAAGCCCCCCAGTCTCTAATCTTGCCCGGGGCTGATAGCTCCAAGTGAGCTTTGGTTGCAACAATCTATAATTGGGTGGATAGTCCTTGTCCCATACTTAGATGATCATAATAGATAAGATAAGTACTTGATTATACCTGTAATTTTAATGAACGAATTTCTCTTTTCTTATTGAATGATGGCTACAATAGTTGAGTAATGTGTGTCATCATTTTGTTTACATTTCACAGTAATTTGGTCTATAGGAAGGGAACCATGGTTCAATACATTATATATGTTTTGGCTGATAAATTTAAGTTGCATTGAATGTCTAGGAATGCACAAAATTTACAATGATAATTGGAAGGAGAGGACACCTTGTTAAATGGTTCTTGTGACTGTGATTTCCTCTCAATGCTTTGAATGCAGGGACACATACACACACACCAAAGTGTGGGGGGCACTAAGTGTGTTTTAATTATGTTGTTGGTGCAGGTGAGAACTAGTAAGGGTATCACAATATTTATTGTTTAACTAACACACTTAAATTTACTGTCAGGCTGAATTAGCAAGGCGGTTCTAAGCGTAGTATATCTATGAAGGTGGAGCTGGAATAAAACATGTCAAACAGTCCTTCTTCAATCTTACTATGTGTAAGAGCATGTACACATATGTCTATATGGCGAGGTTAGAGGACATGTCAAATAGTCCTTCTTCAATCTTACTATGCGTAAGAGCATGTACACACATATCTATATGGCGAGGTTAGGAGGCTCAAGTTATGAGACATGTAAAAAGGTTGGTGAGCTTCATTAAATAATCCAAACCCTTGGAGTGACAAAAGATAAAAGACATATATATATATATATATATATATATATATATATATATATATATATATCCCATTCTTCTAATAATACGAGAGAGGCGTTGGATTATAAGTAACACCACCCCCATGGAGTTGTGGTTGTTACAGATATTTATATAATGAAACCTTTACATAGGTAGAAAATTCAATTTTGTTTCATAATTTTTTTTTTGTTGTCATTGTTGTTGTTTAGATATAAAATAAAAATAACCAAAAGCTAATGTTTACAATAATGTAAGACTTGATAGAAGTTGAAATGTTCAAACATATTATATGAATATGTACAAACTGTAGCTCTAAATAAATTATAATTAAGAGTAAATCTCGTGCAATTTATTTATTTATTTATTTTAGTGGTTAATGAATATTATTTTGTAAACTTATTCTAGTTATTTATTTAATTCTTATAAATTAGTTATTGGGAATATTTTTTTATAAGCATGAATATTTGTGAATGTGTATTCAATGTTTAAAAAAAAATCCCAATTATATTAAACATATATTTTAAAAATTTATTATTGTTATTATTATTTTATATTATAAAATTAATAAATAAAATTATTTTTCGCATATTTTTCTCCAAATTAATTTTTATTTTCGTTTTCATTTTTATTTTCAAAATTAAATTATGTATTGACTCATATTTCAAGATTACTAAATTATATATATGATTTTTTTATTATCAAAAAATACATACTCTTAATTATGAAAGTCACTTACTATCCATCACATAATATTTTTAATAAAGTTAAATTTCATTTGTTTTCCATTAAATTAAATTAACTTTCGTTCATTTTCTATTATAAAATTTAGAGTCATATCTAAAAATCCATTTATTCATTTTCTATTATAAATTTTGGAATCACATTTGAAAATGAAACAATTAAATTTAACCTAACCAAGAACAATTAATCATAAAATTAGGGTCTCTCAAAATTTATAATTAAAAGAGAAACATGTAAGAAAACACATTATAGTTTTTGAAATCCATATTCCTCCATCCTTTTATGAAATCCCTTCGCAAATAGTTTGGTTATAGAATTTCTTTAGACCCAATCATTCCTAGAGGGAAGGGATTGGTTAACAAGATTGATTAAAATATCAATTAAGTTAGATCATTTGTATCAAATTATGACCAGGTATAGTTTAGTGAGGAGATGGGTTTCTTAATGAAATAGATCGAATTGGTGAAACCAAACGCAGAAGTCGATGCACACTGCTCCAATGGCAACACCGACACTCCATAGGATTCTTTTCAAACGAAGAGTCCTAAATCAAGTCACGCCGACTCCTACCAAGCCTCTACGTCACTCATGTTTTTTTCTTGATAGAATCTTAGTGACCATATCAGCAAGGTTCTTATTTATACGGATCTTTTTCCAAGGATAATTGTCCTTCCTTCAACACATGCTGGATCCAATGGCACCTTAAGTCAATGTTCTTTATTTTTGAGTTGAATGCTGGGTTTTTGGTCAAGTGAATGGCACTCTGACTATCATAATATAACACATTCTGGTCCTTCTTTATTCCCATTTCTCCTAGGAATTGTTGCATCCACAACATCTCTTTACAAGCTGTTGTTGCAACTATGTACTCTGCCTCTGTTGTAAAGAGAGCTACTATTATTTGTAGCCTTGACAGCCAAGATATTGTTGTTCCTACAAATGTATACAAATAACCTGTGGTGGACATTCTCGTGTCCATATCTCTAGCCATATTTGCATCTATAAATCCTTCAATCACAAACTCATTATGGCTAAAACATAAGCAATAATGACTAGTACCCTTGAGATACCTCAAAATCCATTTTGTTGCTTGCCAATGTTATTTTCCTGGATTGGCAAGGAACTTTCTCACTACTCCCACTGAATATGCAATGTCTGGTCATGTGCATACCATGGCATACATCAGGCTGCCAACTGTTGAAGCATAAGGAATCCTTCTCATCTATTCCTTCTCCTTATCATCACTAGGACATAACTTAGTACTCAACTTGAAGTGAGACCCAAGGGGTGTACCAACTAGCTTGGTATCCTTCATATTAAACCTGTCAAGCAACTTCTTGATATATTTTTCTTGTGACAACCATAATATTTGTTTTCCTTTCATGCATGATCCTCATGCCCAATATTTGTTGTGATGGACCCAAATCCTTCATTTCAAATTTTCTGCCCAAATCCTTATTCAACCTATTGATCATACTCTTATCATGCCCAATAATTAACATGTCATCCACATATAACAATAATATTATATACTTTCCTTAATCATACCTCTTGATATAAATACAATGGTTAGCTTCCAACCTATGAAAACCATGTTCCGACATGAATGAATCAAAATTCTTGTACCATTGTCAAGGTGGTTCTTTCAACCCATAGAGATTCTTCTTCAACCTGCAAACTAGGTCTTACATTCCTTTTTCTATGAAGCCTTTTGGTTGCTCCATATAAATTTCTTCGTCCAATTCACCATGAAGGAAAGCGGTTTTTACATCTAATTGTTCAACATTCTAACTCTAAAGCAACAACAAGACCAAGAATGACTCTAATATATGACATCTTAACAAAATGTGAGAAAATTTCAGTGAAGTCAATACCTTCTTTTTGCGCAAAAACTTTCACCACCAGCCTTTCTTTATACCTCTCCTTTTTTTCATCACCTTCATGTTTAATCATGTAGACACATTTTTTTTTTGTAGAGCCTTTCTACCTTTTGGGAGATTTACCAACTCCCAAGTTTTATTTTCTAGCAAAGAGTTCATTTCTTCCTCGATCGCTTTATTCTATTCTTTAATGTTCTCAACTTTACAAGCCTCTTGAAAACAATTAGGCTCACTTTCACCAGTCGTTAAAATATAGTTTGAAGGAGGATACCATTGTGAAGGCTTATGAGGCCTAGAAGATCTATGAACCAACTATGGTGGTGCATTATCAGATTGAATCTCCTTTAAAGTTTCTTGCAATATTCCTTCTTCTTTATGTTAATCACTTTCCACTTGCTATCCCTCCTACTCTTGAATTTTTTGTTCTTTCTCTTGCATTGGTGGAATGTCTTCCTGTTGCTCTTCAAACTTGTTAATAATTTTCTTGACCTGCAACTCACCTACAGTCCTATTAAACATTTCTGACTCATTAAATATAACATCCTTGCTTCTAATTTTTTAATGTTTTACTGGATCCAATAGATCATAACCAAATTCTTCATCTTCATATCCCAGAAAAATGCATTTCATAGACTTATCATCTAGCTTAGCTCTATTTTATTTGGGAATATGTACAAATTCTTCACATCTAAAGATTTTCAAATGAGAATAATTCAACTTCTTACTAGTCCAAACTTCTTTATGGATGTCGCCATCTAATATTTGTACTTGGAGATCGATTTATAAGATAGCAGGTTGTCCTTACAATTTCTGCCCAAAAGTTCTTCTTCGAACTAGAATTGGACAACATACTTCTCACATTTCCCATAAAGGTGTGATTCATCCTTTCTATGACACAATTCCGTTGAGGAGTACCAAGCACAGTCTTCTCATGTTTTATGCCAAACCTATTACAATATCCCTTGAATGAATTTGAGAAATATTCTCCACCATTATCTGTTCTCAAGAACTTGAGCATTTTGTTAGTCTCTCTTTCTACAACGACATGGAATTTTCGAAATATTCCAAACATTTCACTTTTACTTTTCATAGGGTAGTCCCAAACCTTCCTGGACGCATCATCTATAAATGTTACAAAATATGATGTTCCTCCTACAAATCTGAGTGTATCAATTATAACATTCTTTTCTTTTTGTCATGGCCACCTCTAAGGAATGAAACCCTTCTTTTTCTACCATATATGAAATTCTTACAAAGATCAATATTATAGGATTTTAAACCTAGCAATAATTTTTTACCAACAAGGATTTTTAAACCATTCTTGCTCATGTGACCCAAGCACTTATGCCACAAATCTATTGAATTTCCTTCTTTTATGACAACAACCAAATCTAATTTTCCTATCATTGCCTTCAATGTATATAATGTTCCTGTCTTAGGTCCTTTGGTCATGACCAATTCTCCTTTGCTAATTTTCCGACCTCCTTTTCCAAAGCTTGTGGAATAGCCTTCATCATCCAACCCTCCCATAAAGATCTAAATCATGTGCATTTATGGTACATGTCTGACCTGTTTCAAAAATATATCTTGTCCATCCTTTATCGTGATCTAGACATTTGCCACTCTAGCAATACTGCAAAAATGATTATTCCCCAAATGCACTCTACCATAATCACTAGGATTATATGCAACAAAACTATCTTCACATGGGATTACATGGTGAGATGCCCAAGATTCAAGGATCTAATCAAAGCTACTACTAGATGTATATAAACATGTATCCTCTACTTAAATAGTAAATAACACATCATCATCTATGACTACAGTAGTAGTCTCAGCTTCGTCGTTTTGGATGACTTGTGATTTGTACTGGCTGATCTCTAACCATTTTGTGCTTTCTTCCAGACTTGTTCTTTCTTCATGTGGCCGGGTTTTCCACAATGAAAGGATATGAGCTTGCCCCTTCTTGATTTTGATCACCCTCTCAATCTTGATCTCCCTCTCAATCTTCATCGCCCTTGTCAGCCTTGACCAATTCTCCTACCACAATCAGCTAGACTAGAGTTTCTCCTCCCTAGTTTTCTACAATTGACTTGTGTCACAAATCCTCATTCATTAAACTATTGTTGACATTATCAAACTTCAGGTCCCTGCAAGTGTTGAAGTTCTCATAGCTACAATTAAATTTTCCCAGTTGTCTGGGATATAACACATTAACAAAATAGATCTAATTTCATCATGTAGAATCATTTTAACAGAGGCAAGATGACTAGTAATAATATTAAATTCATTCAACAGCTCAGCAACTGAAGCACCCTCCTTCATCTTGAGATTATAAAGCTTCTTCATCAAGAACACTTTGTTTGATGTTGTTTTCTTCTCATATAAATCATGGAGCTTCTTCCATAATCCTTCTACCATCTTTTCTCCAGACACATTCTTTACTAAATATTGGCAGATTGTAGCAATAACCTTTCTATCTAGCCTATCCCATTCTTCATCTGTCGTCTATGAAGGTTTCTTTGCCACACCGTCAATCGAAAAATGCTGATATTTAAAATCAGTATATTCTGCATCGTTGATTTCCATAAGGCAAAATTCTCCCGGTATCAATAACTTTTATCTCCATTTTCAATAAAATTCGTGCCCGCTCCACTTATAATATAAAATTTAGTTATCACACTTTACCAACTTTTAAATTGAAAACCCAAAAAAATGATGATCTTTCCGGCATCTAACAAATGACGAACTTTTCCTTTTTCCTTTTTAGAGTGTCCAAACTTCACAAAAAATTAACCCCCTTTTTCCTTTTTAAAATATCCAAACTTTACAAAATCAATCACAATTATAAAACATATATGATTATATATGTTTCAAAATGAATATAGAACATACACGATATAGGATTATAGAACATATAATCCGCTTCATGCTTCATTTTTTAATAAATGTTTTAAAATACAAAACCGAGGGGAAAAATTATGAGAGGCATAAAGGCTCACTGCCTGCCAAAATAACTATCGTAACACTGCAACAAAACCATAACGCCGCGACACTGCAACAAATAAATTGATCAGTGCTCAGTTTTTCTCCAAAGGCTACGGGTCTGTTAAGAAAATGAAGGACTCATTGCCTCCAGTGGACTCTCTTCATCCACGGCTTCCAAACATCGTCAAAGTCACGCATAACAATTTCTTAGGGAGTTGTCTATAATGCGACTTTTTGGAGATTCCGGTGACGGAATCCGGCGGAAGAAATTGAGGTTAAATCTTGATTTGTTACAGTTAAAATGGTTTTTTAACTGCATATTTGAATTCAGCACCCTGAAAAACCCCTGGGACGCTTTGATTGTGCAGAAACTAACTATCAAACTTGCGATTCCAATAAATTACTACCGGATTTTAACCGGAAAAACCCGCCGAAAAAACTTCCAAAAAGTCTCATTATAGACAACTGCATTTCTTAGCATCCTCAACATTCACACCAGCAGTATATGCCTTCGGGAAAACAACAATATCACTCGGACTTAGTCAGTGTCTCCTCTGACCAGAAACTCCATGCTTACCGCAAGGAGAAAAAATTGCACGGCAGTCTCCACACTCACAAACCTTTTCTCTGATACCAGCTGATAGGAGCATAGAGACGAATTACAGCAGAAATGGAGAACACACGAAAGAAGAATGGAGAACATAATCTATTATTCATGGAAGACCTCACCTTGGCTTACATTGCTCTGGGAGAGGAGATATTATAAATCAGGGAGAGGAGATATTATCGATTTATAGACGAGGGAAGATCTAAAATTCTCCAATTCTTTGATGTGGAATACATGACTGCATAGTGGAGTCAGTGGACGGAGTTGTAGGTTGTATCTTTGGGCGTGGCCGTCTGTCGGTGATGGCTGAAAATGGTGGAGTGCCCGCCCCGTCGTTAGAGCAGTACACGTCAGTTTCTGCATTTGGCTTCACATTTAACACCAAGCCGCGGACAAACATGAATGCTCTAGATTGGAAGCTCTTATCGCAAAGTAACGCCCATGAAGTTAAAAGGCTTATCAGGCATGGCATTACCAAATCCATGAGGGCCGACGTATGGCAATCGATTAGATCGGGGAGTTTACTCAGAGCTCCTTTCCAAATGCATGAAAATTTTAGGTTTATATTTAAAATACTCAGCTCTACTTCACCAATATTCCTTTCAGTTCGAAATTCTTGTGAAGAAGTAGCTGCCCGAACTGGCTAGGCATTTTGAGTGACAGATGGTCACGCCAGTGATGTATGCAAGCAGTTGGTTCATCACTACCTTCTGCGCAGACTTTCCATTTCCATCAGCTATTCAGATCAGGGACAGTCTTCTCTTCGAGGGGACGAAGGTCTTTTCCGGATTCATCCTGGCCATCCTTAAGTTCTTTCAGGATAATCTATTGAAGTTGTCTTTTCACGATCTCTTAACATTTCTGCGAGGGTTCTGAGAGGGGGCTTTGGATGTGAACACATTGATTCCAATGGCTTGTTCGTTAACATATGAGAGCAGGTTAAGAGAAGTGGAGTTAGATTATCTAGTAGGCAATGGGCAAATATCAGCTTCTAATTAAAATAATTATGGTGGATGGACGTTGATTACTCCAAGTGATTATCTAGATATCGGTGAATAACCAAGTTCATGTAAGAGTAATCTCATGTAAGAGTGATAAAGGATTGGTGAATAACCAAGTTCATGATTGCGGTTACACCAAACCTGGGAGACCAGAGGATTTAAGCACATGCCACGAAACACATATCGTCATTAATGGGAGCATTGGATTATCTAATTCCCAACAATCTCCCCCTATCGTGAGCCAAGTGTGTTTCGAACTCGAGACCTTTGGCTCTGATACCACTCGGTTGAGTCACTATTGTTGTTACATCAAAACCTGCAGGACATCGCTAAATTTAAGCACATGCCACGAAACACATAGGGAGCGTTGAATTATCCTTCTACACCGCCATTAATGAGAGCATTGGATTATCCAATTCCCAACATATCAATCTATAATAATTAAATATCAATGACTAACGAAGTTCATACATGAATAATCTTCATGTAAAAGTGATAAAGGATAACGAAGTTCATACATGAATAATCTTCATGTAAAAGTGATAAAGGATTGATAATATAGGTAAGTATCAATCTATAATAATTATCAAAGTATATATTTCATGAAACTTAAAAATTATAAATTAAAAAATTATTAAAAATATATAAATTACATATAATAACCAAATTAGTAAGTTATATATATATAGAATTGTAATTAGATTTTTGATAATGAAAATTAACTACTAAATTATGGATTTTTTTCAGTTTTGTTAGAATATAAAAATAAAATATAAATATAAAAATAAAAATAAAAAAATCCCTATGTTAATTGAAATTGTTTCACAAAATTTATAGTGAGGAATTTTATGAAATTAGACTATAATACTGTTGCCTGGTTATGAATTATAGCCGTTGGAGGTCTGCATTGTCTATTTAACATGCATAGCTTGATCTGTTTTTTCAACTTGTCCTCACAATGAATTATAGCCGTTGGAGGTCTGCATTGTCTATTTAACATGCATAGCTTGATCTGTTTCTTCAACTTGTCCTCAAAATGAATCACACTGGTTGGTTCAAAACGTGTAGACAAATGTAATATAATTAATTTACTCGAAAAATCTCTCATAAACTTGATATGTGATCACAGAAACCTCAATTCAAAAATATTATAACTATTTAAAAATTAAGATATATAAGAAAAAAAATTAAAATATATATTGTTATTTCTCATGTACAAATATTACAAATATTACAACAACTTAGTTTTATTTTATTAACATTATTATTTTGTTTTCACTTAGTTATGTAAAAGCATTTTTTATTTTGGAAGTTATAGTAGATATCTTTATTTAATTCTTTAATTCTCTACGGATTCCTCTTAAAGTTTTATTCTCTACAGATTCAGCGTAAAGTTGTACTTATTTTGTAATGGTTAAATAGGTTTAATAAAGAAATAACTTGAAGTTTCAATTTAAATTAACTTGATTGTTATTTGATGGAATTTGCAAAAAAATTAATTTAACTCTTGTCATTTATATTAATTATATTCCCGGTATACTTGGATAATTAATAAATTTTAGTTTTTTTTTCAATAAATGAAAACTATGATGTTTTGTTTATTTTTTTTCCTTTTCAAGTAAGATTTTATTATATTATTGAGAAATTAATATTTGATTAGATTATTGAGAAATTTATAGGTAGAATACAAGCATGTTTGGATTGAGCATATTAGAAAAAGGTCTAACTATAAACTTGCATTGTGCAAAGTCTGGGGATGACCATTTTATCATCATCTTTTCATTGATGGGAAACGAAATAGTCTCTCTGAGTATTGTGAAAGTAACGTATAACAACAAAGAACATAATTATCGTGCAAAAAGACAAATTGAGGGACAAGAAGAAGTTTTCCATGTGGTGGAGCGTTGAATCATTGACTTAGACTTCCATCTTTTCAGTATGGCTAGGAACAATATCAGGATTGAAAATAGGTTATTTCCTCATAGGCTCTTTGAGTCATGATAGTGTTCCTAGCCATGGCGAGAATTAATTGAAAATTTAATCCTACCTTTTTTTAAGTTGTGACGGTCTTTCACATGCAATTAGCCTTCCTTGAAAATTGACATTTGCAGCTTGTTACAGTGAGTCTTATTTTTTCTTTTCCTTCACTACTTCCATGCTAATGAAGGCATACTCTTTCTCACCCTTTCCCTATGGACCCATATTTCAGAGGCTTCCACCCGTCACATATCAAATTTTCAAGATTGGGAGGTTTTTCCCCTTGATAAGTTGACACTTGAGGACTCAAAGAAGGAGAGCTTGAGATGTTTAAGGAAATTTAGGGTGCCTAAGAAGAAGGTGGTGGAGGAAACTAAATTCCTAGACGACAAGCCAAAATGCATAATGCAAACCTATCCCAGACAATATGGAAGTCTAAGTCAATGATTCAACTCTCCAAGCAAGGTTCTTAGGCCCCATTGCCTACCCTTTATATTTCCTATCTCCTTCACTTCCATTTTAGCAATCATTCCATGAATGAGATATGACAAATGCTCATCAAACCATTTTGCTCCTAGATCATGCGAGGGAGGAGGAAGTTGATGACCTCTTCTTCTTCCTCTCCCACCTATTTTGGGATGACCATGCTCTTAAACAATGGCTATCTGACATGAATTTCCCCTTATGTCACCACAAGCCTCCTCTCCTCTCCCATCAATGTGAATGACAATTTGGAAAACCACAAACACGATAATACTTAGCTCCACTTTTCAATTTAGCATTGAATACTGGATTTCTTTTGACTGAACTTTTTCCCTGACAAAATGAAACTGTGTATCGATATGCTTTGTGTTCTTACGAAATACTAGATTATTTGCAATTTTGATGGGATCACTGTTGCAACCTTTTGTTCTTCTCCAACATCAAGGAGAAGTCTCCTCAACCAAATTGTTTCACATGTTGTTGTACAAATAGCTTGATATTCAACTTCTGCAAAAGACAAGGATATTGTGTTCTGCTTTTTGCTACTCAATGTAATGACCCCGGATCCAATGCTAAATGCATAGCCTATTATGGATCGTCTATCATCTACATTTCTAGCCCAATCGGAGTCTGAAAACTTATCAATCTAACATCACACGAATCAATATAAATAATACCAAAATCTAAGGTTTCGTGAAGACACCTTAAAACACCTTTCGCTGCAACCTAGTGGCTGTCAAGGGGCTTTGACATAAATTGGCTCAATGCACTGATTGCATAAACCAAATCAGGCCTAGTTGTAGTCAAGTAGATTAAATTTCCAACCAACTGTCTATATAGCATCTCATCTGCCTCCTTATATCCATCATCATTCTGAAGTTTTAAATTCTGTTGTAAAGGTACTGCTGCAATTTTTCATTAATCCATTATGAAATTTTCTAGTAAGCTCCTGACATACTTACTCTGTGGCAAAAGAGTCTGTCTAGAATCCCTCCAGAATTTCAAACCCAAACAGTAATGTAGCTCTCCAAGGTCTTTCATCAAAAAGACTTGTGACATCTGCTCCTTGATTTCTTTAATGAGATTATCAACATTCCCTGTAATGATTAGATCATCAACATATAAAGAAATCGAACCAATCCTTTCCTCTTTATCAAACACAGTATCAAGATTAGGGTCATTTTTTCTCCTTTTACAACCATGCTACGAGAAAAATGAATCAATTTTGTCATACCATGATCTAGGAGCCTATTTTAATCCATACAATACTTTCTTCAACCTGCAAATTAAATGCTCTTCATCCTGTTTGACAAACCCCTAAAATTGCACTAAGTAGATTTCTTCTTTTAAGTCCACACTATTTGAATGCTCAAAGTAAAGAAGACACTGTCAACCTAATAGCTCCATGGATTTGGAAATTAAATGTCGGAAGACCAAACCAGACGGAAAGAGCTAACCAGCCATCCCTAGGGTATTTAATGCCGAGGGATATGCACGCCGGCTAACGCGCCAAGTTTCGACATTAACTAATATTTTGGCTTTCGCGTGTTATCGGGCTAAACGGCGTGCATATCCCCGAGCATTAAATACCTTGGAGATAGCTGGTTAGCTCTTTCGCAAACCAAACACCACACAACCTCATTAAAATGAAAAACAGATTCTGGCTCCAACGACGACCTTTTTCAATGATTCAAACAGGAGCACAATCTCTTGAGCGCAGTCTCTTCGAACAACAACATAGTCCCCTGAAAGAGATCGGCTCACGTGGAAGGTCAACTCTCCACTCAAATCATTCAACTTGGTCCATAGAGATCTTCACGCATTGTCGTGGCTGCTCCTTACCGATTCGACTAGAAAATAATTCAACCAAATCGGCGACCTACACAGTTGTATAACCACTCCATGGGTCCTCCCACGATTCGACAACCTTAACTCCAGTCAATGGCTCACGATAGGTTCCCTCAGGGCTAAAGGTCCCGAACTTCTCAATGGCCAGCTCAGATTTGGCTGCAATTAAACACTTGTCACAAGAAAAAATGCATCGATAAACACTTGGCAGCAACCACTGGAAAACCTAACAGTAAGGTTCGTCTCCTTTACGTCACAAGCTTAAGAAGAAGTCTGAAATATCGAACCCGACAATGCGGTAAAAACTGGAAGCCACGGATAGATCTGTAGCAACGATGCAATTCTTCTTCATCGTCATTACTAGGGACCAACCACTTCTCGCTTCTCCGCAGAAAACAAACAAATCGGGACGTCTTTCTGGGTTCGAAATCAGAGGTCTTCAAGAAATGATGAGAAGCAATGGAAAGGTGTTGCCACGAAAGCCAAAAATACGCAGCTGCCCCAAGTACAGTCGACAGGCCCTCATCGACCTTCCTCACGCGCTTGGTACTCACGCAGTCACCTGTTGGGTATTTTTAAATGGAGAAATACCAAAACCAAACAAAATAAACATCACAGAGCCAATGCTCTGTTTCCACTGTTCCAGGATCTTTGCACAGAGAACCTCTTAAAAAAACTCAGAACAGAGTATTACACAGCCATAAAATCATTTCAATTCATTAAAACAAAAACACTGATACACATTCATCCTCTTTCACTCAGAGGGATCTACCAAAAACTTGCATTCAGCAAAAACAAAAACTCTGTCTTTTCTCTCCACCTGAGAGTTCACTGTGCTGGGTTTACTGCTGTAAAACCCATTTTTACATTACTGCTGTAAAACTATTTTTACACATACTGCTGTAAAAATATTTTACACATATGCAGTAAATTACACTCACAGTTTCAAGAAAGCTTGAGCGCTCTTTTCTCTTGCATTTCCATGCATACTCAATACAAAAAAAAGATCTATGCACTGCTGTGCAATATCTTCCCCTGCTTCACATGCTGGTCTTCATTCTGAGCTCTCCCTGCTCTTTCGCTGCTGCACCTTTCATCTTTGCGGATAGCACTGCTGTGCATTCATCTCCTCTTTGCTTTACTACGCACTGTTGTGCACTATGCTGCCTCCATCATTTTTACAATGGCGAACACTTAAAACAATCCACGCTCATCTCTGGTTTTTAATGGGCATTACATATATAAAAAACCACACTTATATTGTGCACAGCCACCATGCCCAAAATAACTTGCTCGCAGGCACCACTCAATAAAAACTACAGCATACACTTCAGCTCTCGCGCGCTCATATTTCACAATGACCAACACATATAAAAACACGCACATATTCACCTTACGACGACCACCCGCAGGCTTACATAATACATATAAAACATATATAAAAACATATAAAAAATGGGACGTGTGCCCATCACCATATTAAACATATGCCCATGACTAGAATTAACGCCTCCACCTAATATCTACGAAGACACATTAAAGACCATTGATTCCACTACGGCGGTCAATGGAAAAGTCATTCACTCCACGTAAAAATTGATTTGACGCGGGCAGTGCACCTTCGGGAAGTCAACGGCTGTGATTGAGCGCCCAGATGATCCGACGTGGTTCGCACACCAACCTCGGGCAAACCAATCGACCTTTACCGTCCGGGGAAAATGGTTTTGGGCGTCGTACAAGAGACGCATGGCGGCATGTGAATGTGTTCGGAGCCTCCTTCACGGATACCGCCTTCTGCGAATGGTGGTGCGGGGAGACCACGGTGGTTTTCCGAAACTACGTTGCGCTGTGCAGTTGGAATTAATATTCCAACACTCCCCTTTAATTTCAACTGCTGGGCATTAGGACATACCCAAACACTTCCTCTCTTAGAGGGATTCCTCAGTACTGCTGTTACAAAGATATTATCCTCACATAGAGGGATTCACCAACTGCTTCTGATGCAGTTCACAAACAATCAAAGTTGTCTTCCTCTTAATAGAGGGATTAACCTGAAACTGTGCTTAAGAGCACCTTCCTCATGACAGAGGGATTCACCATTACAATGTGCTGAAGAGCACCTTCCTCATGATAGAGGGATTCACCTGTTATAAAAAAATCTTCCTCTTAACAGAGGGATTTACCAAACAATGCTAAAAAGCATCTTCCTCTCAACAGAGGGATTCACTAATGACTATGCTGAAAAGCATCATCCTCTTGATAGAGGGATTTACCAAATGACTGCCTCAAATGCAGTTCCAAAACAAACAATCATTGCACTGCTGTGTGTGCAAACTCATTACATTATGCCACTGCATATTCTCTGCTACACTGTTGTGCCATCTTCTTTACTGTGTCTACCCCACACTGCTGTGTCTACACTTGCACTGCTTGTGCACTTTTCAAAGACAAAATACTCTGTCTTTTTTGGAACAATTACACTGTCCGAATTTACAAATTTACACTGCTGTGTGTAAATATTTCTTACATTCACTGTGCTGTTGCATATGTTGCATTTCAATTCAATGAACAACGCATTCATTACACATACATTTACTGCTGTAAAAAAAAATTTCTTTTGCATGTGCTGCTGTTCAAAACTTCTTGCTGCTGCATTTTTCACATTTGCATTGCTGTGTGCTTCTCCTTCTTCACGATGGGAAAACTTTTCTTCAAGCTGCTGCTGTTTACATTTGAACGCTGTCCCCTTTTCTTCTCTGCTTTTATGGCAGATTTAACTTCACATCTTTCCCTTATCAAAAGGTCTTCATCAAGGAGTGACTGTTAATACAGTTTAGTAAACAAAAATAACAAGCTCCCCTTTAATGTATGCTTGTCTTCTTTTGGCAAGTTTTCTCAAAACAAACTTAGATCAGTTGGGGAGTTCAAGGGGTTTTCAGATTGCCTTTCCTTCCTTCTCCATACTTGTGTAACTTTCTTTTTTTGCATGGGTCTAGCTTGTGTAAGAGCCCAAGTCAAGTTACAGTCACGTGCCATATGCCCAATGTTATGACACTTGAAACATTCCACATTGTTCATGAATAACATTTCATGATTTCTTCCAAAATTGTTTCTTGGAGATTGTCGGGGACCACAACATCTATCTCCATGAAATGCTCTACAGTCTTTTGCCATATGACCAAAGTTTGAACAAGCATAACAATAACCATAAAATGAACTTTGGTACCTGGGAGATGGAGGTTTTCTTGATGCACTTCTGAAACCTTGCTGCCTTGAGATCCTTTGATGATAACCATTGCATCTTGCCTCTTTGAAATCAGCTACATTTCTTCTTGGAGCTGGTTTTCTGCTTGGAGCAGGATTTCTTCTATTGCAGCTTTCATTTTTCTCCTTGCCTTTGCTGGAACTAGGAACATCACCATCTCTTTCTGGCTTCTTCACATCTCCTTTGCTTAAAGCATCCTCATCCTTGTTTGAGGGTTCACCTACATACCCAAGTCCTGATTTATCAGATGGAGATCTGTGATAGCTGAGCATGTCATCCAAAGCTTGAGAGCTCTTCATGATTTTGTTCATCCCTTCAACCTTCTTCCTGAGGAGGACAATCTCTTCTTCTAGCTTTTCACATACATCATTTCTCTTTGCTAGTTGTCCCTCAATTTCTTCCTTGCTACGAGTAGCTTCAGCTGCTACTATTTTGAAGGAGATAATCTTTGTCTTCATTTTGGAGATTTCTTCATCTTTTGCTTGACTGCTCTTCATTTTCATTTCAGCTCCTTGTGCCTGCTTCTTGGCTTCTTGTAGTTCGGACTTAAGGGAGGAGACCTCTACCTTGTACTGTCCAATCTCTTCCACAAGCGTATTCACTCTCTTGTGTCTTTGTTCAAGTTGACTTGTCAAGGCATCTTCCTGCTTCTTTGCCTTGTTCAGCTGATTTGTCATGGATATGACTTCTTCATGATGCTTCCTCTTGCATTCTTCAAGTTCCTTCTTAAGCTTGGCAAATTCTTCATCCCTTTCTTTTACTTGAAGCTTGATGAGGTCAAGCTTCTCATTCTCAGCTTCTATGATGGGTTCATAACTTT
This sequence comes from Pinus tabuliformis, assembly GCA_031772625.1. Lineage (NCBI taxonomy): Eukaryota > Viridiplantae > Streptophyta > Pinopsida > Pinales > Pinaceae > Pinus > Pinus tabuliformis. Next base: position 980,227,913 of record CM062809.1, read on the forward strand.
CTTCTTCACTGATTTTCATGGTCAGTGCTCCCTTTGCATGAAGGTCATGCAGTCTGTCCCATATATCCTTTGCTGATGTGTATTTTCCTAGATTCCTCTTCACTGAATCAGGGAGTCCATTCAAGATAGTCTTTGCTACTTGTGCATCATACTCCATGGATTCTTTATCCATCTTGCTGCCATCAATCACTGACTCCTAGACTTCAATCCCCTCATACATTAGAAAAGCCCTCATCTTTATTTCCCATACATCAAAATTTCCATCAAACTTTGGAACCTCAAATAGAATGTATTCTAATGGACTACCTTCTACCTTAGTAGAGGAGGGAGACACATTTTTAACAGGCCTGGAGGCTTTCTTCTTTGACCTTGCCATTCTTATCTAGGCTTTAAATACTTGACTGTTTTTTTCTTTTAAGTCACTGACTGTTCCTTCGACAGTAACACAAAGAAAAGCTTTGAGAAATACCTTACCCCTTTTGGCTGTGGCTTCACACTGCTGGAGAGCCTTCACTGCTGCAACAAGAGTCCTTCCTTCAGCATCTTTGAGCCTTCAAAGAGCCTGGACTAGCTCTGATACCACTGTTGGGTATTTTTAAATGGAGAAATACCAAAACCAAACAAAATAAACATCACAGAGCCAATGCTCTGTTTCCACTGTTCCAGGATCTTTGCACAGAGAACCTCTTAAAAAAAACTCAGAACAGAGTATTACACAGCCATAAAATCATTTCAATTCATCAAAACAAAAACACTGATACACATTCATCCTCTTTCACTCAGAGGGATCTACCGAAAACTTGCATTCAGCAAAAACAAAAACTCTGTCTTTTCTCTCCACCTGAGAGTTCACTGTGCTGGGTTTACTGCTGTAAAACCCATTTTTACATTACTGCTGTAAAACTATTTTTACACATACTGCTGTAAAAATATTTTACACATATGCAGTAAATTACATTCACAGTTTCAAGAAAGCTTGATCGCTCTTTTCTCTTGCATTTCCATGCATACTCAATACAAAAAAAAGATCTATGCACTGTTGTGCAATATCTTCCCCTGCTTCACATGCTGGTCTTCATTCTGAGCTCTCCCTGCTCTTTCGCTGCTGCACCTTTCATCTTTGCGGATAGCACTGCTGTGCATTCATCTCCTCTTTGCTTTACTATGCACTGCTGTGCACTATGCTGCCTCCATCATTTTTACAATGGCGAACACTTAAAACAATCCACGCTCATCTCTGGTTTTTAATGGGCATTACATATATAAAAAAACGCACTTATATTGTGCACAGCCACCATGCCCAAAATAACTTGCTCGCAGGCACCACTCAATAAAAACTACAGCATACACTTCAGCTCTCGCGCGCTCATATTTCACAATGACCAACACATATAAAAACACGCACATATTCACCTTACGACGACCACCCGCAGGCTTACATAATACATATAAAACATATATAAAAACATATAAAAAATGGGACGTGTGCCCATCACCATATTAAACATATGCCCATGACTAGAATTAACACCTCCACCTAATATCTACGAAGACACATTAAAGACCATTGATTCCACTACGGCGGTCAACGGAAAAGTCATTCACTCCACGTAAAAATTGATTTGACGCGGGCAGTGCACCTTCGGGAAGTCAACGGCTGTGATTGAGCGCCCAGATGATCCGACGTGGTTCGCACACCAACCTCGGGCAAACCAATCGACCTTTACCGTCCGGGGAAAATGGTTTCGGGCGTCGTACAAGAGACGCGTGGCGGCATGTGAATGTGTTCGGAGCCTCCTTCACGGATACCGCCTTCTGCGAATGGTGGTGCGGGGAGACCACGGTGGTTTTCCGAAACTGCGTTGCGCTGTGCAGTTGGAATTAATATTCCAACATCACCGTCTCCCCCATGTAGGTGGAGCCCTTCTTACAATCGAGGGCTCCGCATTACAAGCACAACTCACGCCTCCTCAGATCTGGCAGCAGTTGCAGGCTTCATGCCTCTTCAAAGCCACAGATGGTTGTTCTCAGGTCAAATACCTACGCAGATCATTAAGCTCACATACAACGAGCCATGCTAAAGCTTGAACTTGAAGCTTAGAAAGGCTACCTCATCTAAGAAGGCTAGGGAAGGAAGGGAAGCTAAGTAAGACTCACCTACAAATAACAGTGGCTCACGTCTGACAACACTCACAACAGTGCCATCTCACCCGACTTAGGCACACGGACTGTATTCAACACTTCCAATGCGGCGGTCACTTCCTGAGTCATTAATAATGATTTCTCAAATTTTCTTTTGCATTTGTCACATTTTTTAACCGATCTATACGACCCAGAAATTTCGAGAATCATTACCATAGTAGCACAGGTCAGGTTTATTCACGATATATCAAAGGGCTTTTTGTCCCACCTAAAATAAATACTTGAAGCGGCTTGATATGGACTCCCTTTTTAAAAAAAATTGTGCATAGAATTTTTATTAATAAAAATGAGTTTATATAGAGTTTACAATAGCCTGTTGAGGGTGGGTTTCGTGTCGGGTTTCCAGAGAGATTTAAACAAAATTGTAACGAGAGATCTAGATAAACAATGTAACAAAAACAAAAAGTATCACCTAGTTTGGGGCAGATTTTCAAATGTAATTATTTTCCCTTTTTTTTTTTTGTTTATTTTTGTCCATCTATTGGGCGAAGAAGTAACCAATGCATGTTGAATAATTTCCTAACAAGCTATTATTGTGTCCTTATCAACTTCTTTATCACTCTCAACAAAACACTTTTGTCGTGTATTTCTTTTCGAACTAGTAAAATTTTATTCTCCTTACACTTTTCCTGGGAAATTGGAAGATTTGGAGTTTGGTCCTCATCTGAGGAGAGCGTGTCGTCATTTGATTCATTGTCTTCCTCGTCTGAAGATGAGGAGTCGTCTTCCTCAAGAGGGGGTGGTTGTATGGCTTCCAAGCCTTAGATTTAGTCTTTCGCTTTATTGGATTTTGAGAGAAGTAATTTTGTAGGTGTTTTGTTTGATGGCAAAGGTGACAATGAAAATTCATGTTCTCATAGTCCATAAGCTAGACTCAATGGAAATCACCTACTTTCAGGTTACTGATGTTGAGTTCTACACATATCCCACTGTAAGTATCATGGAGGATTCACTCAAGGAGAAATATCATACCACGTGGATTCATATTGGGGGATATATATTGAGGAAAAAATGACATAATATATTGACTATATAGTAGGGGTAAAGGGTTTTTATATTGGAAAGTATAAAAAATGGAGCTCAAAGTTAATGAAAAAATATAAAGGGGTAGAAAAAATGTTTATGAAAAAATGGATACCTACAATATCTCATGAAAGTAGGGGTTTTTTAATTGGGAAGGCGTATTGGGTTCATATTGGTAGGGGATTAAATAATATGATTTTTAGAGGTATTTTCCAATACCTATTCAAATTAAGGGTTTTTTTTAGTATGCCACGAACACACATGATAGGTAAGAAGTCCATTGAGTGAATCCCCTGTGGTAAGTATAAAATTCGCTATGGACTTGTAGGATTTGTGGCTAGGAATCAACCGAGGGTGTTTCCGATGCTTGTAAACATGGAATCATACCACATAGGAGCCAACAAGGTTGGAAGTTGGACCCTTAAATGGGGAGTCTTGTGATTATTGCCAAAGAGGGGTTAAAGTATGGTAACCAAGGGGTCATAAAAAATCCCTGCTTTCCCAAGAACCATGGTCGCTTGGGCAAAGCACTCTAGCAATCTTCCTGGTGGGAAAACACAATTATGAAGAATCCCTTAGAAAAGAATAAAACCCTACAAGATTTGGTCCAATTCGAGTGGATTCGTTGATAAAGATTAGTTGTGCGAGGCCAAAACCCATTAAAGCAGTAGATTAGGCCATTCTTTTCCATTAGCTCAAGAAGAGGTTCCAGATCTAGATGGGAAATAACAACATAGGAAATATCCTCATATTTGTCTACTATAAACACACTAGGGACAACCTGGAAAGGGGCCACATTCCCTGGTGGTTGAGGGTGATTCAAAGGAGGAACGAGACATTGGGGAGCCTAAGTATAGACTATGCCTTTGTATGAGAAATTCTTGGAGGAGGAGTGTTTCCCCAAGGGTCCTCCTCACAAGCAAAGAGTCAAGAGCACAGTGGCATCCTTGAAAATATTATAGTAAAAATTGGAAAAATATTCTTCTGATTGTATACCTTCTAAAATGAGGTGTTGAACCCCTTGGGGAAACACTAATTTAAGCTCAAACGAGAGTTTGAGGTCCCGTATTAGATCTGTAAATTGCTCCAAGAAAAGAAGAGAATTTCCATTCAACCCTTTGACAGAGATCTAGACAGGTTTTAGGTCTATAGACAGTTTTCCTGTAAGAACATCCTCCAGGACCCAAGGAACTATGTTGGGCACCAAGCCTAGTAGTAAATTTCTCTGAACCCTATTGCTCCCATAATCGCTGAAAGCATCCCCCAGATCCTCACAACCATACTGAGATCCTTCCCTAGTTCTATCCCTAGGGGTGGTGGGGAGAACCAAGTTCATTTCTTTGTTGTCAATCCTTTATTCTTTGTAAAACCATTGGTGCTCCCAACAGGCCTCCTGAACTATAACTCTACCTGACTCAAAGTATGCCTTTTTGTCTTCTTAGTTTGGCCATGACTGACTTAGTGAGGGAGGGAAAAATATCTTTGTCCCTCTTGGACTCAAGGGCAACGAGGCACTGCTTAGCCTCCTCCTGCACCATGTTAACTACCCATGCCCTCACACCACTACAAGACGCATTCGTATTAACTATGTTTTCCCCCATTTTAGCAATTGATGTCTACAAAGGAAGGATGAAAGGCTTATGCTTCATAGACCTCAGCTAAAAACTCAACAAGTAGCCCGGATAATTGAGTTTCAAATCCCTGCTGACTTTCTCCAACCATGGGTACTTAGTCTTGAAACCTTTCTTTCCATTACAGGTCTTTGTAGCCATAAAACCAAGTGTCTTTTTAATGATTGGAGGCACAACATCATCATTTGGGTTGTTGTTGCTTGGAGACACACACAAGGAAACAAATACTTTATTGCACGTCATTTTATGTAACTAGAAAATATTATGATGGGGATAGGATTTATATCGACTCCTCAAAGAGGTTGAACATTTAATATTCACCTTTCTATGTATATTTACACTCTCTGTGAGTTTCTTCTTCAATAGGACAATCATTAGTTATCTTGTCACATCAAAAAATATATCAAGATACGACTTTCTACAATGTTATGTGGGTGAAAGTTTTAGTATGTTATAATCCATGGTTATGAAGTCCTAATTAATAACTTGTGGGACAATGAAATTTCAAACTAAATAATAATAGATAATGATCACTTATAGTAAGTTTTGGGTTTCCAAACATCCTTTGCCACAAAATTTTCAGTAGAGCATAAATTTGCAGCGTTGATATCTATCTTTATACTAGATATCGACATTTTTTTATCGTTTTATGTTGGGAAGTTGGTCAATGTTATTGTTGTTTACAAGCATTTCTAGAATTGGTTTCTCATGATATAATGTTGCACGGGATGTTGATGAAGTTGAAACAACCATATGAGGCATACCATTAGGCAATGGGAAATCGGTTTCTCTTGATATAATGTTGCACATGATGTTGATGAAGTTTAAACAACCATAAGAGGCATACCATTAGACAATGGGAAATCTTGGTCTGATACAAAAGAGGTGTGTGATGAATTAAGTAATGGTTTTGAAGATAATTATATTTCTGAATTAGTTCTTTTTATAAATATTATACTTGGAAAAAGGTAAAAACTTTAAATTAGACTACCTAAATTACTTTTGCACCATTCACCACTCTTCTCAATATAAAACATACTAAAATTTAAACATATATGTGGTGCTTGATATTCAATGAAAACTTTAGATTTGTAGGTCCACAAATCAAACATTATCTTCTCCTATATTCATAAACACAATTCCTCATTCAAGATAGCATTTACTATATCATACCTAAATTGTACATTTACAAGAACATCCTTAATTATTTTGTAAAGCATGGAATTTAATTTGACAAGATGTTTCTCTAGAGGTCATATTTGGTGACAAGGAAAAATCGTTTCATGACATAGGATAATGTAAGTCCGTATTTCTATAGTTCACGGACGTCTAATATAGATTTAATTTTCCGTGCTAATTCATTGCTTTTTTTATCAACACAATGCTAAAGAAGAAATTGCACACCCATTCAAATGAATTATATTAAATTTAATTATGGTACACAAACAACAATGTAGGTAGGTGTGCAATGATAATTAAAACATGAAATTTTAGCAGGAGATGATCCAAGATATTCTCCACTAAAGTTGATTTCTATTACCTATAAAAATTGTGCCAAGTACGCATTTGATTTACTTATCGATTTATTCAAATTGCAGAAGAAAATATCCATGAAGGATGTACATGCCAACACGAAATCAAATCAGACAGGTATCCTTAAGGCTTATGAAGCATGTCCAAACATGGAAATCCATGAACGGTGTTATATGTCCCCAATAAAATGGAGAGAAATTTATCTTTGACATGCATGAAGGGCACATGTAACCTATTGCGTATGGAGATCATTACAAAGTTTGAAGAAAGCAGTGAGCGTGGAACACATTTTAACCAAAAGTATTTCTTGTTAGTGTTGTACTCGATAGTAAGAAACCTTACATGTTGAAGAAAAATACTGGGTATATGGACGCCTTTTATGAGAATGGGAAGGTTTAAAGGTAAAAATAAAGCCTAGTTACTTAAGCAGCTTAGCTGAACGATAAGGTCATTTGAATTATTGAATGTTTGTGATCATAAGCCACACCTAGAGAAAAAAATCATGAAATCAATTCACAATCCACTTCGAATGAGTTTTAACTTTAAACCTTATCATACTAGATACAAGTCAAGACCATGCCAACCATTAAGATGTTGGAAAGAGCCATCATAGAAATCAAAAGTGATGATAGAAGAGACATAATGTGAAGAGTATAAATCCTTTTATTTAGAATATTTTCCATTGCCAATGTGTTCAGAACATTGAATTTTTTTTGTAGCCATTGGTGTCAAGGAAGTAGAAAACTCAGGGGAATCTGAGTAGTATTTTAAGTATTTAGTTGAGATCATTATAGTGGTTAGATATATGAGTAACATTTCAAAACTATGATTACAACTATGACTATTCAGTGTTGAGGGCATTGTTAAAGAAACCTTGCAATTATTTTTCATTTCTTTCTTGAAAAGGTTTTTAGAGAATAGTTGGAAATTATACTAAAGCATTTTTGTGCAGAAGATCTTGTCAAGTGTCCCATACAAGGTTCCTAGTTGGATAGAAATATGAAAGACCTTTCCAACTGTATATGGAACTTAGAAATATCCCAAAGGTTGAAGATATATTGTTGTTTGAAGTTGGGAAGTGAGCTATAACAAAAGTATGGAAATCTGCAACTTTTGGGAGACAGACTGGTGGTGCACAAAAATTTGTCACACTTCACACTAGTCCAAACTCATCTAGATATCAAAGGTTCTTGAGTCACTTAGGGATGCATGCAAAGAGATGAATTGGGCCAAGACATGTGAGTAGAGTTTTGTTTTTCAAAATGGTTCTAGTGTAGTTCGGACATCCAACCATAAAGAATATTATAAAAGTAAAATAGGATAATCACTTGGATCTAGCCTCGTTAATGGCGTGATAGGATGATAGAGCTAGTTATGTGGTGTACAGGTGCCACTGATTGGACCAATGTGATAAAATCAAACTTTGTGAAAGTGACATATGGTAGGCATATTTAGAGTTTTTGGATGGCCAAGTGAACCAACTACATGTGGCACATGGCATCATTCAAATGTTTCCATGTGTAATGATGACATCATCATAATGTAAGCGCTAATGTTAACTCATGATGTGACAAAATTTTGATATTTTTGCCATGGGATTTGTTTGCGACTGATTTCTCTTGTAAATGAATTCTTTGGAAATTTGGTAAAATCGGAGTAGTGGGCCTAATAAACAAGTTGGACCCTAAATTGTGGTGGGGCCACATCATGTAGAAAGTCTAGGTTTACATATAATTAATGATGGTGGACCTAGATGTGAACTGTTTAGACATCTAGATGTTCGGGTAATTAGTGAAATCACACAAATACAAATATTTGGACCGTGACTATGAGTTTAACAAATAAAAACATAAAATCACAAGTCATTAATGTGATCACATGAGAAATAAGGACTGAAGTTTCAAACGCTTGAATAATTAAATTTTGGTGTCGGTTTCAGACATGAAAAACTAGAGGATTAGTTTCATAGCTAGAATATAGTTAATTGCACGATTGCGGGATCCAATTATTGATGAGAAGTGATACATAACCTCTTGTAATAAATGTAGTACAACATTGAGACTATTGGGATCCATCTTCCAATGTCTCTTAATCTTCCAATGCTTCCTTATTTTCTTATTTACAATATTTACATGAACTTCCCAATCCCTTAGGATTAAGTGTCAACATTCCCCCCCTTAATCCAAAGGGATGTTGGTGAGTCCAAGCATTATTACGAATCTTTCAAACTTTTCTCTTCAAAGTGATTTGGTGTGTATGTCCACAATCTTCTCATTTATGGAACAATGGTGTAGGTGGATAGTCTTGGCCTCAACATGATGTCAAATCATATGATACTTTGTATTGATGTGCTTGGTTAGTTCACGAAACTTTAGGTTCTTGGAAAACTTCGTTACAAAAATGTTGCCAATAAAGAGAGGAGTTGAATACACTTTAGGTTTTTGGCACTATTGGACTTAGTGGATAATTTCTCTAATCACCTCTACTAACTACTCAATCATGGTTAATGGCGCTCTAAAACAACCCTTCTCTCCTTCAAGGGGCCTAAGGCAAGGTGACCTATTATCTTCCTTTCTCTTTGTTCTAGAAATGGAGGGGCTCAATAGAACCATTGAAGCAGAGATTGTCATAGGAGAGATTAAGGGATTACAATATTCCTCTGAATGCAAACTGACCACCCACCAACAATTTGCGAATGACACAGTACTTCATGGTGTTCCTATTATCATGGAGGAAAGATCCTACAAGCACATCCTAGAGGAATTCACAACAGCTATAGGTATGGAGGTTAATCAAACCAAGTCAATGGTTTTATTTTTCAATACTCACATTGTTGTGTAGAAAAACCCTACTCTCATTTTAGGTTTTCAAAGGAAAACCCTTCCATAAAAGTATATGGAAGTTCCCTTAATAGATAAATCAAGAAAGAAGTCAACTTGGGAAACCATAGTACCCAAATTACAACATAGGGCTAGCAGAAGAACATACCGAGCCCTAAATTTAGCAAGCAGATGGGTTCTTACCAAAGTAGTACTACATGCTATCACTATGTTTTTGTTATCAATATTACCAGCTCCCAAAAAGATTCTTAACAAAATCAGATAAATCCAATGGAAGTACTTATGGAAAGGGGTCGAGGAAAAAAATAAATGGGCTCTAGTGAGTTGGGACAAAATATTCAAACTGAAATCTAAAGGACGGCTAAGTCTCTAGGGTCTTGAAAAAATGAATGTTGTATGTAGAGAAAAATTGTGGTGAAGATGGATCAATGATGTTAACCTCCCCTGATCAATTTTTTGGAAAGAAAAATATGCTCCATAATGGAACCCAAAATCCCTAATCAGGGTTAATGACAAGATGACAATATTTGTCTCATGGAACCTTGCCTGCTAAAAATGAGGATTAATATAGGACCATTTTTCTAGGAGATAAGAAATGGTAGAACAAATTTATTTTGGGAGGACGCATGGCACCAATAACCCAAATTAGTCATTCCAACAAGAATATCCCTATAGAACACACTACAGATAGAAGGAAAGTATGAGGTTCACTAGTATTGTGACACACGAGGCACCCATTAAAAATGGAGAAAGTGGACCACCCTAAAAAACAACGAGCAACATCCATTGGCCCAGATTACCCAAGTCCTGGATGAAGAAGTCCAAAGAAGAAATATTCTTTCTTTAGAGGATGATGACCAACTAAGGTGGGGAAGACAGCAAGCCAGAGAATTTACCCCAAAGGAGGCCTATTAATATCTCATAGAGGACCATAACAACATAGCAGAAGCAGAGTGGAACAAGCTTTGGTCGACCCCGTGAAAACATCCAGGAAACGTTAGGCATGTGGAGAGCATAAATATTGAAAAACGAGTTTGTCAACCTTTATTGGAGTTTACGCCATAGATTTTTTATTTGGGTGGTTTGGAAGGAACGAAATCGCCTGATATTTCAAGACAAATCCTCCCCGACCTTGACCTTGATAACCCAAATCCTACAAGAATTACAAGAAACAATCCATAACGACCTAATATGAACAAGATAGAACAATCATATGGACTAAGATAATATAATTATGGAAATATTAGGACTAAAAGGAATACAAAGACCTCTCCACATAAAGAAGCCACCACCAATTCACGGTGTTGCAATAACATGGTCGCTTCTAGCCCTAGGGTTTTTGAAGTTAAATTTTGATGGGGCCTCAAAAAGTAACTCACATCGAGCTGGAGTGGGGAGTTTAATTCGAAACAACATTGGTAATATCCTTAGGCTCTATTACACACACCTGGGTGTGGCTACTAATAATGCAGTGGAGTTCCATGCCCTGGAACAAGGGCTAGAAATTCTGGTTAGGAACAACACCCACCACTACACCATTGAAGGAGACTCAATGCTAGTAATCAGAGTGATGAAGCATATTCGATGTGTTACCAACATAGGGAAGGTTAGGAAGCATTGACGCTTAAGAAAGATCATTCAATGAATTTAGGGACACTTGGACGACATGAGAACTGTTGAGTTTAATCTAGCTCATAGATTGGACAACAAGGTGGTGGATAGGTTGGCGAATGAGGGAGCCAAAAAGATGACTGAGATGGGTGAATATATATGGTATGAAGTCCCAGAAGGACAATTAAAAGATGATTGTGTTTGCCTAGCTGAGTTGGACATGTGGGAGAGTAATCAACATCAGACTGAGATCATGGTAGAGGTGACATGCCCCAGAGAGGGCCAAACCCCAAGAAGTGATAAATGATGATTGGAAATTGAAAACTGTGGCCAACACACAATCAACATGAGAGAAGGTCATTATATCAAGGTGGCATCGAAACACTCCAAATACAAGGTACGTGGATGATCATGGCAGGAAAGGAAGTGAAAAATGGAGGCAAAAACCATGGTACGACTCCTCCTTCTCCGAGGGGTTGTTCCAGAAGAAATATAACATATTACTTGAAATGTCGACGTATACAGTTACCACCTATGTCAAATATAGCAATGAAGAAAAAATACCAACCAAAGATGAATAAGGTAAGTGAGCAATGTGCACATATTATTTTGTGCGGATTATCACACCCCAATCAGGCAATAATGGCTGAAATCAAAAAGTTGTAGAGTAGTGGAATCTCCAGGTTCTGAGTAGACATAGCTATTTATAACCCATCATAGCTATCATTTTTCCAACACAAAAAGTTGTTCCACAAGGTCTAGATAACTCATTTGTTGATGTGTAGGCTTACTGTTTACAAAGTTATGGATCACAATATGTAGGCTTATTGCAAGGGAATGCCACACGGAAGGCCACAAAAAGTCGCCTCTCGTAAGTGCACCAGGATGGACACCACAGCTCGAGAAGCTGCTCAATCGTATGCAGATCTAGACCCGAAGCAAGCAAAGGCCATTTGAGAAGCATTGGAGAGAGACATCAAGGAAAAGAGATCTAATAAGTGAGAGGGTTAGGTTGTTGAAGAGGTGCATTGGGTGACAGATACAAGGGTCATGAGGATCCGCGAAACTCTCTACCACAAGACCATGGACACAACGTGGCACATAAAGACCTCATGGGGAAGTCATTATGAAGATAGGAACTCAAGGATCATAGTTGAAACATTTCGACATTGGGCTAGAAGTGGGTAGAATGGGTGGAAAGCCATCCGCGAGTGTCCGTGGATATTGAGGGTCGCCAGAAGGACCACATTAACACTATGGAAAAAAACTTTGATATTTTATTGCATTATGTTTATTAACTGGACATCGCTCTGGGCACTGACGAAGATCAAAACGGTGATGCCGGTGATAGAAAACGGCGGTCAACCATTAATGCTATGGACTGGAATCACTTATTCTAGGAAGGTAACGCCAATGAGGGCTGACGTTTGACAATTGATTTCAGGCGGCCGCGATCTTCTCCTGCGAAACTCAGTAGTTTACTAACACCTCCTTTCCAATGAATAAGTGTGAGGGAAGCACATCGTGAAAGATATTCATCGCACTTTGACATCACACGGGCCCGGGCAGAGGTCTCTCCGGAATGTTTTGAAGGCGTATTCGATTTACGACACAGAGGTGGGGTAAATTCATAGCGGGCATGCTTCTGCTTCACATGAATGACGAGGAAGAATTTTGGGTTACAGTGGCACTGCTAAAATGGATGGAAATTTGGGGTTTATGTTTAGAAGACCTGCCTTTGCTTCACCGATATTTCTTTCCGTTCGAAATGCTTGTGAAGGAGCAGCTGCCCGAACTGGGTAGGCATTTTGACGAACTGATGGTCACGCCAGCAATGTATGCAAGCAGTTAGGTGCATGACTGATTTCTCCCCATGAGACTTGCCATTTCCATTAGCTGTTCGGATCTGGGACGTTTTTCACTTCGAAAGTATGAAATGCCGTTTTCGGATTGGATTTGGCCCTGCTCAAGTTCTTTCAGAATGATATGTTGAAACTTCCTTTTCAGTTTTCACGATCTCCTAACATTTCTGGGAGGGTTCCCAGAGGAGGCTTTGGATGGCAACATATTGACTCCAATGGCCTGTTCGTTGACATCTGAGAGAAGGTTAAAAGAACTGTAGTTAGATTATCTCGTAAGCGATGGCCAGCCATCATCTACGAAAGAAAATATATATGGTAGATTGACACTGATTAGTGCAAATGATTATCACGTAATCGATGACCAACCATCTGATTCAAGATAAAATTAAAGTTAAACTAATTTCCATTACATATTTGGAAAAATATATATTATTTCACATTTTTAGTTATCTTTTCTTCCAAACACTTTATCATGTGAAACCCAATAACATTCAAAGAAAATACTAAGATTAGGAATGTTTATTGTAAAACCTGTTTATTATGATGTAAGAGCATTTATGAATCCACATTATTTAGACTTTTTAGCTCAAAACCCATTTACGAAAGGAAGTTGGTTTTCCTAATGTACTTAATTTTTTTTTTTTTCAAATTCTAATCTTGAAAAACATATTTCTATGTTGTTAGGAAGCTAGATGAATGCGATTTAGTTAATATGAAAGAGGATAGATTTAGCCAAATTTAAAAATCTTTTAGATAATTTAACACAAATTCAACTTGTTAATTTGTATGAGAAGTCTATGCAATTGCATTTTCATGTAATTAAAAGTTAGAGAGGGGACAAGAGTTCTCTCGTGTGAAAAAGTGAGTGTATGCGGGAAAAGAGGAAGGTTATACACTGTCACGATGATTTGTAATTATTTCTCTATTTTTGAATTTATATATTTGCATGTACCTTATTGCGTCTATATTTGTGTGTTTGAATTTGACTTGTTTAAACCTATATAGATTTATTTTCTTTATTTAATGCAAGAATAATCGAATTCTCTAAAAAAAATATTTCAGGTTCAAGATAAAAATTTATAACTTGATGTTTAAATTCACAACCTAGCACCTTACTATAGAAATCCAAAATCAGTTGTCAATTAACAATGATGTGATTAGAAGTCCTTCGTGCATTCCATCATCTGGATCCGTGTAATGAGTTTAAAACATATCCGTCCAACCGGAGTTCAAGTGATAAAGCTGAACCCCAAATACCTGGACATCCCAATAGAAGTTTGTAAGCCGGATAAGAAGATATCTGGTGAGGACCATACAAAAATTGATTAAGGAAAAACACATTATGAATCGAGATTTATATAGTTCACTAATCATCTTGGGTGGACCTATTGTAATTTGCCACAAGAGCAGGATTTTGAAGTTCCATGCCCAAAAGTTACTCGAGCCCAACCATATTCGGGTCTCACCGAAGTGTGCAGATTGAAAATGAGTCAAACTCTAAGTTTTTCAGATCTATAAGCCAGAGAGCAACTGTCGTAGCGGTGGTCCCTGCCGGGAGAGGTGTTAAGTTTTTTGGTTAGGTAACCACCAAATGAGCAAACAAATGACAAAATGCAGAAATATCAACAAATATTATTTCCTAATGTTCCTTCAAATGAGCAAACAAATGACAAACTGTGCTGAAATATCAACAAACATTATTTCGTAATGTTCCACCAAATGAGCAACAGTTTGCAAATGTTGAGGACAACTATCACCTTGCCTCCTTTTTAGTTGTAAGTTTATCACTTCAAAATGAATTGGATTGGAAACTTTAGCATAATAGTTTTTAAATAGAAGCATCCTAAATCATATTAACATTTTTGTCCTTTTTGTTTAAAATTCTGCAGAAAATCGTTTTTGTTTAAAATTCTGTAGAAAAGAATATAGGTTTTTTTAAGTCTTTTTGTTTAAAATTCTACACAAAATAATAAAGAACAGGTTTGAATAAAGAAAGGGTTATTTTGAAGTCCTTTTTGTTTAAAATTCCACACAAAATAATAAAGAACAGTTTTTTTTTTGAAGTGGAGAAAACTATCTATGATAAAAAAATAATCGAGAAACAAATACTTTAGATATGCCTTTTACAATATCAGGAGGTAGTGATCATAAGAAAAATAATCTAGAAACAAATACTTTAGATATGTCTTCCACAAATAATCCAGAAACAAGTACTTAAATAATCGAGAAACAAATACTCCATATATGCCTTTTACAACATGAGGAGGTAGTGATCATAACAAAATAATCCAGAAACAAATACTGAAATAATCCAGAAACAAATACTTTAGATACGACTTTTACAATATTAGGAGGTAGTGAACCTCCTCCACTTCCGTCACTAAAAAATAGTATAACTATTCCAGGTAGGAGAAGCAATAACTACCTAACCAAATGATACATATTCCTACTCCAACGATGCTTCACGAGACCTGAAGATGTTTTCAGGTCTACCTAATTGTAGATTACCTATCCCTACACCAATGATGCTCCATGATATTTGAAGATTGTTCGACATCTAACGTACTAAGAACTGGACTTAGTTGTTCTCTGTTTCAGGCCATGTTTTTCTTATGGGTTGATGAGAGAGCTTCCATTCCACGTAATGTAGCTGCTATAAAATCACACTAAATATGTCAGTGGAAGATGCTTTGTGTGAGAAATATACAATGAACATGCATGCATTGCATTACAATTTTCTAAACATATAAGTTGAAATTCATACTTTAAAGAAAGATTTTGATAAGATGCAGAAAAGTAAATGATACTTACTTGAAAGAAATTAGTATATCTATGGGCATTGTTGAGTAAGATGAATTACTAGAGTTGTGCATAGGGAAGGAGCAAGACACTGACTACATTTGCAAATGAACAGTTCGATCTTCTGGTACGTTGCTTTGACAAGAAATTGTGCCAGTGGTGGCCTAATGTGAATAAAATCAAGTTAGCATAATGTATTTCAATTATTAGCAGGAATTATAGTCAGATATCAATCCAATATAAAACATAAAATTGTAAGTGCAAAGAAAAATTCGATAAAGGAAGAAAGCGGATGTGCAATAGCATGAAATACCTCACTTGTTTGCATTTTTCTCAAAAGGGATACTGTACTGATAAACCTTCTTCGATACAATGTATGGAATGATGTTGCTTCAGCGAATTGGGCGAAGGGGATATGTTTGTAAACACTTGTTTAATATTGTCATAAATATGTAACGTACTAGCTTGTTTCTGCATGTATTTCTTAGTAGTCTCTACCATTTCTTTATGCAATATCTCAATGCAAAGTATCTTACGTGTTCATGAGCCTTCTAATAAGTAAGCAATAATCACATATAAAGAGTTGAATCATACAAAATTCAATTTCAACATCAGTATAGATGAAAATATCAAATGGAAACATAATTTAATTCTAGAGATAGACCAAAAGACACACCATAGTAGAAGAGTACAACTGCAGAAGCTTTCTCGAAAAGATGAAAAGTTCTAGAGACATCCACCAACTGGTAGAGTTGTCATATCGGGGTTGGTTCTATCTTAGAAGTTGGCAAATGGAGATGTGAGGGAATAACCATAAATAGGGCACGGGATGTTGATTGACAAAACTGAGCTCCATTGGCCTCAATTCATAAATGACTATTCTTTTGGATAGGATTTGCGGAAGCTTTTTCAAAAAGCTGAAAAGACTTGGAGACATGCACCAACTGGTAGAGTTGTCAGATGCAAGGTTATTCTGTTTTAGAAGTTGGCAGATGGAGGTGTTAGGGCATATGCATAAATAGGACTCGGAACACAAACTGACAAAATTTTGGAATGTCGGCAGTCGCTGCAGGAATGACTTATCTGACATCAGAAGAAAATCGTGAATAAAATGATCTATCTGACATCATAAGAAAATCGTGAATAAAATCCCGGTGTTAGATTGAAAGCTTCATTGGCTGCCAATCACAAATGACTAGATTGATGTTTCTTCAAAGTTATAACTACCTTCACTAACTTACATCTACCCAATTAACTGCTTGGAAAAAAATTGAGTTTTTGTGATGTACCAGTTCCAATAAAGGACATCGGCTATTAGGTTTAGCTGTTGAGTCCAATAGGATCCAACTTCTCGGTTCTGTTGTGGTAAACAATATCATTCATGAAAAATTTTATAATGTCTGGTTAGTCGAGGGCATGGGATGATAAACTTCAAGGCAATATTCATTATAGTAATGAGAAATTTTGCACCTGCATAAACTACACCAAATGTAACAGTTCAGCCTTGAAATTGTTAAGTTGATTGTGTTAGAAATAATACTGAGGGGGGGTGAATCAATATTATTAAATTCTTCTTAATAACCCATTCAGATTTATACTTTAAATTATTCTTCTGAAATTGATGATTTACTTGTATATCAGTACTAAATAATAATGAACAAGAACATCACAAACAGATAGTCACACAAAGGACACCAGATGTAAGGTGGAAACCCAATGTGGGTGAAAACCACCTACTGCAATATGTCTCTATCTTCTTTCAAATAGAACTTCTTTTATAATGAATTTGTACTGGTGCAGTCTTTTACCAGTACGCAGACTGCTGCCTACAGAGAGCTGCAACTCTCTTTCTCGTTCTCCAATCTCTTCTGGAAGGGAGCTACAACCCCATACTTCGTTCAAGGACCACGTTTCATTAATTTTCAGATTGGATCCAAGAAGATCAAATGGTCATCAAGTATAAACAAGTATTCAGAATTACCCAAGCATCAGATTAATAAAGAGGCTGAATATGCCGATATGAAAACCCAATACAGAGGATTTAAATATTGCTGCACACCCAGAGGCTAAACATTATCACTACACAGGAAGAACTTAATATTCCGCACCCAGAATCCAGGGATTGCGACTTCATCAAGGCATCCGTAAATATCTGTGCCTGTGCCTTTTGATATGCGGGAATATGTGCTTGCACAGTCTCCTGCAATTTATGATCTTCAGACTTCAATCATACCAGACAGCGCCGATGAGATCTCAGCCAACACTTCCCAACCGATCGAAAGTCTTTCAGAACTATTCTTTTATGATATCTTTAACACCCACTTCACTGTCGCCAAACGATCTCATTCCCTTTATATAGCAAAGCTCTTTTTAAAACAATGAATCAAAACCGTAGATTAAAATACCAGGGATCCGAAAACCTGGGGCTCACTTGCTTTGACCGATCACTTAAAGAATGACTTAAGTGATAAAAACAATGAAAATATGATGAAAACGGTCCAAACGGGCAAAGAGGCGGACTTTAAACTGAATGCACCCATAACAATAATATATCGGGTCTGCTCCTTATTGCTATTGGCGCATGCCCATATATAGCCTATTGCCGACGGCCGATCCGATGGCTCGGATGCGATACAGTAATTAACCTTGCTATATAAATTTGTTGGGTCTGCTCCTTTCATCGCTATCGACGATTAGATGTGGGAAGCCTTTATAAAATGGGCGATTATCGTGGATGCGATGTTAATATATGTTGCCTTTAATGCTTCCATCGGGTCCGCCACCTCTTATCGCAATCGGAGGATTGGGGTGGATGACCCTATATACATTGCGATATACTGCGGATGTGATATTATTATAAACCACATTTGAAATGCCATCGGGTCCATATGTTATCGCAATCGGAGGATTGGAGTGGGCGACCCTATATGCATATATGCTGAAATATATAACTGTGTTTATCCGCCAAAAAGGGAAAATGCCTTTGATTAATGTAAAATGCATATATATGAGTTTTGGGTGCCCAAACACTCCCGATAGTGTTAATGCAGGCATGTATGGGTTTTAATCGCCCAAACAACTCCCGATAGAGTTAAAGCATGGCCTGATGACTCTCGAAAATGATTAAGCATCCATCCAAGGGTTTTATAAGCCCGATTCCTCCCGATAAGCTCTTTATATATGAGAATGTGCCTCTATTGCTCCGATAAGCTCCCAATGGCTCAATGGCTACCGATAACTGCTTCTTTGGGATATATATAAGATATATACATATGTAAATGGCTCCTCTTGTCTCCTCTTGTCCCCATCCTGCTCCGAGATGCCCTGATTTCTCTGATTATCTCCTCTGTAGATGTATATAAGGAGATGTTCATCTATGAGAGGGTTGCCATCAAGTACAACGCCTACATCACAATGCCAACAATCTCCCCCTTTGGACTTGATGGCAACAACACCAAAATCACTCTCCCCCTTTGAAATCAAGGGCAAAGGACAATCAAGACATACTTTGTCCTTAATATATATATTTGGCTGCCCAAATCTGCTCCTCCTGACTATATCTCCCCCTGAGAACCTGCTCCTCCTGATTATGAACCAGATCATAAAAGCGATATCAACTTCAGATTTTTCAGGTAACCATTCCACTCCACAGCTATTCTGGCTACTAGCTACTTATAATACATAGATCGCCCTGTTTTCCCTTCTGCTCGTGCCGCTAATCAAACCCGGCACCTTTAATGCCATGGATATTTTGACAACCAAGAACTTACCGAGGACCGCCATCCGCCCTGTTCGCTCCTACTGAGATCAAATATGGTGCAATACTATAATGCCAGCAATGGATTAGATATGCTCCCCTTGAGCCTTGTACGCATATACCCCATACGAACCTCGCGTACACCACCAATCTGAGAATTAACAACAAGATGATGCATCAACAACTCCCAGTTTTTGCCTGAGATATTCAAAGGTTTCCCTAGGCAATGGTTTGGTGAACATATTAGCGACTTGTTCCTTAGAAGGAACATATTCCAACTTGACCTTTTGTTCAAGCACTTGTTCCCTGAGAAAATGATACTTGATCGGTATGTGCTTGGTCTTTGAATGCATGACTGGGTTCTTTGAAATGTTGATTTCACTTGTATTATCACATAAGATGGAGATAGGTGGTGTACAAGTAATTTGAAAATCCTGCAAGGTCTGTATCATCCAAAGAAGTTGAGTGCAACAAGATGCAGCAGCCACATATTCTGCTTTAGTTGTAGATAAAGCAATCGAACTCATTTTCTTGCTGAACCAAGATACTAATCTGGAACCCATAAAAAAAGCACCACCACTTGTGCTTTTCCTGTCGTCCACACTTCTGGCCCCATCTGCATCTGTGTAAGCATGAAGTGTGAGATCTGTGTCTCTAGGATACCATAAGCCATAGTTTTGAGTTCCTTGAAGATATTTGAAGAATCTCTTTACTGCCTGAAGATGAGTTTCCTTAGGACTTGCCTGAAATCTTCCAAATATTCCCACTGCATGCATGATGTCTGGTCGGGTACCTGTCAAATAAAGTAGACTTCCAATCATAGATCTGTAGGTTGGTTGATGAACTGCTGCTGATTCATCATTCGCACTAAGACTGCATCCTGTAACCATGGGGTTACATACTGGTTTTGAATCTTCCATGCCATACTTCTTCAAAATTTGCTTGAGGTACTTGGTTTGAGACAGGAAGATACCATCCTCATATTGTTGGATTTGTAATCCAAGAAAGTATGTCAGTTCTCCTAGCAAGGACATTTCGAATTCTTTATGCATTACCAAGGAAAAGCTTTGACTCATAGCTTCTTCATTGCTTCCAAAGATAATATCATCTACATACACAACAAGTATCAGCAATTTGTCATTTTCAATTTTTATATAAAGATTGCTATCTGCTGATCCTTTTGAAAAACCTTGTTGATGAAGATATTTGTCCAACCGGTAGTACCAAGCCCTTGGAGCCTGTTTAAGACCATAGAGAGCCTTTTTTAATCTGCATACAAGATTTGGATCATTTCCAAGAATGAAACCATCTGGCTGCTCAATGTATACTTCTTCTTCTAAGTCTCCATTCGGAAAAGCTGATTTCACATCCATTTGAAATACTTTGAACTTTTGAAAGCTTGAGAGAGCAAGGAACATTCAGATGGCCTCAAGTCTTGCAATAGGAGCAAAAGTTTCTTCAAAATCTATCCCTTCTTGTTGGGCATACCCTTTACAAACCAGTCTTGCCTTGTTTCTAATTACTTCCCCATTTTCGTTCAACTTATTTTTGAAGATCCATTTTGTTCCTATGACATTCTTATCCTTTGGTCTAGGAACCAACTCCCAAGTGTTGTTATTTTTGATCTGTTCAAGTTCTTCATCCATTGCCTTGACCCAACATTCATCCTTGCATGCCTCTCTTACATTTTGTGGTTCAGTGGAGGAGAGTAATGCCAAGTAGCTTGAAGCTTCTGCTGTTGTTCTCCTGGTTTGTACACTTGCCTCCTTTTGTCCCAAGATTTGAGATTCTGGATGATTCTTCTGTAATAACCTAGATCGAGTCTTCTCTTCTATTCTTATCTATTCCTCTGGTGTTTCTTGTGGTTCTTCTTCATCATTAGTCTGATTTGGAAGGTAGTCTTAATCTTCTTCGATATTTTCATAATGTACTTGCTTAGGAATGTACCCTTTTTCATCAACCACTACATCAATGTTGTCAACAATTCTTCCAAGTCTTTTATTGTAACACTTATATGCTTTGCTGTGGGGAGAATAACCAAGGAGAATGCCTTCATCTGCTCTAGGTTCGAGTTTGCCAAGTTGTTCATCATTGTTCTTGATATAGCATTTTCTTCCAAAGATTTTGGAATGCTTTACTGAAGGAGTCTCGCCATACCATATCTCATAAGGAGTTTGAGTGCTGTTCACTCGGACATTTGTTTTGTTGAGGATAACAACTACAACAAATGCAGCTTCACCCCAGAAGGTTGCAGGAGTTCCAGACTCATCAAGCATAGCACGGGCCATTTGTTGAACAGTTCTGTTCATCCTTTCCACCACTCCATTTTGCTGAGGAGTCCTAGCTGTAGAAAATTCCCTTCTTATTCCATGTTCTTCACAAAAATCGAAAAATTCATTTGAAGTAAATTCCCCACCTCTGTCAGACCCGAGGCACTTAATTTTTGATTTGATTCATTTTCAGCCAGGGCTTTGAAAGCTTTGAATTTTTCGAATGCTTCGTCTTTATACTTCATAAGTCCTAACCAAACCATCCTAGAGAAGTCATCAATGAATAGTATGAACTATTCTTCTCCTAGAGGTGACCTTGTCCGAAATGGACCACATACATCTATATGTACCAGCTCAGGAGGCTTGCTAGCTGATCCTTCCTTTTCAGGAAAGTTAGTCCTGGTTTGTTTACCAAACTGACATGATTTGAATATTGTGTTGTCTGAAATTTTGATGTCTAGAAGACCACAGACACCCTGGTATTTGCATGCTTTTCTTATTTGTGAAAAGCTTAGGTGCCCCAACCTCCGGTGCCATAACCAATGTTCATCGTCCTTGCTCAAATAGCATTGTTGTTGTCCTTCTTCAAATATGTATAAATTATTTGGAGTTCTTCTGCCTTTGATCACTGTTTTTCCTGTATCGAGATCACGAACACTGCATCCATTTGACCGAAATATTACCTCGGTTCCTTGATCGCACATCTGACTGACACTCAGAAGATTATGCTTCAAGCCATCAACATACAAAACATTTCCAGCTTTGACCTTTTCCTTCAATTGAGCAGTGCCTTTACCTTTTATGACTGCAGGGGTATCATTTCCAAAAGAGACTTTCTTTCCCTTTTCTAAAACACTATATGATTCAAGTTTTTCTTTATCACCTGTCATGTGTTTTGAACATCCACTGTCAATATACCATTGATTTTCCCATCCTTCTGCATAAAAGGCTATTCCACATCTTTCTGGTAGTGGTTCCTTTATCCTCCATGTTCTAGTGCTTGGGGCTTGTTCCTTGGTCTGCCAAAACCTACTCCTGCATTCAGAATCTTCATGACCGAAGTTATTACAAATAGAACATTCGATTTCATTTTCAAGGACCGAAAAATTGTTATAGGTTCTTTTCGTAATCCCGGTCATACTTCTTTGTTTTTGAGCTTCTCTAGTCATGATTGTCTTGTACGCAACACACTGAGCTACTTTGTGACCAAATTTATGGCACGAAAAACATTGTCCATTAAAAAAACTTCTGTGGTTGTCAAATCTGCCAGCCATATGGTTATAGTTTCTGTTATCATCCATTCTTGAGACAGATTGAGAAGATCTTACCTGTCGCTGATTATAGCTTTTATTCATCCTGAAGGAGGCTTGCCCTTGATTTACTTGGTAGTCTTTGTTTATTCTTGAGGAATTTTGCCCCTGCTTTACTTGGTGATATGCATTTGGCTTTTGTTCATATCTCCTTGCTGCATCGAGATAACTCTTTGAGATGGATGCATGAGATGTTTGTCCATTATACCCCAGACCTATCTTGATTAGTGGAGAACGTTGTACATTGATGATCTTGTCCAGACTCTTAGATCCTTTAACAAATTTAAGATTAAGAGCCTTTGATTTCTCAATTTGCATTCGAAGCCCAACAATTTCACATTCTAACTTTTCAAGAGCTTGTTCCTTTTCATCAAGTTGGATTTGCAAAGTGTCAATGATTATATTCTTCTCTTCTAAACATGTTTTGAGTCTAGAAATCTCGTCATAAAAACCATCTGCATCTAAAGCATCCATGTAATCATCATCTTGAAAAGCCATTAAAAGTTTATAGTTGATAACTCATTCATCTTCATCACTATTTGAAAGACCATCACTATCTTCATGAGTGTAGTAACTTTTCTTATTTGCATTCTGTTTCTTGTTCCATCTAACAGGTTCTTTCCCTTTATACTTATGAGGACATTTGGCAGCATAGTGACCGACTCTCCCGCAAGCAAAGCATTTGAAAGGTAACTTACCTCTAAATCTTCCCGTACCTCGTTGAAGATTCTTGACAAAATTTGATTCTTCTTCCTCTTCTGATGCATGTCCTAATTCACAGTAGTCTCCTTTGCCGGAAGCCTTGAAGGCTCCTTCTCTCCTATCTGAAGGTCCTCCTTTCCTCATTTCATAAGCAGTTAAAATTCCGTGTAGTTGTGACATGGTAAGGGTTCGTAGATTCTCCTTTTCCTCTATTGCATAAACTTTAGATTCAAACTTAGGGGACAAAGATCTGAGAACCTTTTCAACCACAACTGCCTATTTTATTTCTTCACTCAAGTTTTTCATGCAATTAACAATCTCATCCACACGAAGGAAGTAATTAGCCAGACTTTCATCATTATGCATTCTGAGATTTTCATACTGAATCCTGAGAGTTTGAAGTTTTGCTCGTTTTACCTGTTCATCTCCTTCGTAGCTCAAAACAATCTTGTCCCATATTTCTTTAACAGATTTATATTGCATAACCTTCACGAATTCTGATTGAGATAGGCATCCCAACAGAGTATTGACTGCCTTTGCATTTGTTTCATATTTCTTCTTTTCAGCTGAATCTGTAGGAGTAGCTGAAGGAAAAGTGTACCCTGTATCTATGATATCCTAGACTTCAGTACCAAGAGATTGAAGATAGGCAGTGACTCTTACCTTCCAATATATGAAGTTTGTCCCATCAAAAATAGGCGGCTTGATTGATGCTTCCCTCTCGTAGTTGCTCATGATGAACGATCTTCCTTCAAGTGATCAAGCTTCTTTGAAGGACCTGCTCTGATACCAATTGTTGGAAATAATACTGAGAGGGGGGGGTGAATCAGTATTATTAAATTCTTCTTAATAACCCATTCAGATTTATACTTTAAATTATTCTTCTGAAATTGATGATTTACTTGTATATCAGTACTAAATAATAATGAACAAGAACATCACAAATAGATCGTCACACCAAAGGAACACCAGATGTAAGGTGGAAACCAATGTGGGTGAAAACCACCTGCTGCAATATGTCTCTATCTTCTTTCAAATAGAACTTCTTTTACAATGAATTTGTACTGGTGCAGTCTTTTACCAGTACGCAGACTGCTACCTACAGAGAGCTGCAACTCTCTTTCTCGTTCTCCAATCTCTTCTGGAAGGGAGCTACAACCCCCTACTTCGTTCAAGGACCACGTTTCATTAATTTTCAGACTGGATCCAAGAAGATCAAATGGTCATCAAGTATAAACAAGTCTTCAGAATTACCCAAGCATCAGATTAATACAGAGGTTAAATATGTCGATATCAAAACCCAATATAGAGGATTTACATACTGTTGCGCACCTGGAGGCTAAACATTATCGCTACACAGGAAGAACTTAATATTGCGCACCCAGAACCCAGGGATTGCGACTTCATCAAGGCATCCGTAAATATCTACGCCTGTGCCTTTTTATATGCGGGAATATGCGCTTGCACAGTCTCCTGCAATTTATGATCTTCAGACTTCAATCATACCAGACAGTGCCGATGAGATCGCAGCCAACACTTCCCAACTGATCGAAAGTCTTTCAGAACTGTTCTTTTATGAGATCTTTAACACCCACTTCACTGCCGCCAAACGATCTCATTCCCTCTTATATAGCAAAGCTCTTTTTAAAACAATGAATCAAAACCGTCAATTAACAATACCAGAGATCCGAAAACCTGGGGCTCACTTGCTTTGACCGATCACTTAAAGAATGACTTAAGTGATAAAAACAATGAAAATATGATGAAAACGATCCAAACGGGCAAAGAGGCGGACTTTAAACTGAATGCACCCATAACAATAATATATCGGGTCCACTCCTTATCGCTATCGGTGCATGCCCATATCATAGCCTATTGCTGACGGCTGATCCGATGGATCAGATGCGATACGGTAATTAACCTTGCTTTATAAATTTGTTGGGTCCACTCCTTTCATCGCTATCGACGATTAGATGTGGGAAGCCTTTATAAAATGGGCGATTACCGTAGATGCGATGTTAATATATGTTGCCTTTAATGCTTCCATCGGGTCCGCCACCTCTTATCGAAATCGGAGGATTGGGGTGGACGACCCTATATACATTGCGATATACTGCGGATGCGATATTATTATAAACCACATTTGAAATGCCATCGGGTCCATATGTTATCGCAATCGGAGGATTGGGGTGGGCGACCCTATATGCATATATGCCGAAATATATAACTGTGTTTATCCGCCAAAAAGGGAAAATGCCTTTGATTAATGTAAAATGCATATATATGGGTTTTGGGTGCCCAAACACTCACGATAGTGTTTTTGCATGCATGTATGGGTTTTAATCACCCGAACAACTCCCGATAGAGTTAAAGCATGGCCTGATCACTCCCGATAATGATTAAGCATGCATCCAAGGGTTTTATAAGCCTGATTCCTCCCGATAAGCTCTTTATATATGAGAATGTGCCTCTATTGTTCCGATAAGCTCTCAATGGCTCAATGGCTCCCGATAACTACTTCTTTGGGATATATATGAGATATATACATATGTAAATGGCTCCTCTTGTCTCCTCTTGTCCCCATCCTGCTCCGAGATGCCCTGATTTCTTTGATTATCTCCTCTGTAGATGTATATAAGGAGATGTTCGTCTATGAGAGGGTTGCCATCAAGTACAATGCCTACATCACAATGAAAACAGATTGTGACATAAGATCAATCAGAATTTGCAGTGGTAACCTTTGAGGAAATATTCATTACAGTAATGACAAATTTTGCACTAGCATAAACTACACCAAATGCAATAGTTTAGCCTTGCAGTTGTTAAGTTGATTGTGACATAAGATCAATCAGAAGTTGCAATGGATAACATTAGATGATTAACAGTTGGATATCCACTATTTTTCTTAATAACCTTCAAGGCAATCTTCATTACAGTAATGACAAATTTTTCACGAGCATAAACTATGCCAAATCCAACAGTAATAACATCTCTAACTGACAGATTCTTTAGCTAATTCTACATGATTTTCTAGCAGTTTTGGCCCCCATGTGCAATGCATGATAAATTTACTTCCGTTAAGGTCAAAGATGATGACTATGTAGAAATTTTTTGAGGATTTTTATTACGTGGCATGGGTGATCTTAGAAGTAGAAGCACTCAATGGATAGTCTAGTAGCTAAGGACTTGTTGTAGATTCCTATGCTCCTTATGATTGATTGTTGGGGTCCCTGTTTGAGATGTTATTATTAGTGGTTGTTTCCTGGTTTCCTTTTCCTTTGTGCTTCTAATTTTAGTATGTCCATAATCAGAAGATTCATGAGAACAAATGCTACAAGAAAAACCCCGCCAGTTGAGTAAGTTCGGTTATGCTAATGGATTCCATGCCAATCAATAATGATGTAGCTAATGCTAAAATTTAAAGTACACCTATAACAAACATCTAAGGAATATAGCTTGTTACTACATTGATAAAAAATGATATTTAGTTTGAGGTTATGTTATATGAAGAAGAAGGATGTATGTCAATATATAGGTGGAGAAGGAAGTTCTGTCTTCTAGGAGAGTGAGAAATTGGGCATTGGCTTTGCCAATTTATAGAAAAGTTCAAGGTGTTTGCAAGCTAGTTTTAACTTTGAATGGAACCGAGTTTTTGGGAATATTTTGTTGCAAGAAGAAATTAGTTGAAAAAATTGAAAGACAATGGGTAATGGATGTCTTTATGTTCAAAATGGCTTCGCTAGCAGAAAGCATGATGAACTATTGACAATTAGCAAAGGTCTCATAAAATTGAGTTTGTTGATGGTTGGTGTATCTTGTAGAACCTCATGGAACGAGCCTTTTTGGGGCTTACTAGGCTCAAGGCCATATGCAAAGAAAGAAGGGAAGAGCTACCTAAGGTACAATTAATAATGGGAGGGAAGCTTGCTTTTGGCAAGCAAGCAGTTCAAGTGAAATGCTTAATATAATGAATGAGGTTGAAATAACATATCTTTTAGGCATAAAACTTGTCCAAGTGACTGAAAAAAGAAATATAGGGAATGAATTGAGTTTGTACATAGAAAATGTAGTGTGAATTCTTAATTTCAATTAGATCAGCTAATCGAAGTAGGAATCATTTTCTTTGCATTGAGGTCTCCCAAAAAAGGTAGGATGAAGAGAGGGTTAATAATGGTAATGCATCTTTGAGCCTTCTTAATGTTTTCATGGTTAAGGGTATTTTTCCTAAAGCTTCCGCTTAGTAGTTGTGTCCAAAAGGCTCTAGAAACCTTTGGCTTAGGTTCCATATCCAACATCTTTCTATTTGGAAAACTGGTTATAATCAGTAAACAAATAATGTTCATAGAAATTATGGAAGCTATACTTAGAGTCTACCTTTGGTAAGGGTTTGTCCTTTGTTAATTTGCTTGTTGTTGTGCAACTACAATTCCCTAAAAGTGCAAAAAAATGCAGAAACAACAATGTAACCCCCTTTTAGGGCCACTCAAAAGTGTATGTACACCGTATATTGGTGATCTACGAGTGGGGAAAACTATGAAAGCAAGCATATATTAATATATACCTTCCTAGGATTTAGATTTATAACAAAATTTGTGTTTCTAGCAAATTGGAAGTATCAATTAATCTAGTAATAAAAGCATTAGCAAAGGTAAATCACACAGAATCATCTACTGAAAGGCCACATCCACCTCAATGACAAATAGCTGGATAATTCAAGCTATGAAATCAAAATTCATAATATGCCATTTACATTCTTGAGCAGATACCAAGCAACCTATATATCTAGGAAATTGTCTGAGCAATTCTAGATGCATTTTAAAACCATAAATGACACTTGATACTGGAAAACACTTCTGATCAACCAGGAAAGGCTCAGTGATTTACCATGGTTCTAAGAGTCTACAAAGACTATTTCTTGGTGGTTTCTCAATTACTTTAGTTTGCAAAATTTAAGGACTCATAAAATTAGATGTGTTTTCTAACCCTTCCGAACTCCACTAATAAGCTTGAAAAAATCTATCTAATAAATTATAAGATGAAAAATAAACATCATGATGTAAATGGAAATACTAACACTAACAAGATGAGGGTCTCCTCTTATCGGTGTTTTCAAATTACAACTTCGTTCTATATTTATAATTAGATACACGTATAAGAAAAACAAGCTAATTGAAATTTATAATTAACATAAATGTAATTAATTAAAAATCAATGTATGTTTCTATATTTATAATAGAAGATTCAGACAAATAAATACAATTTAATTAAAAATAAACATATATTTTTCATCACGTAAATTATATACATTCCTTCTAGCAAGGACACAAAGCTATATGAAACCATGAAGTAATAACTATGGGCAAGTTGAAACCATAGCATATCAGGGTTTCAACATGCCCATACTTTCCTTTTGAGAAAAATTCTATCTTCTATCTTGTTCTTAAATAAAACCTTTGTTTCATATAAAAAGACAATGCCAATTGGTGCTAAGACAAGTGCATCAACGCTGAGTTGTTTATATATCAAGTGGCGACCTTCTTCACCTTCTTGTGAGGTTGATGGGGTATCTCTTCACTATTGTTGTAGTAGGAAAGAAGATGAGCTTGTCTTCCTCCACAACCTCCTAATTACAAATACATTAAAACCAATGTCATTTCACAACCCAAAAAAAAGAAACTTATACATTTTTCCCTAAAACCAAAGCCCCAATTCATAACCAAAAAAGAGCAAATTATACACTTCTCCCTAAACTCAACGTGGCCCAATAAACTTATACATTTTCCCCTAAGCCCAAATTCACAAGAAGAAAAAAGAAACTTATACACTTTTCCCTAAACCTAAAGGGGCCCAATAAGATAAGGGTTATGGAGAAACACCCCTTTTTTCTCTCTAAGAATGCAGACTAAAATATTAATACAATGAATGTGAAAGAGATTTTTATCTAAAATCCTACCCAAACAGAGTCACCATGTGATGAAGAAAAACTGAGGTTTTAACTCTGGCTAGTTCGTAGCCCGGATACAGATGAAGCCCTCCTCCAAAAGGTGTAAATATAGTTCGAGAGCTTGTAGATGGATGGTTTTCGTGAAGTCAAGAACACATTTGACAACAAAATTACAATAATTATCTACATAAAAATAATAAATTCCTATCGTTATAGGGAATGGAATAGATGAAATCAATTTTTATTTTTTAAATTATTAATATTATGCAAAATAATTAAACTCTAAAGTGCTACAACTTTGCATCTATTAGATTTTAGAAAGAATAGAAAGGCCCACATGGGATACATCAATATATATTAAACAAAATATAACAAATAAAATTAGCAAAAATTAGCATTTGTATCTCTAATTAGTTTTTGGGTCTTTCTCCATGTTAATTTAAGTCAGATGAATCTATGATAGTAGTAGGAAACACTTCAACTGATCTCCATATGTAAACATTGTATATATGAAAATAATTGATGGTAGTAAGTTTAATGCTCACTTGCCACCTCCACGGATTGAACTTCTGAGTATCAGAGTAGAATTCTTGGTCTAGATTAACTGCTTTGAAACATGGAAAAACTGGCCAACCTTGGGGAATATTGAACAATAATCAACATCAAATTTTGGTTTGGTTAGCTCAGTTATTGATACTACTAGTATATCATGAAAACAATAATGCATATGACAACTTTCTTGAACATTTATTCTTCACAGTGATTCATCCATACCTTTTATTTCAACAATGCATAAGGCTCTTCCAAACACGTCTAATATTATATTAGCAATTTTGAGAGTCTCACTTATAACTTGTGGTCACCAAATAACTTTAAACAATCCTTGTTTGTGAAAAGAAAGTACTTATACAGTGAACGGCTAGTAAAGTTTGGAGGAGGAATGCATGTGAAGGGGAAAGGGGGTTGCGTTGCTTTCTTACACATTGAGTAAATGCCATTGACTTGTAATCACTCCACTCCAACCCTCGAGCTCCGATTTTTCGCTTGCTAATTGCTTCATGCTCTTCCTACAAAATGGTTACCCTATATATTTATGATATTATTTAAGTTCCTAAAAAACCTATATGATATATTTAATAATATTATTGAAAATTTAGAAATTACCACTGACAACATGTGAAGAATGAAATATAAAGAGGATATGGGACCAATCCAATCGATGATCGGTATTAATATTGGTACTAATAGTTCACCTGACTGGTTTAATGGTCGAAATAGAGAGTTTTATGCTAATGAAATAGGAATTATACAATTTCTATGTTAATGACAAAATTAACATAAGTTCAACCCAACAAGGTATAAATCTTTGGAGATAAGTTAGCGAGTTTGACTGAAAAATAACTTAATATCCAATTATTTGGCAATCTGTGAAGCTGATTTCTTTTCTACCTCAAGGTAAGGCAGAGTAAGGTAGGCCAAGTTAGGAACAGATCATAGGCCGTGTAAGGAGTGGAGTGATGGGGCTTTACCAATATAGGCAGCACTAACACTGGTAGTTCAACAGATGCAGGTGTTGCGGGTACATAACAGAAGGATACATTTGACCACGAGGAAAAGCCATTTGAGGTATGTTATGGTTTCCAGTCGAAGGCGCCCGTGGACATAGCGACGTGGTTTCCGAACAACAACAACTCAAAGATAGTAGAGAAAATTGGACGCATTATCATGGCATCAAATTCTTGAAGAATTGAATCCAGATCTTTGTGAAGGAAGTTTTCAAAAGATTTTAAAAGGATCAGTTGTTGTTGTTTGAATTCATCAGTTAATTATCAACTATTACAAGATAGGACAACAAATTGGTTGCATTATCATGCTAGAAAATTCAATAGTTGAATCGTTGAATTCATGCAGTTAAGGTTATTCCTTCTTCTAAGGCCAAGAGGCAGCATAAGGAGTTGGGGTATTGACCTTTTCACTATAGGCCACTTTTAAGTAGTGAATTTTCCACTTTCCACTAAGGTGAAGTAGGGCAGTTAGGGGCTTAATGTTGAAAAAATCAAGATGAACCTTGAGATTAGTCTTCATTAGATTCCATTTAAATAAGCCAAACATTTTGTGTAAAATTTTATCTTCCATCTAAAACTAATGTTTTAACAAACAAAAAACTTTTAACAATCACAAATCTAATAAAAGTTACTTAGTCATTCAAATCAGCAAAATACTCTTTATTGGCAAAGTGTTTTCTGCAATAGAAACTCTAATAATTAGAACTAGAATTTAATATTTGTCTAATGCAGTATCTAGAGGGATGCTGAAATGACACTTTCCAGCATACTCAACATCAAAAGTGGAATTATTGTACAAAAAATTATTGTTTAATACCAAAGTGTTTCCTGCAATACAAATTCTAATAATTAGAACTAGAATTTAATGTTTGTCTAATGCAGTATCTAAAGATATGCTGAAATGGCACTTACCGACATATTCAACATCAAAAATGGAATTAGCGTTGTAGGACAGGCAACTGAAAACCAATCTACAAAATTCCATTTTTTGAGAAACTGCAAGAATCCAATATTCCTTGTAACCTTGATATAGATATTAAAATATCAACAAAAACAGTAGGAAAAATGCTTACATTTTCACTTGAAATATTGGAAAAAATAAACTTATAGTCAGAGGGACTGAATATGTTCTCTTCCATAGTTCAGAGAATTTGATTTCTCTTTGTTGATCATTTTCCTCAATAGAATTCTATTAGATTTATCCAGCCCTTGTATC
This sequence comes from Pinus tabuliformis, assembly GCA_031772625.1. Taxonomy (NCBI): domain Eukaryota; kingdom Viridiplantae; phylum Streptophyta; class Pinopsida; order Pinales; family Pinaceae; genus Pinus; species Pinus tabuliformis. The sequence continues at coordinate 980,260,178 of CM062809.1, forward strand.
TTTTCTATATGTGTCTTGATCTTGGAAATCATACCTGGTTGGAATACAGTTATCCTGCAATAGATGTAGTCTGAAGCAAAGGTGATGTGATTTCTTTTCAATAGTGGACATCCAAAGTAGATTATAGTGCTAAAAAATTCTCACCATGAAGTTAAAACATTGTAACATTGTCCAACCTATAACCATGGTACAATGTTGTTGTTGACATTTCCTTCAGAAATGAAAAGAACATTCACACAAATACAGTCCGTCTGAGTCCTCTAATGGTAGAAATTTCTTCAGGTTAGCACCCACTACATGCAGGGATGATTCTAATTAAACATGAAATAGGTACAAACTAGATTTTAAAAGAACAGTGGAAATTGACCTTGTAGAATAAGATCAAGATTGCTAACAAAAATATTTTGGAAGAAATAAAAAATTGAGTTTTTTTATAGATAACATATTTACAACTAGCCACAGTCCATGTTAAGTCGTAAGTATTTGAAACTAAAAATTCATGTACAAAATAGACAATTTGTTAGCAACCATAAGAATACCAACCTCCTTTAGTGCAATTACAACTTATTAGAATGACAACATGTATAAAGATAGAACAATTTCATTTACAAATGGGAAAACTGGCAAGTTTTCAGAGCATTGTTAGATCAAAGTCATCTACAAATAATTCATGAATACCAATGACAAAGTACCTAGTTCATGATTAAATGCAATTTTCAAATATTAAATAAAACAAGGAAACAAGAATTGAATTTAGACAAGAAAAGAGGAAAATGGTCCTTAATCCATTTCATTAAGTAGAATGATAATCAACAGAAATTATGGAACATTATGATAATAAAAAATGTTGTACAAGAGTATTGTGCCATAAGTACATTTTCTTGGTAAATGTGTGGAAATTGCAAGTTAAATAGTTCTATTAGAATAAGACCATAATATAAAGAAACATATTCACATGAATTTTGCATTTGTTGTGTAAGTGAAGGAAGTCAATGGCATTGAACAAGCTATTGGATTCCAATAGTTGCCATGTTGCTAGTTTTTGTGATCTATGTAACAAACAATCAGTAAATAAACATAATAACATTATCAATTGAACAAAGGACATATTTGAAAGAAAATATGTTAAGGCATATGTTGATGTACCTTTCATTTGTCAGCCGACATGTAATAGTTCACTATCTTCATTCAGTATGAACTTGCTGTGAATTTTGAGATCACATAACATGTACACAGTGGTAGCTTTCTATTCCAGATATGCTTCATACGACATGGGTTTTAAACGAGGAAGTAAATCATGTAGTAAAGGTTGTCTGATAGTGCAATGCACAATGTTATTTGTGATAGATTCTATTATAGCATTTATACAATGCTTGTATACGAAAAGGAAATTATTATTGCATTGTGAACAATACATTGTCCCATTGTTTATCAATATGGATGAACTGATAAGAGAGTTACAAATAGCACAAACAGGTTCAAATGGAGTTGAATATGAATTTTCTTCGATCAAGATACATTCGACCTATTTATAAAATAGTCAAATGTTAATGTACACTATTACATATGAAATACAAAGTTAGTAAAAAGATTATTATTCTAGATTTTAGACATCTGTGGTTTTTACTTTCTGAGTTAGTAACCGAAGAACCCACAGTAATGCCCATATTCCGTCAACATTTCAAATCCCAATAGGGATCCATCATTAGGACTATTTTCGAATATTAATATTAGAAAAGATAAATTGTGAATTGTCACGACAATTTTTAAGGAATTGAAGGTCTGAATTGCTATCTTCACTCTAAATTTTTCGAGTAAAATAATTTCACTCCATGTATCCCCTCCGTACAGGGAAATGATTATGGATTTTAGACATCTGTGGTTTTTATTTTCTGAGTTAGTAACTGGAGAACCCACAGTAATACCCATATTCTGTCAACGTTTCAAATCCCAACAGGGATCCATCATCAGGACTATTTTTGAATGTTGATAGTAGAAGAGCTAAATTGTGAGATTGAAGGTCTGAAGCTCTTCTTGCTATCTTCACTCTAAATTTTTCGAGTAAAATAATTTCACTCCATGTATCCCCTCCGTACAGGGAAATGATTCTGGATTTTAGACATCTGTGGTTTTTATTTTCTGAGTTAGTAACCGGAGAACCCACAGTAATACCCATATTCCGTCAACGTTTCAAATCCCAATAGGGATCCATCATCAGGACTATTTTTGAATGTTGATATTAGAAGAGCTAAATTGTGATAACTGGAGAACCCACAGTAATACCCATATTCCGTCAACGTTTTAAATCCCAACAGGGATCCATCATCAAGACTATTTTCGAATGTTGATATTAGAAGAGCTAAATTTTGATAAATGCTAACTATTTAAATCTCATAATTTAGCTCTTCTAATATCGACATTCGAAAATAGTCCTGATGATGGATCCTGTTGGGATTTGAAATATGGGTATTATTGTGGGTTCTCCTGTTACTAACTCAGAAGATTGTTATTGTTATACTTACATCATAAGTAGATGTAGTTAGTTTTATGAGATTATTTAAGAGAACTCAAGCAGAGTAAAACTTACTTCAAGATTAATTCGAAGATTCTTGAACAACAGATCTGAAACATGGGTTTCTTAAAGATAAGAGAACTCAAGCAAAGTAAAACTTACTTCAAGGTCAATTCAAATATTCTTGAACAACAGATCTGAAACATGGGTTTCTTCTCCTCAACCGAACATGCGAGCACACTATGACCTCTCTCCATGGGTCTTCAAATTCCTTCACCTTACAGTTCCAGGTTCTTTCAGATGACAGAAACTGTCCTCAGACAGGCGGCCCAGTAGGCTTCGATATTAATTCAAAGATCAAAATTACAAGGCTTGGATGATTACAATACCAGATCAAGATCAAGAAGCACTCCATCCAACCTTGTGGGCTTCCTTTCATTGATATCTGTTTTATAACCTCCTAAGAGAATCTAAACCTATCTAAGACATGACATATAGAGGAAATAATTGAGGTTCCTGTCCGAATTTTATTTCACCGACGGTGTCTACTCAACCTCTCCGGTACAATAATTCTACCAGTATCCTTTTAGACTCCACTCAAAATCAAAATCATCATCATCAGAGGACAATTGTCATTCTAAGGCTTTTTGTTCAAGCATCTTGAGGTAGTCATATTCCATCATCTTCGAATACTCATTGTCCCAACTGAAATCATGTGGATCCTGTGCATTTGCATATATGTCCTGAAAAATAGATTCCTCAACTTTACCTTTTCCTTTAACATCTGTTGATACTGTTTCGTTGTCATTTGGAGATGCTTTTGATGTTTGTCCTTGGTCAAGATTTACTTTTATTTTGTGGAGATTCGTTGTTGTGGCGTAAACATGACCTCTTGTTTTTCCACTTGTTGAGAAAAGGTACGAAGCTGATATCAATGTCGAGAAAGGAATATTTAAAAACTTTTCGGTATGAGGGAGAAGGCTGAACTTCAAACTCAATGTCATCTAGAAGCACCCACTTAAATATCTGGAACATGTTAGTGGAAGTTTCAATTGCATGTTGCACCCATAATCTACAATTTTCATTAATGAAAGCTTTTGATTGCCATCCCATTTCAGAAATTACTGAAGTACAGATTTTGTTAGACAGCAGTAAACTGATAAGATGAACTACATTATTATTCCATTTCTTGAAATAATACTGATTGTGATTAACGTTGTTTGATTAATCATATAGCGTAAAAATTTTGGTTCATCTTGAAGTTCATCCAGTTGCTGCAACACCTGTCGTTTCTCCGCTAGCTTCAACATCCCAAATTATTTGAAACAAAGAGGTGGTTGTTTAGTTCTTTCTGTATTATTACTGGGCTTGATTTCTCCTGTTATCTCATGACAGAAAATCTACGTGAAAGGATTTGGAGAAATTTCTTCTCTTAGATCTAAACTCTGATAGTCCCAAGGAGATGAGAAAGTCCTTAGGTATTGTATAGTTCTTTGGACACATTGGGATGTCCTAGTAGATGGCCTTTTTATGCAAAATCCTCCTTTAATCTCCCAATCAGCAAAATTTTCAAAAATTTCATATTGAGGGAATGTGTCAATGGGAGCATAATTTTCATCATTTCTCTGTAAAAGGGATGCTTCAAGTTCCTCAAAAATATCACGAATTCTTAGCGTCAAAAGATATTTTTCCAAGTCTACTTTGATTGGAATAGCTTCTAAATGTAGCATTTGAGCTCCTGTATATATTCTTAATGCAAATTCTATTCCTCCAATCAGCTGATAATAATTTAATTCTTTTAGTATCCAGATCATATTTTTAGTGAATTGAGAAGACCACAGATCTGATAAGCTTTTAAAATAGATCTTTACCTTCATATTGGGCAAAGGGTATACCTTTACCAAATCAGCATCTAGGCCTAAAGATATGCCGACATTTTTTGATAGCCATGCTTGGCATCTTCAAATCCACTGATTTCTCCTCAGTCGCAGACCCACAACTTCTTGATTTCTTCTATCAAATGATTTGCATGACTTTCAAGGAGTCTGAATCTATCTACAAATGTACTGAAATTATCATCTTGGGGTCCCTTTCCTAGTATTACAAAGAAGCTTCTTGTGACAAAAGCTTTATTCATATCTCTAGTTAGAGAATCTGCTAAAAAAATAGAATTGCCTGGTATCCATTCAACATCAAAGTCAAATTGTTGAAACCAAATCTGCCATGAGAGAAATCTTCTTCTAGCAAGCTGTCTTGAAATTTTGGCAGACAAAAAATACTTGAAGTTCATAGAATCAGTCCTTATAAGAAATTTTACTGGTGTGTTATGAAACCAGCTCACAAAAAGATAGAAGAGATAAATCAACGCCTTAGAATTCAGCCTCTTCAAGGGGGCAACCTCCTTTACATTACACAAATGAATGATTCTTTGATGATATAAATGAGAAGTCCTCCTTTCTATATATAAGAGTCTAAGGGGTCATAATATAATAAGATCCGACATAACAATAATAATGTAAGGGCACAATAATAACAATAGTGGGCTTCTATGGGGCACAATATTAACAATATGGGGACTACATGGGTACAACAATATAATAAGGGGTTGTACTAATAACAATAAGGGGTTACACTAGTAGTATAGGGGCCTAACATGCCCCTCTCCTTCAAAAAGTGTTGTCCTCAACGCTTGAGTAGTTCTTGATGCTTCTGTAGAATATTCTTGTCCTCCCATGTGGAATCTTTAGCAGGTAATTTTTTCCACTTGATGAGATACTCTGAAATTGATCGATTTCGTAGTGTCGAGTTCTTTTTTTCGTGACTGCTCCAGGTTCCAATATGATTTTTCCTTCCTCTTCAAGTTCAGGCAATATTGTTTGAATTGGGATCTTCTGCAACTTTTGAATGAGTGGCCACACTTCTTCATCCTTCTTCCATTCATCCATTGCTTTGCGTATCCAATCTACTTGGATAATAGAAATAGCACAAAACAATGCTTCCACATCATCATCCATTATTGAGAGTGCATCTGCAACAAAATTTTGCTTCCCTTTTCTATAGATGATGTCAAACTCATAACCCAATATATTTGTGACTCATTTTTTATGTTGTTCTATAGATAATATTTGTTCTAAAAAGTATTTAAGACTATCATGATCCATTTTTACCTTGAAGTGTCTTCCCATTCGGTAAGGTCACCATTTCTTTAGTGCATGTAGTATTTCCAACATTTCCTTCTCATAAATAGCTTGCTTGAGATGTAGTAGTAAAAATACCCAATCACCTACATCAAAATTTTTTCACTACAATGTTGATGTACCTGTTGTTTCCTTCGATTTTGCACCAAAGTGGCGTTATCCTTTAAAAGTTGGAGAACTTGTTGTTGATGCTCGCTGTGATCTTTCACTGCTTCAACCTTTTTCTTCTTGATATGTCCTTCTATCTTGAAAGTTTGAGGAGTGGTAATTTCTTCCAATGCTTTACAAGATATGGTTGGATTCATTTCTTGATGCTCAATGTGATCTTTCACTTCTTGAACATTTTTCTTCTTCTTGATATGTCCTTCTATATTGATAATTTGAGGAGTGGTAATTTCGGCCAATGCATTACAAGATATGGTTGGATTCATTTCTTCTTTCTCTGGGGTTGGTTCCTGGTGTATATACTATTCTTTTGATGTTTCTTGATCCTTTTGTTCCTCCTCTTCATAATCTATGTAAAATAATTTCTTCTCAGCACACTTATGACCTTTAGTGCATTTACTATCACAATTGTAACAAAGCCCTTTTTCTCTTTTCTCTTCCAATTGTTGTGGTGTAACCCTTGTAGGTTGTGGAAGGCTAGGAGAAACAACACTTCCATTATTATAGTTGTGAGTGGTAGACTTCCTTGTTGCCATAATTTTACTTTCCACTATGTAACAAATCTCTTTTACTCTTTCCAGTTGTTGCGGTGTTGCTCCAAAGAAGGTGTTGCTCTTTGTATCGTCATAATGTGCTATCATTTTCTCCGTGAAAATTGACCACGTAACAAGTTGTTTACGAGAACAAAGCCCTTTATACCATAAAAATTGATCCGGTTCTAAATATGAAGATGAAATACCTACCTTTTGTAATAGTGGTACGTCATGTAGATCAAAATATTGCTCCATCTAAGTATCCAATTTACCGGATCATTTCCATCAAACTTCCTCATATCGCCTCTTCTTGATTTTAGGAGCTCGATCTTGAAACGACTATAACTCTGTAATTTCGGTTCTTCAGTTGTGCAATTGTGGTCTATGGTATCCCTCTGCGTCCTCTTTCCAATGCCACCAGTCTGATCCAAATTGGATTCTCCAAGGAAGAGTTATGCCAGATCTCCCACGCTAACCTGATTATAGATCTTTTCAGAAGAGCGAACTTGTAGGAAGTGCCACGTGTCACTGTTTCGACCTTAGGTTCTGAAAAATATATTCAGGAAACTACATTCCGTCCTCTTTCTGTAACTTCTTACGAAATTTCAATCTGATGCTCAAAACAAAAGATATGAATATTTTCCCCAGGTCACCTGTTTGGAATGTAATTCAGGAGTTTGCAAAAAGACAAACTTCCTTAGATAATATCTCCACAAAGATAGCACGAAAATCTTTGAAATTTGGACCCGAGGTTCAGTGCGATTTCGTCTCAAATGGGTTTTTTTTTTCTTTTGAAACGTCGCAGAAAAAAGTTATAGTGAAAATGCCATGATGACCTATTGGAGCAAAAAAACCCTAGAATCCAAAGCTCTGATACCAAATGTTATGAAACCAGCTCACAAAACGATAGAAGAGATTGATCAACACCTTAGAATTCAGCCTCTTCGAGGGGGAAACCTCCTTTACATTACACAAATGAATGATTCTTTGATGATACAAATGAGAAGACCTCCTTTCTATATATAGGAGTCTAAGGGGTCATAATATAATAAGAGCCAACATAAAAATAATAATGTAAGGGCACAATAATAACAATAGTGGGCTTCTATGGGGCATAATAGTAACAATATGGGGACTACATGGGTACAAACATATAATAAGGGGGGTTGTACTAATAACAATAAGGGGTTACACTAGTAGTATAGGGGCCTAACATGGTGCCAGATATAGTTCAAATTTCTGTATCCCATTAAATATTGATAAAGTTTCTTTTTCCGCAATAAAATAATTCTTTTGACTAGGATAGAATTCATCTCATGCATATGCACATAATGTTTCTTCTTCCTTTCCTTCTTCATTCTCCGTTTTCTCAAAAAGAACTGATGCCCAAAAACTATCAGAAGCATTTGTTTGTAAAATCAGAAGGTCATCACCTGGTGGTTGTAGCTTTGGAAGTTGCTGACATTTTGATTTGAGCCCTTTAACTACTGCAATGGCTTCTACTGACCATCCTTCTCAGAGATGTTTTCTGATCGGGGTTGTTTTCTCTCATAGTCTAGGAATATATATGTGCACATAATTCAAGACACCTAAAAATCTCTAAATTGTTTTAGTGTCTTTTAATTCATTTGAAACTGAGACAATTTAGTAAGAATATGGCGTTGCATTTGAATCTGCCCATTAACGACAATGATCCCCAAAAAATCTATACTGTCTTGAAATAAAACCATTTCTTCTCAGAAAGGACTATGCCATGATTTTCAACTTCAGTTAGAAAAATCTCTAAATGCTTGAAATGTGTTTCAAGATCTGGACCATATACAAGAATATCATTGATATATGTTACAGTAAAATCATATTTCCCAAAAATAAAATCCATTCTTCTTTGGAAGAATGTAGGGGCATTTTTGAGGCCGAATGGAACTACCTTCCATTGATAGAAACCTACAGGACATGTGAAGGTATTTTGTATCTATCCTCTTCTTGGATATGTATTTGGTAGTATCGAGATTTCATATCAAACTTACTGAATACTTTGCTATTTTGAATTTTCTGCATGATGGTTTCTAGTCTTGGTAAAGGGTAATGAAAACCCCGAGTTATGGCATTAAGAGGTTTATAATTAATTACCATTCTGGGCTTACCTATGACTATTTTTGAATGGTTTCTAACGAGAAACGCTAAACAAGAGTAATGAGACATACTTGGTTCAATAAGATTCATACTGAGCAGTTCACTTATTTGTCTCTTGATTTCTTGTTCATTTGCGGGGGTGCATGGGATTAATTTTCCTTTGAATCCATTGTTGTGTAGAGTCACTATTTCTTGTTTTGGACTTTCGACTGTCCAGAACTGCTGAGAATTATTTGAACAACTTTCCAACAATCTATTATGCATAGCAATCTGCTCAGCGGACCATTTTGGGTCAATGCAGGCCTTTTGTTTGTTCTCTAACTCCATTGTTTTCTCATATAATTGTAAAACTTCTTGCCAATTATTGGATTCCTTAAGAGGTTTGCGTGCGCCAACTTTATTTTGGCTATTCTCATTTCTTGCCTCAGAATTTGCTATCGATAATCTAGGCATAGCAATAGCCTTCTTTTTAAAATTGATTATCGGCTTATCTTCGCTAATAGTGACTAGGAGCACAGAGTTGATAAAAGGCATGCCAAGCATTAAACTTGCAGATGGATCAAAATGCTGAATAGCAGAAATTTTAACAATACTCCCCTCAACTTTCGAAGGAATGTTATCCACATAATGTGTTAACTGAACAGATCCTCCAACTGTGTCAGACACTAGAATGTTTTGGAGTTGATTCCAAAGGGATTTAAACAAAGAGGGTTGGGCCAAATTATTAGAACCTCCAGTGTCGATGAATGCATCTACATTTATCCATTCATTACGGACTTGAACTTGGACTAATATAAATGAGACAATTGACTATGATAAAAAAATTTAAGAGAGCATTCTCTTCCACTCTATTACAGTCTGGGATTGTGAAACTGGTAGAGGCAGCAGTATTCTTTTTATAAGGATAAAAAGAATTGAGTTCAGGCAGTTTTGGGATTGGCTGCTTACCTGTTTGCTGCAGTCTTTAGAAACTGATGTAACATCAAACTCATCTTCGAAAGCATCTGTAGTTTCTTCCGTTTCTTCTGTTTCTTCTGTTTCACTTGCATCTGTCTGATCACTATAGTGCAATTCTTCAGAAACATCATTATCTGAACAATAATTACAAATATTCATCTTTTGTACACTGGGATGACTAATATCTTCATGGTCTGAAGCTTCTGTTAAAATATATACATCAGAAAATTCATCTTCTAAAGCAACTAAAGACCAATAATCTTGAAATTCCTCAATCTCAACACAAGCTTTTAATTTCAAAGAGGAATTATTAGGACATTTGCATGCAAAGTGGCCTTCTTGCTTACAGATGAAACAACAGTTGTTGTTTCTGGGATTCTTTCTCTTTTTCAGAAATTTAAATTTTTGGAAAGGCTTCCTGGGGTTAGAGACTCTTTTGGGTCTGAATTTTCCATATTTTTTTGTTTTCTTCTTCCTTTTGAAGGGTGTCCAAGGTAGCGTTGTTTTGCAGACCTCTGAACTAGGTCTAATATCGTGTGCTTTCTTTTGCCAGCACAAATATTTAACCTTTTCAGTACACCTAAAAAGAAGATCAACCTAATAGATTTGATCGATCTGTTTGTTCTGGACATCAAGATATTTCATGATAAGATCTCCTAAATTACCAAGAAGCTTGGACAAAAATGCAATTTTTTGAGTAATGTCATTGGAAAGATTTGCCTTCAAGACTTTTGCCATGAAATCTTTACCAAATTGATCAAGATATTTTAAATCATTTAATTCCATACGGCTTAAATCTGTAAGGAGTTTTTTTTTCTCATCTATTGGCTGGGAACAAATTGAGTTTTCAATAAGAGTTCTAGAGTGGCCAGTTCTGCTTCCATGACTTCTCTTCTTTCTTCATCTGAGGGTCCTATCCACCAATCATATACAATGCCGGCCATTCTTTTTTCTGCAAGGACCATGATGTAAAGATTATCTAACTTTGTGCTGACCTGCATTTGATACAGAGCACCAATCCATATCTTGATTGATTCTTTAGGATTGGAAGAATTATCTAAATCAAGAATATACCCACTTGAATTTGAAACATATAAATATTCTTCAATGCGCGTCTATTTTGAGACTTCCTTCAAGACATGAGCTTTATTTTGATTGTTTATCGAAGGTAAGATAAAAGAAGGAAATTTAGAGGTTGCCTGATCGAGATTCATAATTTCTTTCTTTGAAGAAAATTGTTTATCAACTTTATATGCCTCCTTTTTAATACTGGTCAACCTACCAGAAAGTTTGGAAGTTGACTCTTCTGCACTAGTTGCAGTAAATGCTTCTTTTATATCTTCTTCCTCTTCCTCTTTATCCCAGTAATTGGGAGTACTCATGTCTATGGTGAATTTTAGAATTTCTTTTTCTTTTTTCTTGTGCTTTCTTCTTTCTCTTTTATCCTTGGCAACTTTCTTAGACTGTTGTTCTTCACAGAGGAGCCTAAGATTAGCATTTATCAAATCTGATTGCCGACCCATGTTGTCAAGGACATCTTCGGCGTGTGCACACCGTGTAGTCAGGTAGTTTCCTATTTGATAGATCTGATCAAGATCATTAGGATTTTGGGAATTACGCTCTAGAAGTGGTGCACAATCAGTGCTGATGGGTGGCTATTTGGATTGAGAAGAAGAAGTACAAAACTTGGTTTTTGGTGGCCATTTTCCACCTTTGACATATCTATGGTTTGCATATTGAAATTCTTCTACAGGGGAGAAACTAGATACATATGTTATAAACATCTTATTAATAGAAAGAAATGGCTTTTCTTCTGGGATATACAATTGGTCTGACGGAATAAATACAGTGGTTTCGTTGGACGGATGGCTATATACATGTCGTGAAAAGGATTTGTGACCGCTAGTCGATGGTTGCTCTGACTCTGGTATGACTGGTAAAACATGCTTTTGCGGCATAAATATTGGTCTCGATATTGATGACCTATCAAGTAATATTCGAACATGACCATCACTTACAAACATTCTTGTTGTTTTGCTTCTTGGAGTGTCTGCTGATGCCAAAGATTTATACTGAATGTACCAGTCATTGGGAAGGGCTTCTTTGTCATAAGGACGCCTTCTACCTGAGCATTACTGACTCCTACGGCTACACAACCCTTTAGCACTGGTTGCTTTAACATTGGATGTACAGTGTTTGTGAGTTGAAAAGATGTTTGGACTAACACAGAAAGATATTCACTATTTTAACCATTTCTAAACCTTGGACACCAACTAATTTTCCAGCAATCTTTTAAATGGAATTCAGATAGACTGATAGAATATTATGGGTAAATAGTACCATACTGACAACCTGAAGATAGGTTTCCTAATATGGTTCCGACAAGAGCATGGTCATAGTTCTGGTGTCGGGCGTCAAAAACTTCAGATATACATGGAGTATTAAGACCGTGGCCAAAAAGTGGGGCTAGTCCTATACTTATCCCTCCAAAATGCAAATAAGAAACCTTTTTCTCTTGGACATATTTTTTGAATTTTTTTATTTCATCATCAGAAAATAAACTCAAACCAACTATCTGTACAGATGGACCAGAAATCTTAATTTTCAATTCAACTTCCTTCAGCCAATTTTTCCTTGATAAACTGAACAGAGATGGAACCGATAAATTTCTTTTGAACTTAAGGCAGGGGGGTTCCAATTTTCAGGATCTTCAACTTTCTTGTGTTCAATATGTTCACTTTCTAATGAATGAGAAATGACTTTAGAAATAGTTCTTCTATCTATATTAGAGAATGATCTTAAGTAGTTGGCCATGACTATAGTATAAACTAGACCAGAGATTGACTAAGCAGCTTTTATCTAATCAACAATTGTATAACAAATGCTTTCGAAGGCTTCCAGGCTGGCTTTAGACTCTGTCTGTAGTTTATAGACTTTGGACCTGAACGGGGCTCTGATACTGAAGATAAGAGAACTCAAGCAGAGTAAAACTTACTTCAAGATCAATTCGAAGATTTGGCGCTAGAAGATACAGAAGAAGCATTTACTGCAACTAATGCATTTACTGCATTTGTGTTAAGTTCAGTTATGAATGTTGACTTTGTTGTTCTAAATATTTTTTCTTTTGCATTTTTTCCTTTTTGTTATATTCTTGAAAAGAATTAGGGGGAACTTTCCTTTTTGCAATTGTTGTTCCATTGAAATAAAATATTGTTCATATGTGTCGAACAATTGTAACTGCAAGAGACAAATTACAATAATTATATAATGAAGTAATGCATATTATCTATTAGAAATTATGAATAATTAATTCTGGAGCATGTTGTTGAGCATTTGGTTTTGATGAAATGTGAGACTCATGAAGGATTTCAAATTTTATTGAATATTTTATCCTTTGACTCACATAAGGGTTCACTTGCTCTGACCCCCAAAGCAACAATGGCACAAATATTCATAATGCAAATAATAGTAGAATAACACTCTTAGAAAACTATGTATGTATATGTCAAAAAATCTCTCCATTAGAATTGAGGAATAAATCTGACATTAAAAGTTCCAAATAAGCTAGGTATTTTGAGAAGACTATGCAGAACCATATTCTGAAGCATGCTCTAAAACTCCTTCATCAAAACATAGGCACTTCCCTCAATGAATGAGGTTCAAATTTCTATAGAGAATTATTTTTCTAAAGATAGCTTTTTACGTCAAATGCATGTAAGTGTTGTTGTCCTTAATGCCCACTGTGACAACATTGAGGATATTAATTCTATCCAAATTTTTGAAAACGAGTCCATAATAAATGAAATAAATAGAAACACAAGAAAAGATTATAACAAACTATGAGGACCAAAAAAACTAATGAGTCTTCTTGTGCATAATCAAAAATCTGTTGGAAGTGATGTCAATAAGAAAGATGGAAAGTATAGAGAAAATGATACATCTATGTGGAATTTAGACTCATATTCTAATGGCCTAGATACTTCTCAACTCAATCAACTTACACCCTCTATTTATTCCCATAAGCACCACAAGTAGTAGCAATTTACTCCAATTGAATCAGAGCCAGTTGTATACTCCACATCACAATCATAAGTATCAGGGTCTCACTCACCAAGAAGGTCAGACTCTGGATCACGATCTCGAAAGACAGAAAATGGGTCTCGATTTGGAGCTGTTGGCCTTTAGGTATAATAAGGTTGCGCTTCTGCATCTGGATCTACTCCTGCTGCAATGTGAAAGTATGCTTATATATGGATCTACTCCTGCTGCAATGTGAAAGTATGCTTTTATATGGATCAGTATATGGATCTCTAACTTGATCAAAAGAATTCACAAGAGCTGGTTGCGACTTGCATGCAAGAGTAAAGTTGTTTGCGTACATTTTTTTTAATATATGTAAATAAAAAATAAATAAAAATCAATAAAATCAATAAATAAATAAATATGATAATTAATAAATCATTTTAAATGAAATAAATTAAAATAAAATATCGCAACCTGCATGCAAGAGTAAAGTTGTTGGTGTTCATTTTTTTAATATATGAAAATAAAAAATAAAAATTAAAAAAATTAAAATAAATATAATAATAAATAAATCATTTTAAATGAAATAATTTAAAATAAAATATAAAAGGAACAACCAAGTGGCTTGCATGCACCCACTCTCCACGACTGTGTTTTCAACCACACCATGTTTTATTAATTGCTTTTGTATGGCTCCATTGTTGCCCAGTTGTTGCCCAGATGTCTATGTGCATGTTTCCATTATGCCAATCTAGGACATCATGAACCATAGCACAAAGAAAATATGAAGAAGGAAAGGCAAAATAACAATTGGTTGTTCTGAACGTAATGAAACAAAGTCCAATAGTAAGTACCCCCCTTTTCTTTTGAGTTTTTTCTTTTCTGGACAATAAAAGAATGTTATAAGCTAGCTGTTTTTAACAGTCCAATACAGCCCTATCAACCATACCAGTTTTCCTTACATCATGACTATATATAGTTGCTAAGTGCAAGTATCTGAAATCGAGAGTATCCCTTATAAAATTTGTATATTGAATTGTTGTGTGCTGTAGAAGTATAGTATCAATTATTAATTATTTGCTTTCTGAAACATGGAATCAGATCAAAGATTGTTGGCGCCGGGACTAAAGGAAAATAAAATGTGAATCATCATGCAATATTTTTAGAAGAGAAGACAGTGAGATGAAAAAGAGGGCAACCACCTGTGTATAAAAAAAAGCCAGCGACATTCATGGTTTCTCTTTAAAAAACCAACCTAAACAAGCTTGCAAATCTAAGAGAGACGTGAGAATTGTTCTTAGACATTTCATAATCTATTTTAATGGTCAGTAGGCTGCCTCGAGCAATGTTGCGCTGACCTTTAAGTCGCTGAAAAAGCCTCAAGTTACCAGATCCCTTGTAACCCTTGTTCCTAGAGTAATTTCTTCACTTTTGAACAAAATACAAATAATTCTTTAATTTCTTCCATTACTATTTCGAGGCTCGATACACTACTTTCTTTCTAAATTTTGGTTAAAATTGGACGTCTAGACATGCTCATTTTCTAGAAAGTTTTGTGACCGTCAAATTGTTTGGATAAATTTAGAAAAAGAGGAAATATTCACAAATACTTTGGATAAATTAAGAAAAAGAGGAAATATTAACAAATACTTTGTGAGATTTCAAGGGATGGAAGAAGGAAACCTACTTGTTTCTTGCAAACTCATAAATCTTAGTGATTTCAAATAAAATGATGAGAGCAACTTCAGCATCATAGAGAACATAAAGCTTGACTGATTTCTTTAGCAGTCCCCTCTTGCGTTTGGAGAAGGAATCATGTGACTATTATGGTTTTGGATCAAGTCTTCAATCGATACTTTAATGGGAGTATCTATTTTTGCTTGTAAAAATTGCTTAACTAGATACTTCTATAAACATTTCTACAATGCTATGTTTTCCTATAAAATGTAGAAGAGAAATAGATTACAGTGTCGCATTTCATGTGCATACCTTTTTAATATATCATTTCGTAGAATTGTTGAATCACCTTTCGTTGTTTCTATTTCACTTGCACTAAAAAAGTAATTGCATATTTCAATATGATCTGGATATTATCGCATGTATTTTGCATAAGCAATGAATTAAAAGTTTATGATACCTAACTTGTACATATATTTTTGATGCATTGTCTGGGACTTACTACGAATGTCTTTCATTTCTTCACTTCTCCAACATTTTGCTTAATTTATATACATTAAATAGGTTTAATGGTAAAATCTACATTGAAGAATATATGAAGTCATATGTGTAAATTTACAATAGGATGCTTGTTTTGTTTAATTGAAAAGGGTTTCATTGGAACAATCTGCACTCAAGAGTATATGAAGTCATATATGTAAACGTACAATAGGATGCATAATATATATGGTCTTATTATTTGGTTTATTACAGATAGAATATATTAATATGCTTTAGTAAAATAAAAAATGGCAAAAACAATGACATATTTCAAAGGTATCAAAATTTGGAATTTTGTAAAGTGTTTCATGTGTATATCATAGCTGAAGGACAAGAGATATTGTGTCATGATCAGACCAATATATATCTAATATGAAAATTTTATATTTTTTATTAGTTATATTTGTCGAGACATGGTCAATGAATGATTTATGCATGTTATTTAGTTTTGTTGATAAGAAAATGAAGATTTTAGTTTTTCATGTAGCTTTGTAGCTCTTTTGTTTTGTGATTGAAATGTACCATATCAATATTGAAGTCTCCCAATATAATTATGATATCATTTAGATCTAAGTGGCATAATGATTTTGCAATGACATTCAAAATATTGTTCAAATCTTCATGTGGTGATGCATATATATTGAGATTTGAAATTTGTGATCCGTGAACTATTATTTTTCCAACAATGCTTCTACAAGTTGCTCTTAAAAATGGATGTGTTCAAGGATAGTGATATGTTTTTTTATCAGTATCATTAGTCCATGCTTAATGCAACTTGAGATGCAATTGAAATTTTGAAGTACTCATTTTGCATACAAAGTGACATATATGTTTCTTGTATGCATAAGATATCAGATTGCATTGGTCATAATCACTGCATATGTCACTAAGATGTGCATGAACATTACGAGTGTTCAATGAAAGAATAAATATGGATCGCAATGATTGTATTGATGAATAGTCATATTTTAATTGCCATTTTGTATTCTTTGCAAGCGTTGCATTTCACAATTTACTTTTTGCTTTACCTTAAAATTATTTCTTCTGAGAGCATTTAGCAAATACAATGACCCTATGTTTCCTCACATGTGATAGTTTTATGTATACTTGTCCATGAACTTGTATTCCAGTAGGGTCAAATGCAAGCCTATCCAAGGTTAAACCCTGTGATCTATGTATCATGCGTGCACATGCAATTTGAATTGGGAATTGTTTCTGTATCTTCAAATGAGCCATCTTATGGTGTGATAAGCATTGCTTTTGATCTTCACAATATTGGTGTCCAATCATGTGCTATGTCTAAGTATACAAATAAGCCAATTTTCTAGATTGTCGATGAACAATATTAGGGTCATGGAACTTATTCCATAGAAAATTGACTTG